>VWZK01006086.1:139575-360545 GCA_013396935.1 Baryphthengus martii
TGTCTCTTGTGGCGGCCTCACCGACCGCCGTGCGCCGCTCTGCGCGTCTTCCCCTGAGCCCCAGCTCGGGCCCCGGCCTGCCTCCCGTCGCCCCTCAGAGCTGTGCCCCTCGGCTCCTCTTCAGACTCGCCTCAGCCTTCCTGCCGCCCCTCCCAGCTAGCCTCCCCTCACCGCTGCTGCACCCCTGCAGCCTCCCCACCAGCCTTACCCTTTCTCCCCACGGCCCCCGAGGCAGCCTCTTGCCTCCCCGCTGCTCCTACTAGCCAGCCGGCTCTGACACCCCTTGGTATCCCCACCTCAGCTCCACACCTCGGAGGGCCAGTAGGGTCTCCTTTCCACTGTCGTCCCCAGGGAGAGCCGGCCTTCTCACCACAGCCACTGGCGTGTCTCCTCGTGGTGCTGTTTCTCCCCTTTCCTGACCTGTTTGATCCCACCAGCAGGGCCTCCCCAAGCACATCACACAGGCCAATGGTGCCACATCCCACACCCAATGGTCCCACACTCGCTCAAACCAAGCAGGAGAAGGTAGCGGAGATCCCAAGGCCCATAAGACTGCCATTCAGATCTACTGTGTCATGTTAGCCTGGAAGGGAACGACTTCCCCAGCCCCTTTCTGCATTCCCTAGGATCTGAGACTGTCCTGGGGCCAAAAATACCTCTGTGGGCATCAAAGGATGAGCAGGGATGGCCCCAGGACAGGGCTTGCCTGCCAACTGGTATATAAAAAACGATAAATAAAAGGTAGGTGTGATGATAGAAGAATTTCTGGTGTGGGGAATTATTTCATCAGATTGTCCCTTTCTTACCTCTGAGGACTGCCAGCTCCAGGCCCCTCCTAACGCAAGGGAAGGTGGGCCCAGCCCTGCTCCCTGACCTCAGCACAGGCTGGGGAAAGAACCATCAGGTTCAGTGCAATAAGAAAAAAACCTAAAGGCAGTTGTTTTGCTTCTACTCTTCCTTTCAAATGAAACACTTTCCAGTATTTTAAGCAAAACATGACTTTTCATTTTGAAATTTCCTTTCGAACCATTAAAATGTTTTAAAATGGTTGAAGGCGGAGTGAGATGTTTTGATTTTCTTCTCTATGAAATGTTTCACTCAACACATTCTTTACGTTCCTTGATTTGCCAAAATTTTTCAAAGGTTTCTGATTTCTCACCCAAGATGCATCTATATAATTTTTACTTTTTGGAAAAGGCAAAAAAAAAAAGGGAGAAAAATATCCTTTATCTCCATAGCTCCACAGGAAGCAGAACTTTATCCAAGAAACAAGGAGCTAAGAGACTCCTCTCCAAAGGTCCAAACTTTCAGACACTTAGTCATCCCTTCATGAGCTTGCTCACACACTAAATCTAGACATCGACTGTCTCAAACTCTGTCAGGGACTCTCCCAGCCCCAGAGGTCAATCTAGGGTCATTTGGGTTTGATTTTGAGTGGCTCTGAGGAGAGGCAGCGCAGCGGAGCTGACTGTGCACATCGTAAAAAGGAACGATGGCCCTGAGGGGACAAATGGACGTTGAGGACCACAGCACCTGGTGGCCTGCTAATTCCACAGGCTTTGGCATTGCAGATCCTTCCCGTTTCCCAAGTCACCCCATGATGCCTCAGCACATCGGGTAGATGTGAGAGAGAGGGAGCCAGAAGACCCCTCGGGGAACTGGCCTGGGTAGGGTATGAGGTGCACATGGGGTTGATGAGCGCCAGGCAGCCCCACAATGTCTCACAGGGAAAAGGAGCAGAGCCATCCGAGCTGCTCCAAGAGAGGCATCCCAGCACGGGGCCTTCGAGGAGCCATCGGGCCAATGTGGAAATGGCCATGACTCTGCCGTCTGCTGGAGTGTGCAAAATCCTTCCTGTCAGAGAGAACTAATCCTGGGGCCTTTACACCACCTTTCCTGAAAATCACATTTCATTCCTCCATCTCCTCCTGCCTTCCAAGTGCACAAGATTGCAATAGGTATTACCGAAAATATTCCCCGTGGGAACTGACACTGAACTCCCTTAAAACCCAAACGCCATCACCCCTCCTTCCCCAAGACACTAGTGAGCGCTATGCTGTATTATCTCTACACCCACTAAATCTTTCTGAAATAAAGAATAAACATTTCCACCACACATAGTGTAAGTGTATGTGCCAAGCTGCATCGCTTCCTCTCTTCTGTGGTTGTTAAAAAGTGGTTTTGTTTCAGTGGTGGAGCAGATGGATAGATTCCAAGTCTGGCGTCCCCACTCCCTCTGCATACGTCTAAGGCTATCTTTGGTTTATCGCAGATTCTGAAGAAAATGTTTATGGGAGCCTCTTGTTTAAAATCTTGGCTCCATCGCAGCATAATTCCTATTATTTATGAAATGAAAATCAAGCTGCTGTTAGTGCATCATTACTGTGGCAACGTGGAGCCCTTGAAAATAAAGGCCAAACGCACTCTGAGCATGAGGGAAGCGTCTCCCCAGCATCGTCCCTCAACACTCATGCCACAACAGGGTGAAAAGAAGTCTCCTGGCCTGTGACCCTTTAAACATGTTTTCTTTTCGGTGGAAGAGCCACAAACTCCTTTCCTTTGCCGTCCAAACCCTGACATCCCAGAGCCAGACAGCGTACAAATTGTACATAACGCCATCCTAGGGGCTTTACCCGACGCATAGCTGAGGCAAAGCCTTTCCCGTGACCAAATTAATTTCCCCCCCTTCTTCTGCAATTTTCCTCTAACATATTCTGTGGAAAAACCAAAGCCCTTCCTATTTCCCACCAGCTACAGCCCCAGTAACACCAGTGAGCTCTGCATAGATGGTCTCTCTGGGCTTGAAATGCAGCAGAGTTTACATTCTGAACCAGTTTTCAGAGGAGATTCTTGAATTTTTCAGGAATCGTTGTGTTGCTGCTTTGAACTGATTGTTTATTTGTCAATTTAGTCATTAACCTTCTTCCTTACTCCCCTGGCTTTTGATGAGACACAAAATGTCAAAGGGAAGGGAAAGAGGCTCAGAATGATTTCCCCTGGTGAAGGATCCCAGCCACCAGAAGCAAAGGGAGTTTTCTCATCAGTTTTAGGAGAGACACAGCTTCATTCACGGTGCCAGGTTAAATCAACATTCCCTTTTTTTGCAGGCTTTATTCCTTAGGCTTTAGCAAAGTACCTGGGTCTTCTGGAGGGATCTCAATCTGTAAATCTCAAAGTCCTTTCAAAAGGAGCTAAATACCACTGATCGCTGTTCAGGTGGGAGGTGGGGAGAGCCGGCCAGGCGGTGGGAGAGCCAGAAATGGATTCCCAGTCACTCCATTCAGTCCTCTGCATCACACCATCTTTGCTGTCACGGTGTTTTCCGTTACAAAATGCATGTCTTAATGAGTATTTCCTATTCACAAAACAATTACAAACAACCCCAAGGCAGGTGAAATGCTACAACCACCGGAAAGGCGATCGATTTCTGCTCACGCAAAAATTTGTTGTGTCTAAACTTGTTGTTTGTTGCACCCAAACTCATTGTTTGTTGTTTTTTCATTTTTTCCAATGCAAGTAACAAAATTCTTACCCTCAGAAGTTTCACCAAAAAGGGAAATGGCTTTTCCCAAGAGCTGACATAAACATATAAGTGCTACCAAGCATATTTACATGTTTGAAATAGATGGTATAATTACAATGAGTTATAGTCAATATTCAGTCTTTCCTCGGTTTAAATGCTACCTTCTGATCCAGCACAACACATCCTTTAATTGTTATCATGTGCTCTTTCTTAGACACTGCTGCAATTTTTTTCCCCACAAAAAAAATGTCTGTAATTGAAAAGCAAATGGCATTGTTTAAAATAAATTCTCTGCCCTCCTGGAAATAAACAGGTGACATCTCTTACAGAATGTCCTACTTCTGGGACTTCGACTTCGCAGCAAGCCATCTGCAAAATCATTTTGGACATTTTTCCAGACCCCAAGCTTGAATTTCAGCAAGGAAATGGAGTTTTTGAAGACTGAAAAAATTCGACAAGGATTTTGAAAACAAGTCAGGTAAAAGCTATCAGAGGAAATACCCACAAAAGCAGTCGTAGAGTCCTCCAATAAAAGCAGATCCATTCTGGACTCAACAACAAAGGTCTTTTTCCCCTCTTTCAGCCAATACTGATGTTCCTCAAAGGATATGAAATAGCCGTTAGATTCACTTTTATCTCGTGTGCCTTACATTCTGTACAGCGCTTTTAAAAAGAGAAAGCCACATTAGAGGGACAAACACATGACCATATTCCACAGCTTCTCCATGAGATCTCACCAAGTCAGGCCTCCAGATGAGACCTCCTCTTTATCACCAGTAATAAGGGCTCACTTTTGTAGTAAGTCCATTTTCAGATGATTTACTAAGGCAGTACACCCCTGGCCTTTTTTGGCAGATAAGGAAACGGAGGGACAAGAAGGAGAAGGGCCTTACCTCTGTGAACCACTAACAAGGGTCAAGGTTATCACCCAAAGGTGACCACATAGTATTTATCTTGATCATAGTGGAAGAAATCCCTGCTGCCCCATGAGAACTAGAGGTATCTATAATTACTTTCTTTGCATCTCAGATGCAGACTCCTGGGTTTGAGATGTTTTCCATTGCATCATCTACCTTCAACTAGACTTTATGGACGTCTTGGTAGGCAGAAATTGGTTTTCATCTCTTGAGCTTTCCACGGATTTCCAAGGCTGAGAAAAGCTGTGAAGGAAGGGGCTCAGCTACATGTTTCTGATTTTCACCTTCAAGAAAGAGAGCTTTAAGTCTATCCCCAAAGACAATTTTCACCAGTCCACTCTCTGCCCCTCTGCAACAGTCAAGTTGAGAAGTGGCTCCCCCCATGTAAAGTCTGCCAAGAAGATCCTTACTGATCTCTGAGCTAGAGCCCTACAATCCCATGCACCTCTCAAACTGGCCATCACCAAAAAGCAGTGGGGAAAGAGGTCACAGTGAGAGACTTAGGTCTCTGTGGTGGTAAGCAAGCCAACAGCTCCAATTTGCTGACTTGCTTTTTGGTAAAAATCCTCCCTTGGCTTGTTCACAGGTTCCTTCAGTCTCTCTCATGGGGGTTTTGACCCAATGTTCCTGCCGGTGTTCCTATTATCAGCTGTCCCAACCTTTCTACATGACTGCTGAAGTTGGACCTTAGCCTTTCATTTAATTTTCATTTGGCTTCTTCCCCAACTTCCCATATTCGAGCACTTTGCTTATTATCAATCTGGTCCCTTCTGTACTTTCCTCAGCTCCATTCTACTAATTGGTTCGAGTGTGGGCCTAGCATTCCCTAAAAGAGAGTCACATCCCCTCGCACGCAGTCACTGCCATGCATTCAACAACCTCTCCAGAATTCCAGAGCAGGAGCAACACTTCCTCTCCAAAAGGTGCTGGTGCCCTTGACTGAATGGGTCTGAGACAATGATCGATATAATCGCTGATCTATGATTGCGTCCCATATTGGTTCTTCACAGCCCAGGGAACATGTCCCCTGGCAGGCCCTGAAGGTTGTAGGATGGATAGGCTTCACATCCAGACATCCATTTTCACCAGCGCTCTCAACAACAGCTTTCCCAGTAATATCCCTATATTACACCTCATCTTGGGAAGAACCAGATTTCAAATAGTCAGCACCTAGAACTAGGATGTTCACTTTAATTCCTGTGAATTGAAAATAGCTGGATTCTCACACACTCCATCAAACCAAAGATGCTTGCACCACCCTTATCCATTCTTTGCGGAACACGGGTTGCCACCACTTCTCTGTGACTCCCAGGTCATAAAGAGGTGTCAAAACTACTCACCTTTCACTTGAAAAGAGGCACTGCTGGAGAGAGAGTAACCACAAATCACAGCAGCAGCTCTTTTGCCCCTGGACCCAACCCAAGTTCACCAAGGACTTTACTTTCCCTGGTCGATTGAGCAAAAAACCTGCAAAGCGTAATTTCTTACTGTGCTTTCCCAAGAGGAAAAAGTCTCACCTAGAATTACTATCAAGTCACACATTGTATCTCACTCCAAAAAGATTTAGGCAGCTTAAGCCTGGAAGAAAGAGAAATTATCAAAGGTTGCTTGTTTGATACTGTGGGGCATGTGGAGCTAGAATCTGGGCTGGGAGCACAAGTTGCCCTCCCTGATCACTGTTCTCCAGAGGGGAAGCTAGAAAGGACAGGCTATCCCTAGCTCTGAACAAGAGCAAAACCTGCAGAGCAAAAATCTGTTCACATCTTTCAGTAAGCTCAAAGCCACCTAGTACATTCCTACCCACCAACCCCATGAGCTCAGCACCCATTAGGGAGGAAAAGCTGCGACTCTGAGAATGGAAATTCAAGTTCACTGAGATCATGACTTTGAAAGGTGGTCCTGTTGAACCAAAGCACGTGGAGGTCATAGACACTGCTCTGGAACAAGCTCGCAGCCTCCCACATCAGTCTATTTAGCAGCAGCTTCAACCTTTACACCCTCCATTTAATGAGTCAAGGTGTCCAAATGATGGGTATCTTTGGGAGAGAGCCAGAAGATATTTGTCAGAGAGCTGGGAAAAGGATAGAGGTGCCGTGGTCATGGCAATAGGGGAAGACAAAAGGACACATAAAACTCAAAAAGCTACCGACAACTAACATGATCCTTTTCCCCCAGTCTCATACTGGGAAAGGTCCCCAAAGGATATAAAGCAATAAACCTTGTTTGAAGCAGTACCAATTTACTCACAGTAAAGACCTGGATTTCAAATTTTAGAGTCCCCAGGTGGATGTTGCATGGGAGCCTGAATTTCAAGGCCCAGGCTGGGAAGACCTGACTTGGCTCATGTCCCAGCCTCAAATAAAAGAGCCCAAACTCCTTCTCTGTTCCAGGTTGCTCAGCCTCTTCCTCCAGCTAATTGTTCTTTCTCCAGTTAGATAGTCTATTTCTGGAGCAATACACTAGGACAGAAAGACAGACACTGGCAGAGCCAAAGAAGGAGAAGAGTCATCTCAGGTTCCCACTGCCCCCATGGAACAGGTAGTGTTGGGCTCCTAGCAGCCAGATGGAGATGGGGAGGGAGGAGAGAAACGGGAGCAGTGTCCTGGGAGATACAGCCTGCCCTGAGCAGAGGGGAAAGGGGAGGAGACGCAAAGGAAGCCACAGCCTTTTGGTTTTGCAGGGAAGAGAACATCAGTATTTTATAGTCATCACCCCCTCTGCTTCCCAAGTGAAGTTCATGACCCACGACCAGCCCAGAGCTGAGCAGCAGATGCAAAAGCAGCAAGGGGATGTGTGCTCACCCAGAGGTGCCCAGTGCCTTCTCCTTAGAGAATTGCCCCAAGCACGCAGGGCAGCGTTTGGCATGGTAAACCATTCCTAGGCCAGGCCTCCTACTGCCTCTACTGCAAAGCCCTCAGCTCTGCCCACATCAGACAACAGGTCTGCTGACTCCCAGTTAACCCCATCTCCCAGCCCTGCTCCATCTCCCTTCCCAGCCTGTTCAATGCTGGGAGCTAGGAATGCAAACCATTCCACCAAGACACCTTCTCAACATCCAGCCCTTTCTATTTCTACTTTTTCCTCCCATTCAGCTGAGACAGAGCCAGATTGAGAAGGGTCAGACTCACCACATGAACCCCAAAACTCAATGTAAACCAGGGAGAGGAGTTCACAGGGTTTAGGTTGGAGAGCTGGGAAACAACAGGCACATCTCCTGAAGCCTCAGCAGCTTGCCAGTGTTGTGACCTGAAATCAAGGCTGTCAGTGACAGCTCAGAGCTAATGGTGGTTATTAGCATGGGAGCTAAGGGGCTGGCTCAGAAGCTTTAGGCGGTCACTGTTCCAGATAAGAGACTCCTTGCACACACACGCTGGCCAAATCTGGCCAGGTGCTGCTCCTGGGCACTGCCATGTGGTTAAAGTCAAATGCATGATTCTGGAAGAGCAAAGGCAGAGCTCTATAAAAAGTAGCAACATCCATTCTGTTCAGAACAGCACCTCTGACTGCTGGTAAGAGAGAGGCGGATGCTGAGCCAGGTCTGGAGCACAGGGCAGGCCGTTGCAGGTAGCACCCTGCTTTACTCCTTGACCAGAGAAGTGTTACTTACGAAAGCTTGTTCAGCTTATTTTCAGAATATATCTATAACGTACCATTCTCCAAGCCAGTGCTTGGTAGGTGGACTGCAAGTGTACTGGAGGCCACAGTGCTTCCATCATCCCAGGTGGAAACAGCTCCTGGGAGACTCTTAACATCACAGTCAACTCTGGAAAAAAAACAGTCTCTGCCAGATCTTCACCACAGGCAGGACATGGTTAGGTTGACTCCATTCAGTCCCAGGTCTTTCCCTACACCAGAAACCCCAGTGACAGGAGAATGGCTTTGCACTAGGTTTACTCCGTGGAGCAGCAATCAGACTCTAATCACAGCTTTTACACAGTTGGTTTTTTTATCATCTCCTCTCACCACCACTTAACTCCAGCCCCAAGTGCTGGAATAACTAAATACCATCAACTAAATTGTCTCAGAGGAAACAAAATGGGCATTTTGACAGTCCTGAGCTAGGGCTCTATTCTTATGCTTCCTGATGAAAGGAGTTCTTTCGGCTCCACAAAACACTTACATTAAAAGGCAAATATTATTATTTCCTGCTTTTTTTTCTTTGGAACCCAGAGCAGATGAGAGGAAATTTGTAATATGGAAGGCAGAGGTGCCCCTTAAAACAAGAAATCAGTGTGTCTAGTCCTCAGCTGACGTAGGACTGGATGGATCCTTCATAAAGATAGAAGAAGTCTGGGCTCGGTGCTGGAAGTGCAGCAGGGAAAATCTGTGGTGCGACCCATCATGATGGACTAAAGAGGAAAAAGAAAAAAATCAAATTTCTGACTCTTCCCATTAGGCAAGTGTTTCTACAGCGAGCACCTCTTCCCGCTTGCTCCAGCAGCCTTCCCATGGCTAAAGAGGAGTGGCATGTTTGTTGCACACACAAATCCCACACGTGCCCTTTTCCATCCTGTCTGAGGAGCGGCTTCCCAGGCAGTAGCAAGTGCAAAGTGAAATCACCTGGAGAGTGTCGCTTTAAAAGCCACAGAAGTGCAGAGAGCAGCACCAGCAGCAGTCAATAGCAATTTCCACCGCCAGGTCGATACCATCTGATGGCTGTGTAGCTGTAAAGATTGTTTCACACACATATCAGGAGGTGGGCAGGGGCAGGAAAAGTGGAATTGGTTTTAATGATTGCAGGATTCAAAGTACTCCTGGCTCCCTCTCCCTCTTCTTTCACAAGGAATACACGCATAAAGAGTCAGAAATCAAATTTCCAGCCCTGTCAGTTCCTATCACACCAGATCCCCAGCTTGGACTCCTTCCCAGTTTGCCAGGGAAGCTTCTCCTGATCCACTGAGAAGTGCATTACCGGGAGATGGAGTTGCAGCCTGTGTCCAAACTTCCCTGCAGTTTCAGGTCATTAGCTCCACCGGTTTGGACACAGAGCTACAGCAAAAGCACAGCACTCGGGTTTGAACCCAAAAGCTTTCCAGATGAGGGTAACTTGCACTATTTTACCTCCCCAGACAAGATCGGCATCTCATTTTGCTAGATGCTGGATGGCCAGGGAACAGTGGGCAAGCACAAACCAGCTAAGCGTGAAAAAGAGGGAGGGTATCCATTTTGCAGAGAAAATGTGTGAATGGCTATAGCCTCAAAAATAATAGCACATTGTGTTTCTGTTACCTCAAAGTGCTTTTCAGCCAGTGATTCCAGGGGCAACACATGAACAAATGTGTCTTGGTCAATGTTAAGAGCATTGCTGTGGGATGAAGGAGGCTAGTTCTATGGCCTGGGGTTCCCAGGGCCAGCCCCCCGGTCTCAGCTCTGTTCTCTGGCTCCCGTAAACATGAAATACCAGCCACTGTTTCCCTAGCACTGTCTGTCTGTCCATCTGCTTCCTGCCTGAGGCATGAACTCTTTCTTACAGGGTTTCACTAGCTCTGATCTCTGCTAGAAAAACCTCTCCATTGCTCCTGTAGTAAATGAAAGCCGAGACTACGTCTGCTTTTCACAAAATAAAGAACATTAGATTGATTCTTTATCTTCTCATTCATTAATTCACTGACATCGGAACACAAACTTTTTCCTCGCCATCACATAAAGAAGCAAGATAATTTTCTAAGGAGCTGAGCCTCTGACAGTCTCTCTCCAGACCCTTAGCACCTGGGTACCGGGGTGAGAGCGGAGCTGGGCATCTTCAAGTGTCTCTCTGAAAACTGGGGCAAAGCAGCCTCTCCAGAGTTCATCAGATTGTGCCAGATGGACACAACCTACCTCCTCTGCTCCTCAGATCGTTTCATAAAACACAAGTCACTGCCGTCTTACACACCCATCACAGGATATTTTATTGACACCCTCAGTTAGACCTCATATAACTGAGAAGCAAACATATTAACCACAGACATATGCCACCAGTGGGTCTGTCTTTCACTGTGTAGGATGTCACATGAAGCTGCATGTCTACCACATGTACACACACATCCTTCCAGCTTTTTCTCCCAGCCCCCAAGACATCAACCCCTATGTGCTACAGATTTTTTAATTTTATTTTTTTTTTTTAATAAATATGCAAGCATTTCAGTGCCTGACCACCAGCCTTAATCTTTTGTGGAATGGATAACACATATGCACAATATCCACAGTGGTTAGAAGCATACTCCCAGCCTCTAGACTCCTTTTAGAAGAAGAAATAGAAGGTAACAGTAAGTAAATCTTGAAGCCTGGAAATACTGAATGAGGTAAAGCTTCACTGAAAGGGCTGGAGAAACTTAAGAGGGGCAGGCTGCAATTAGTAGGGCTTGTTGAAGTTTTAAATCAACAGAAAACCAGCCGGGGTTCAGCCACCAAAGCTAATATTGCTCTGGATCCAACTTCACAAATAGGCTTTTTCCTATGAAGGAATATAAAGAGAGGAATGAAGAAAGGTGAAACACATAATTTCAATATTTTTAAACAAGGCATCATGCTGTTTCAGTCTGAAACGCTCCTGGTGTATATTGGCCCCTGTCAGAGGACCTGCCGGCTTTCTCCAAGAGTGCTGCCACCACCAGCCCAAAGCCTTACGGCCGTGAGAGGTGCCACTGCAGCTCTCCATCCTACAACACTGCCAGGAGACATGGGGAAGGTGACAAACACAGCAGAAAAACAAAGCCCAAGCCATGGGATTGCTGAAGCACTTGAGCTCAGCAGACGAAGGTCGACACAACACAGTGGACTTCTGACCCTTGAAGGAAGCTGGAAAACAAACTCCTCCTCTCTCCACATGTGTGACACTGATGGTGAGACCACTTGTGCCTTTCAGTCTGGCAGAAAATGCAGAAGAACCTACGGATGATGAAGACTTGAAATTCAGAGCTGTAGAGGTCAAACAGGCCACCTGCATGGACTAACCCTACTCTGGTATTGTGCCGGTGGAAGAACTGCGGGAAATTTGGGTCAATGTCTACCGTGCCTGTGCGAACCACATGCAAGGAGAGACTCCTCAAGCCCTGTGATGTCTCCTCAATGAGTTTGCCATTTTGCTAATTAGTCAGCAAAATGAGCCAGCAAAACATCACAAAACTCATGATGCATTAAAAAATAAAAATAATGCCCAAATTATCATCATTATTTTTGTCTTTTGGGTCACGTTTTCAGGTTTCTGCAAGAATAAAGCAGAAGGTCCTTGTTGTGGTGTGAGTCCAGAGGCTGAGACTTTATATAAAACCCTACTCACTGGGAGATGCTCAAGGCAGCGGTGAGCACAGCTTCTGCTTTGCCTGTGCTCAGCCCTGCAAAAGACTGAAAGGGCTCTGTCTGCTCAGCAGTCAAAGAAAATCTTCATCGTGACTTGATCCCAGATACCCACAGAGTGAAAATAGCTGAGATTGGCATGTTCGTTAGGCTCACAGGTAAAAGGCACAGTAAGCAGCAAAACCCAAAATAAATAGTGAGAGTTGACAACACTGAGTGAGACAACCTTGAATGAGAAATAAAAGACAATCTTAAACAGTGAGAGTAGTTAATCACCAGATCCAGTTACCCAGGGAAATGGCAAATTCATCATCGGTCAGAGGTCCTGCACGGAGACTGGATGTCTTCCAAAAAGGACCACTCTGGTTCAGCACCAAGTTTTTGGGTTTAAAAGCTTCTCTCGGAGCGGAAGAATGCTCTGTGATCTCAGACTCTGTGGGTGATACTGGCCTGAGCTGCCAGACGAGGGTGAAGGTCGCAGGGCGGCAGAGCCCCCACCTCACAGCCCAACCTCTCCTCCCACTCCAGTTCCCCCCACTCACACTGAGCTTGGCTTGCGGGGCTCAGCCAGGCACTGAACCCCTGCACTGACCATGGCCCTTCTCCAGACACCCCCCGAGTTGGGTTTTGAGTCTCAGCCTTGATCATGGTCAACCCCATGTTCCTGGTCACCGTGACAAGCTGTGCCACCACACTCCTTGCACTGGAGCACTGACGCCCAATGCCACCAAGGAAGCAGAATAATTATCTTCTTTTCCCTTTGCTCCCTTTAGTCTCTGCATCTGCTCCTTTCTTCCTTTAGCTGCCACACAAAACCAAGCCTGAAATACACTCTCTGACTTTTGTTTACCCTTTCAGGCAGTTTCCCTGATGCCCAAGACGCTGATTTGAACTGATCTCTCTCTCAACGCCACCTTACCACCGACTCAGCTCCCTATCCCTCTTTGGAAGCAAAAACAGAAACCCAAGGGCAAAGCAAAGTGGCCTTGGCATCCCTGATGCGCTCCAGCACCTCGACCTCCCAACCATCCGACGAGAGAAAAGCAAAATGGATCAGTCTGACTTCCAGCTTTGATTATGGACAAGGAGAGCAAAATGCCAGTCATGGCACTGCGGTCCCCACATGGAAGTGACGACTCAGATCCCAAAGGGCAGAGCTGTGCTTTCTACTCTCCTTCTGCACCAGCCAATATGGCCAATTTAAACAGGTTTCAGAAGAAAGCAGGTGCCTGCAGCTCATGCTGCTTCCCTGACCCTTGTAAATCCAGTCTCTTGAGTGAATGGCTTATTTGGAGAGAGCCCTCCGTTTGTTTGTCTGGGCTCTAGTGATAATAGCGCTAATTTATCTCTGAGCTGGGCAGGCATGTCTAATGTGTTTGAGTATTTAGAAGCATTACAGAGGTTTCATTTGGTCAATTGTTTCTTGAAATCCTTTCCCACACACAGAACAGCCTTGCAAAAGTGGAACCACTTGACCACCGGCAACCCTGGAGCCACAGCCTGTGCTGCCAGCTTGGGAGGGGCACACAAGACATGGCTGTGGGATTCATCCAAGAGGAAGCAGAGTGACCCCAAAGCCCTTAGCGTACCTGGTTTCAGAAATTGAAGACCAAGCAGTCGACCTTTGAAAGGGACAATGACAAGATGGTCTGGAATGTGTCACCGAACATCATCCTGCTTAGACATTCCAACCTTGTTTGCTTTATGATCTACCTCCTCCACGTAGACATATGCTCCATCTCAGCTCAGCCTTGATTAGGCTGGGCTAGCTTGGCATCTGCACTGGGAAATAACAGCACACTTGGCCAACACATTGTACCTTATCTTAAATTAGCCCTTCCTGTGCATCGAGATCCATTCCAACTACAACCAGACACGCAGCTGAAGACCCCTTAAACTGGGCGCTAGCAGAAGGGGTTAATTTGAATCAGTGCCAGGGAATGATGGGACCAGGTCACAGGTAGAACATGCGATCCAATCACAGAGTTGTGATCCAGCTCAAGCCTATGCGGTTTAACACGCTCCTGCGCATCACCTGCGCTGCGCTCGCAGGCCCGCGTGTGCTTCGGCCCATGACAAATGCAAGGTCACGTGCCTCGGCTTAAATCACTTTCGTGGAGGTTTCAGCAATTCTCTTCATGCCGTTTCAGCTAATTTTAGCTGTGAGCTGAGAGGCTGTTACTGAGGTTCAGCTGACTGGTGACAATTTATCAGGTCACCCTGTTGGGATAGGGAGCCTGGGCCGACTCAGCTCTGCCTTCACTGCTCTTCCTTTTCTAAAGGTGGGAACAGGAGCATGGAGAACTAGCCTGTGGCACAGCATCTATAGCCCCAGAGCAACTTAACAGAGCATTAACGCGACCGAGTCCACGTTCCTCCCTATGTTTCTCCTCCTCACCACCCTGCACATCAAGACACAACCGGTACTGGGATTCGGCGTGTTGGGCATCGGGCACCACCACGCAGCCGGGAGGAAATGACGCTGCAGCTTCCCGGCTGCCATCACGGGGCCCGTTTATAGAGGCCGCATGAAATTACTTACCCTGGCACACGGCCAGGACAACAAGATTAACACCCTCTGTCTCCAAAGAGTGCCAGGGGAATGTTAGAGCGATGCTGCCAAGTTGTTTCCTATGTCTTGACTTCAGGTGTTGCAAGCAGCAAGTTTAGCGAGTGCCAGTCGAGAGGAAAAGGGTCGTCATGGAAATTTTTAAAAAAGC
Source organism: Baryphthengus martii (assembly GCA_013396935.1). Classification (NCBI taxonomy): domain Eukaryota; kingdom Metazoa; phylum Chordata; class Aves; order Coraciiformes; family Momotidae; genus Baryphthengus; species Baryphthengus martii. The sequence continues at coordinate 154,014 of VWZK01006086.1, forward strand.
AAAATAGAAAAAGGAGTTTGCTTTCTGCTTGGCTGTTTGGGTTTGTTAACTCAAACTTTACTGTGCTGCACCAGGGACCCAAGTACAACAGCCCTGCAAAAAAGCGAGGCCTTGCAGATGCATCCTTCAGTTGTTTTGGAAAGTTTTGAGCCTTTCCTGGCTTTGCTAGAAAAATATCATCTTCTGAGGCCTTGAAAAAACATCAGTTCATCTCTGTCCCTGAGCTCCCCTGTCCCTACGACGGCCTTGGCAGTATCTGAGCCGTCATCTCCTGGAGCAGAGGCTGGCACAGGCACTGCATCTGTCCCATGCTGGCTGGAGCAAGTGCTCGGCTCAACAGTCTCCTACAGCGCTGGCAAAAGTTTCTCATGACTCTAAATTATTTTACATAGCTTTAAAACAGATTGAAATAGCCCTTGTTAAAAATAAAAGCCACCAAATTTAGCCTTCCTTCCCTCTTCCCTCCCCTTACCTCCTGTTTCCTGCAGTATTTGCAACAGGCAGCTGGTTGCGAGGTTTTTTCTCCCCAGGAGTTTTGTCTGTTATTTATAAAGCTTTGATGAAAAATGCAAAAGAAGGGGAAAAAAAAATTTTTTTTAAAATCAACTTCCAGGTGACCTCTCTCCTTCTGCAGCAGCTCTTGTCCCTGCAGCAACAAGGCATCGTGGCAGCCGCAGCTTCAGGGACCACATCCAGCATCCTTTAAGGTCAATGCAAACCTGCCCTCTGCCTTTCCTGGGGCCTCTCTCCAACCCCCTCTGGCCCTTATGAGGGATACAGTTCTCTTCATTTAGCATTTACTAGTTCAGTGAAAAAAATGTCACAAACCCACACCTCTTAGCAGTGCCTTGTTCCTGGCAGGTGTCCCTGGAGCTTACTGGTCTGGAGGACTTCCCAAAAAACTGTTGGTGTAGGACCTTGGAGGAGCTGGGTTGCTGTCTCCTCCTGGTTTTTAAGGCAAAATAGAGGGGAAAAAACAGCATCACAAATACACAAATCATAAATACACTGCAGCGATGTATGTATGTGTATTTATCTGTACGTCCACATGTGTATGTGTGCATGCAGACGATTCATATTGAGATAAATAATATTTTGAGAGCAAACATTTCATTTTAAAAAGTCACCGTGTGACAAGAAGTTAATTATCTATCGTATCATCTCTCAAAGCCAAGCATTTTGAAAGCTAGGAAATAACTAATTAAGATCATCATAAATCTTACTCTCGCAAGCTCATTTTCCTAAGAAATAGGAAGAAATACATATTTGATCACAATGCAACATCCATAGCTCTGACCTATAAGATATTAAATGACTAGTTTTTGGAGTTTCTCTATCTAAACACTTTCTTGCAAAGGTTACCAGAAGGTAGCACAGGATAATTATTTGGTAACCCTCTCCTGGCAATCCGACTTCCAATAAACAGGTAGAGAGAGATAATATTGGGATCTTCTCATCAAACACAAGCCACGTGACTTCTTCAGATCCATTTTGCTTTGAATCAGGACAAATCTTGACATAATTAACTGCTCCCAGTTCAAGCTTTGCTCCCTCTTCCTCCTTCAGACAACTGCTTGCAGCAGGCTCTTTACACCCAAAGCCTCTGCCCACTCCTGGGGCTTTTCTCGGATGTCTGTTTAGCCACAGCTCTGGCAAGCAGCTGGTCATTTCTGGAAAACAACTTCAGATTGATCCTGAAGAGAGAAATCAAATCTGCTCGAGAAGGTGCACAAAGCTAGGCCAGAACTACAACACTATTAACATGCTCAACACGAATGAAGAGCTCGGGGACTTGAACATGGAGGAAATTTCAATTTTTATTTTTTTTTAATTAAAGTGTGAAATGCAGGTGGGACAATCATTCAAGCAAGGTTTTGACCATGGAGCCGTGTTTATAGCATCAGGACCGTGAAGGAAAAAAGATGAGGTGAGGGAAAGATCAGCAAAGGGAGACACTTTTGGAAATCAAGAAATACAGAACAAAATAAAACTTAGCAGTACTAAAACTTAGCAGAGGTAGACCTTGAAGGGGAAACAGAAAAGCAGCAATGATAAAAGGAGAGCATGGGACAGAGTATGACTACTCTGCACTCGTGGTGGGGGTCTGTATTAGGGGAGCTTGGACACGGCTTTGACAAGTTTTGAAGCTGGAATCATTTGAAACTCGGAGCTCTCTCCACGGTAAAATGAACTAAGCCACAACGTGGCTCTTACAAATTTGGGCAAATCCCCAAACTAGCTTTCTAGATGAAACAGGAGATTCAGCTGGGGAAGGCTCCACTGAATGGGACACATCTCGTTGAGGTAGGAGGATGGGGGTGATGAGACAAGGGCTCAGGAAGCAGAGAGGGGCAGAGCAGGGTTAAGCTGAAGAACTGCAGAAGTGTTCTGCAAGACAGGACACGTGCTTGCTTTGGGCACAAAGAGCTGCCTCCAGCCCAGGGGCTGCCAAACACCAATTCACCTCCACTTCCATGAGCCAGGGCAGCAGCGGGAGCAGAAACCCCTGGCCTCAGGGCAGAGTGGGCTTTGTTGCAGCCTGAGGTAGGAATTCAAACAGATCTAAATATAGGACTGCATACAAGGAAGCTCTTACACGGGCAAACCAGGCTCTGATTTTGTGAAGGGCGTTCACAAGTGAATTTAAGCTAAAGGAAAAAAAAAAAGGCCCTATTTATACTGGAATTAAAACGTCTAGACAGAGTCTTCCTGGTGTAACTGGACCTGTATATACTGATTGCGATACACCTGATAAAACTTCCCATGTAGACAGGGACTAAGAAATAGTTTGGCAGAAATTCCAGCAGGAGCCATTTTAAAAGTCTTTAATCTCTCGAATTACTTATGCTATGTAACGAAGTTTGCACTATGGCTGCTCATTACAGAATCACAGAACATTAGGGGCTGGAAGAAACCTCGAAAGGTCATCGAGTCCAACCCCCCTGCCAGAGCAGGATCACCTAGAGTAGGTCACACAGGAATGTGTCCAGACGGGTTTTGAATGTCTCCAGAGGAGACTCCACAACCTCTCTGTGCAGCCTATTCCAGTGCTCTGTCACCCTCACTGTGAAAAAGTGTTTCCTTGTTTACACAGAACCTCCTATGCTCAAGTTTGCACCCATTACCCCTTGTCCTGTCATTGGGCATCACTGAGGAGAGCCTGGCTCCGTCCTCCTGACACTCGCCCTTTACATATTTAGAAACATTAATGAGGTCACCCCTCACTCTCCTCCAAGCTAAAGAGCNAATACTACATGGACCCTAAACACTAGAAAGCAAGAGGCATTCCTTTAGCATGATGACAGGAATCCACAGCATAGTCAAGGTTGGCCCTCAGCATGAGGTCGTATCTCCCTCTAGCTGCTGGTCCTGGAGACTCAGCAGCCTTTGACCACCCAAAACCAGCTCCCCCTCTGACCTCTCCTACATGCCTGGTGCTTCCAGTGCTGCAAGTCTTGGGGTCACTTCTTTCTGGCTGCAGTGCTCCTCCAAGGAGTGCAAAATAGCTCAATTTTTGGAGAGGACATACTCTATAGGGAGGTGAAGAGGCCAAAAATAAAAGCCACAAGGTTGATGGCTTCTTCAAAATTAAACAACACAGATTAGTCAACAGCTCCTCTGCAGAGGAGGCATCCTACAGCCAAGATACTCATAGCTTATGTCCCCTCTTAACCCAGCTGAATCCAGAAGAGACCTCCAAGTCAATTTTCTCCCTCTAGCATAGAGCAGGATCTAAGCAGTGCTCAGCATCACACTGGTCTTCCCAGAGATATTTTCCCCAGACCAGTGGCCCCGGGTCTCCAACCTGCTATTACAATGTTGCTACATCACCTTTTTAATTTTTTTTTTTTAAGAACTGAATGGGAGCTTTGACTTGGGGGTCTGGAGTCTCACTGAAAGCTCTCTTTTGTCACATGGGTAAGAGTCAGCCTGGCTGTTCCCACTGGCATTTTCAAGTCAGCTTCTCCCCTGTATGTTCAGATCTGAAGGGGGAAACTTGTATAAATCCCAGCCTGATGGTCCCTCCAGCCAGCCACTGCTTCGCAGCCTTGGAGAGCTATGTGCACGTGAAGGAGAGACTTCTCCTACCACAAAGCTGGTGGCAGTGACTCCTCCTGATAGGTGCCAACAGAGAATCCAAATGATCCTCAACAACAAAACCCAAATCAAATCAAAACAACCAACCAAACAAAACCTTTCCTTAACTGCAACTTATTTTCTTCAGGTGCATCTGAACATGTAAGTGCTCTAGAAGTGCAAACAGGCTTTGAGGAGCAAGAAACAAAGAGCAGCAGGAAAAAGTCAACATTTCAACCACTAGAAAGAGTCCAACTAAAACACTCACAACTTAGAAACCTCAAAAAAAAAAAATACTCCTCAGGCAGAGCAGGAACCTTATCAGTTCTCAACTGCACCAACACAATTTCCGGCTCCGATCACTTTTCTAAGCCAAACCCACAAGAGAACTAAAATGGGACTTTATCACAGAGCAGAGCACAACCTCAGGGCTCTTCAACACTCTGGTCAGGCAGGTTATATGTGCAGGAGCTGGCCTTCATGCTATTCCAATGCTGGTTGTAGCAGAGAGAAACCATGGGGCAAACATCATTCCAAGCCACCTTCTTCCAGCTTAGGACTGGTGAAAGTCTCAGGCCTCTGTTAAATTCCCAAGATTTGAAAGCAAAGGGTGTCCATAGGGCAATGTGACAGCCACAGTTCTGTTGTTCCGCTTAAGTGAATCCTGGCCCTCCAGAGCCCCTCAGCAAGATTTGTGAAGATATCTAAGAGCCTTTTTGCATCATCTGAAGGTCCCTTTACGTGACTAGTGTGACATAGAGGGGCTCCAGGATGAAGCCAACTGCAGAGCACATCTGCAGCAGACCCTATCTGAATAGCCACGTGCGTGCGCACACACACACACACACACACACACACACAGTGTCCACCTTGCAAAGTTTCCCCTGGATTTTTGTTACCATGTCATCTATTAATTACCTAATTACATCTTCTAATTATGGGATTCCTCCAGTATTTATACTCATTACATAAATGGCGGCAATTAGACTAATTAGGTTAATGATACAGGATAACAGTCTACAAATTGCTTTAAAGGGCCACTCTCAAGGCACATAGGCCAAGGATTGCTCCCCAGCAGGTCAGCTGGTGGGTGGCACTTGGACATGCTCCCTCACCCCATGGAGCTCCTGCCTCCTCGTGTGGTCTCTGCTTGAGGACCACTACGGGGCCTGGCTCTGCCTCCACAAATGGAGAGCAGCTGTAAAAAGGGCTACCAGGGACATCAGGAAGCAACGCGCTGTTGCTTTGCTGCTAAATTACTGATGCTGAAAACTGTGGTCCACCGTCTAAGCGTGATCCCCTCTAAGCTGGAAGAAGGGTTGCAGATCTCTGGCTGCATGGAGACTTGGGAGAAGGAAGGCAGACCATCCGCGTCCTTCCAGGTTCCCTAACGCACCCCCAAGTCCTTGTGTCCCGCTCAGGTGGATGCAACCCAGTCTCTTGCCTGTAGACCTTTACAAAATGATAGGTTTGCAGAGGGGAAATCCAGCTCCTCTGCTCCCTGGAGCTTGGGCAGCACTCTGCAAAATCAAGCGTGTCCTTGGGGTGAAAGGCAAGCTAGAGGAAGCCTGGAAGGAGTCTGTTTTGCTGAGTGCCCTACTTACCCAGATTTGCTGGAGGCTGAGTGGCGCATGACAAGGTGCTTGCCCCTAAATCTCACCCAAAAGGATCCTAAAGCAGCGCCAAGCTCCATTACTCTCTGGAGCGGCCTCAAGCGCGGGGAGGAAAACTTTCTCGCTTGGATTCAAATGCAGGCACTTCTCCAGTGGAACACGGGAGCCCTTTGCAGCACTTTGGAGCGTGATGAATGGCCCTTTGTCCCGCAGCCACTACAGAAAGAGAATGTAATTACCCAAACTGGAATTCAGCCAGGACACAATTTTACGCTGAATGAAATCTTTTCCCCACCCCCTTAAAGTGTTTGCAAATCCCCCTTTAAAGATAAAGCCCCGGAATAAAATTCAGTGCTTGCTTCAAAACTGGCCCAATTCCATTATAAGTCAACGGAACAACTCCATTTTGCACCTTTAAGGCCGTGGAGCTCTCTATGTTGCGCAAGAGATTTCATTATTGGCAAGCTTGAGGAATGCTGATTCCTGCAACCGAACTGCTGTCTTTAGCCCTAAACTATATCCCTGTGTCAGCTGCCCAAAGACATGTGTAACTAGGTCCACTTTCTGAAAGATATACAGCTGCGGCCGGCTTTATAGCCTGTTCCAGCAGGACATGGCTGGCACTTCCAGTGGAGCAGGCTGACCAGTCTCCACTCTAACAGGCAGGGTCTATGGCTCCAGCGGGAGTCTTGCAGGAGCGTATATCGATTGTAAATAATGTCTCAATATCCTATAGTAGGTCATAAATCAAAAAGGGGTTGAAATATCTTTTCTCCGAGGGACTTTTTTTTTTTTTTTCTAAAGCACTCTATTTCTTGTTTAGCAGTTTTCTTTTTAGAGTTACTGCGTCAACCTTTTCCCCTCCAAGTGCCAGGTATGAATCGTGGCCGGTGATCCCTGCTTGACCTTCCTCAGTCACTCTGCAATGAGTCCAGGCTCTGGATGTCCTGGGGGAAGAGAGTCACATCTCCAGCTCAGGTTAAACCCCTAGACCCAGGTGGTGACCCTTGCTGAGCAAGTCAAGTGCCACAGTAGCCACATTTTCTCTATTCACAGATTATGGCTTGAGGAAGAGTCTCACATCTGACAGCATTGGAGACATTCACCTTGGAGATATGCATCTCATAGGGGGTGCAGGAAGCAAAGATCTTCCCTGCCGGGGATGTAACACCACCACCTTCAACTTCTCTACAGTTTATTTGACCAATACCAACTGAGAAAATAAAAACCAGTTGTGAGCTAATGAAGACATCAACCCTTCTCCTGTTCCACAGGCCATGAGAGAGCTCTCCAAAAGCCTAAACATCAATCCAAACCTCTCCTTTCCCTCTTTGGAAAAAAACCCAAAACAACCATGTGCCTCCAAACCACATGTTCTGGCACAGCAAAAGGAATGGCCTCAGGGTTTGTCCTCCTGAATGTGCCACTGATGCTGCCATCATCCTGAGACTTGTACCCACAAGTTATTATCAACACAGACATGGGACAGATGCAGGCTCCAACCCGCTGTGCACAGACCTGCACCCATCACCTCCCCAGCAGGCATGACTTGCAGACTCATTCAACATGGTTCAGGGCAGACTCCTTTTTTGTCACATCTCCGTAGGGCCCTATCACAGGAACCTCTTGTCCTGCAAAGTACCAGGTTCTCAAATCACTGCATTATTCTGGAGGGGGGGGGGGGAAAAAAAGGAAGAAAAAGCCTACTTTGGGCCATTTTTTGGGGTGTTGAGCAGAAGGACAGAAAAACCCAGCAGTTTGCTGTCTAGAAAGTCCTCTAAAATGATCCAAGCTGAACTTCCCTGTTGCATGATGCTCTGCAGCACTTGGGGACATCTCCAGTCCCTCTCCCAGGGTCTCATGTGCCACCAACTATCCTTTATGGGAGAGGGACAGGCCACCCTGATGGCCACAGGCAGCAGGACATGGTCCTATTGCTCCCCCTCCAGCACTGCTTTGGTAGGACCAGGGCAACGTTGATTTCTTCAAGTCCAAGAAGTATTTGGGCTTGACTGGCAATAAAATCAAGCCCAGTGAAAGGTGCAATGGGATCTCTTGGGACTGAATCGAGAGCTACAATCTTTAAAGAAGCCAAGAGGGAATAAAAGGGAAGGAAGGGTGGGAGGGGAATAGCATTTACCTGCACAAAAGCAAGAACATTGGCAATAACCCAGCTCAGCTCTAGCTTGCACAAGAGACTTCGGAAAAGGGGGTGGGAGGTAAGATGGGAAATTACCAGGAGCTTAAGAAAATATATATGTAAAAATTAAAAAAATAAAATAAAACTGTATCAGCATTGACTAATAATTTCCGGGCTCTGTGCAGATGTCATTAATGACCCTTTTTATTCATGCAGGAGTTCCCAAAGAGGAGCATAATGTTCCATTAGTAATAATTGAGAAAGTCTCCTGTCGGGATTATGTCAAAACCTAGAGATGCTGCTGCTGCCAAAACATTTTGGTGACAAACGTGTGAAGCGTTTGACAGAAGGTGCCACAGCAGGTTGAGGCGGCTTCAGGAGGGGAATCCTAGGAGGAGAGAAGGGGTGGGAGACGGCAGCAGGGTGAGAGTAGAGCACCAATTTACTCTGGGAATGTGGCTTAAGGGAAGAGTCCGCCTTCTGCAACAGCTTTGGGGTCATGATAGCACCTCAGAGATGCTGCTGGAGACTGCTCAGGACTTCAGCTGACCCATCTCCTCCCCCACTCCCAAGATTTTGCAACACATCTGCAATATGTACTCTACCCATGGCTCAGCACTGCTGGATCCTTTTGTCCAGGGACAACTGTGTCCTCGGCCACTGGGGAAAGTCAGGGGTGTTGCAACATCTTGCTGCTTATCATGGCCCATGGGCCAGCAAGGGCTGGGTGCCACTGTAGTCGCCAGCACAAAGGGCAAACCTGGGACAAAGTTGCTGAGAGCAATTAACCCAGTATTTTGCATTTGAAGAGGATGGAGTATGTTTCAGGAGACAAGTATCATAAGATTCCTCCCTCACTTTTCAGCCTACAGCAAGGCTGGGCAACACCTTCTGAACTACAAAACACCGGTGAGATTCAGACAAATGGGAAAAGAAATTCCTTATAGTGATACTTTCCCATTTTCAGTTGGGATATCTGTTTTTCACCCAGCAGATGCAGAGCTCTGCTGACCACAGCTGGTATCTAAGTACTGACATTACACTGCTGCTGCACAGGCACCACTAGAAAACAGAGGAAGAGCAAGAGGTTTTCCAGGCTCAGGTCTTTTTCTGAGAAAGGGTTAATGAATGCTTTGCAAGAGCCAAAAGAACACATTCTCTCCTCTGTCCTCACCAAGCCCCTCCTGGAACTAGAGCCTCTGACATTACCTACCCTATGCGCTCCTCTTCCAAACAAGAAACTGTCTACCAGAGAGATCTGTGTTGCACTGCTGGGGCTGGCACAGCTCTGCTCCATAACATCCTTTGGCTTGACAGACACGAGTTACAGAGCTTGGAGAGTGGGCCAAGCTCAGGAGAAGAGCATCAGTGAGATACACAGTGGGGTCCCCAGGCGTCACTGGGAATCGAGGATAAGCTAAGCAGCTGGGCAATGCAGGGAGAGCTGTGGAAGCCACCCTGACTACCCAGCCCTAGCAAGGGAGGCTTGTCCCCATGAGCGCAGCTCCTCTTGCAACATAACCTGGCATGGGGAAGCACCTATGCATCAAGAACCACGAGCCATACATCACTGACTTGCTGCCCAAAACCAGGCAGGTCACTTCACCAAGTCAGCACACACTACCAGAAGAGTGAAAAAAACCCAACAAACCACCAAAGGAATTTAAATACAAGCACTGTCCTGCCTGCAGCACTGTAGCTGGGAAAGCCCAAGCTAGAGCACCTTAAAAGTCAGCTTTATCCAGAGCCATGGACAGAAAAAAAAGTTTGTCACCACTGCATTATTTGCCCTTTTAGAGCATGGAAGTATTTGGAGCCAAGACATTGGTTGAGACAGCATGTAAAGCCATGAAATTTGGATTTGGATCCAGAGCTGGAGTTTAAAAGCCATTCCAGTTTGCGGTGGTTGGTTCAGGCTCATTTCTAGTCCCCAGACCACAGCAGAAGGGCCTCTCTTCCCCGGGGCAGGAGCAGAGCAGCTGGTACTCTTCAGCCCAGTTAACAGACGAGGTCTGGCCACCGCAGCCAAGGGCTGCTCCAGATTTGTTTTCTAGTGGTTTATTCATTGAGAGGCTGCCAATGTGTTAGCAAAGAGAAATGCACACTGGCCTGATTCTCCCCAGCCCTGCCTTGCACCAGAACAAATCTGCTGTGAGTTGAAGACCCTGCCGAAGGAGAACACATGCTCAGCTCTCTGCTGTAACCATCTCCTTAGAGGACGGAGCTGGAGTACATCCCAACCGTCTCCGATTAGGACAACCCCCTTAGAGACAAGCCCACAAAACTGCCTTGCATTCCTACCCCACAGAGGCCTGCCTGGAGGCCTGGTGTGACCAAATTAGTGGTGTCATTTCACCCAACACCATCAAGAAAGCTGCTACTTCTAGCCCCACCACAGTGGCCTTACAGAGTCAGAGGCAGAAGTGCCACTGAAGAAGAGCATGAAGGCTGATTGCTGTAATTGAGCCTACCAGGGGAATTTCGGTCTGTAGGAATGTGCAGTACATCCCAGCCTGCAGGAACCGGGGGTGGAGAATATCTGAGCTGTTCCTTTCGAGGACTAATGATGATGGGTTTTTGCTAGGACTCAAGCTGGCACGGATGAGAGCTCCCACAGAGCGCGAAGTCAGCCAAATTAAGTGCTGGTCCTCCCTTGGAGAAATCTAGTTGAGAAGAGTTAGTCACAGGATGCTGCCAGCCTGGGTGCAGGCCACGCAGAGAAGGAGGGAGCCCCGCGTCCTTGCTGGATTCCTGCTGAGGATTCAGTTCACCCTGCTCTTACAGCCCGTGCTGTTTAGGTGGCAAGAGCCCAAGCGGCAATGGCAGGGTGAGATAGGAGACATGTGCAAGATGGTGCTCAGATATCTCTCCTCTTAGTCACAAGGCAGGTCTTGCCATGGAATGAACCAGGGGAAGAGGAAGAATACAAGCACACATATATTTGGAGGCACAGAAAATTCGCCCCACATTCAATGGTCTTTTTACCATTTTGCCCCCTTTTATTTTTAACTTATAACATTCACTTCCCCTGGGTATGTGGATAAGCTTACGACAACATATGGTCAACTATCTGCTAATCATTTACTAACCATTTCTAACTGGCTGAGTGTAAAAGATTTAAATCCCAGCTAGAGGGGTGATGCAGGTCTCATCTCAGAGGTCTGAAAGGTGAACATGGCAACTGCGTTGCTTTCTTGCCTAGCTTGTAAAAAAAAAAAATAAAATTACTGAAAGATCTAACATGACTGTAAATAAGTTTGTATCAAACAGATTCTTCACAGCTGAGTCCAGAGAGAAGGAACACGTTGCTGATGCTTGTGGTTAATTGCTGCCTTTTCTTTTGGGTCTACTTGGTTTGAAATATTAAATGCAGAAGAAATCATGTATTTTTCCTCCATAGCCTGTCAGTGGAAGAAGTGAGATATGTTTGTTTTTTTCCCCTTTTTTTATAAACAAGGAATATAAACTGTTTTATAGTAACTAGATGAAATTACACAGTATTTTACTCAGTGGGGAAAAATATGGATCTCTGCGTGGCGGTATTTCTCCTCTCTTTCTCGCTGACTGTACGTTAACGTGACGGCTCTGCATAACTCAGCTTTGTAGAGTTGTCATGGACATCTTTGAGCTTAGGCACTGTTGCACTGTTAGGTCTGTCCCACCGATGCCACCACCAGAGCTGTTCCCAGAGCAAGTGACATGCATTTTAAGGAGTTCTGGGTTTTGATATCCCTCCCCTAACACTGAGTGAGCAGTTACAGATTTAAGCATGTATTTTGTGTCCAACCATCCTCCTGCTGTGGCTCACAATCAGCCTCTACCCTGCAAAGCAGCTCTAGTCCAGCGAGCACAAACAGCCCACGATCACACAGACACAGGAAACATCTCTTGGAGAAGGAGAACAACAGCAGATCAGAAATACAGACCAACTTTTCACTTCCATACCAACAAAGCAGTATCTTCTTTGATCTAAAGGACCAAACCTTCTGCCAACGCCACCGTTTTGCCTCAGCTTGCTGAACCTTAGCTCCGCACTCCAAAGTGCTCTGACAGGCCTCTTGCCTTCTGCCAGCTCCAACTCTTCCACTAAATCAGCGAATTCTGGAGGCAAGATTTCACAGCTACGTTTCTCTGTTTGACCCTGAACTTGCTCTAAGGTCCTACCAATATTTCAAAATTAAAATATCTCTATAGAGTTTTATGCCCATTCTGATGATGACTCTGAAATTTCAGCTTTTTATTGCAATGCTAAGAAGCAGCACTTTCCAGGCCTTGATATGTGATTAAAATTCAGTATTTTGCAACATTTGCCTAGCAAACAGCTGCCCTAAAAGAGTTCAAGATGGCAGGGGTAGGAAATATAGTGTATTCCTTATGAGTCCATTAAATTCTGACTCAACAGTCAAAACTGAGGTCTCTGCAGGAGACCACACAGCTAGGAGCTCCTGTCACCCCGTGTTGCCCTGCCTGCTGTCCTCAGCAATGCTAACAACATAGGGCTGCCACTGCGTGGCCCCTGCCTTGCCCTGGATGATCAGCATCGGGTTTGGTCCAACCAAACTGAGCATCTGAAGCCACTGCAAGTTTTGCCAGAGCTGCTTGAGGGAGAAGACCCACTGGTGTCCTTACCTTCAGACTCATTCTGCCACCTCAGCTGCTTGGTGAGAGCTCTGGTGAAGTCAGAGATGCTGGTTGTCCATCAAGGCTGTGGTGGGAAGGCTGATTGAGTCCTTCATCGGTACCTTCAGCCCGTACATGGCTGCAAACCCACTGGACAGAGCCAAAAGAGCGCAGGAGGAAAGCATGCAAATGGCTTTAGCTTTCCTCACCAGTCACTGACCTCCCGTCTCCTTTATGAGCAGTAATTCAGAAGCACTTTCCTGCCAGTTGAAGCTAGTTTGCAGCTTTTTGCTGTGAAAACACAAGATGATTTTTTTTTTTTTATTTGGAGCTGAACACACCCATCCCTTTGCCGTGTGTTTGCACAGCCCCTTGCACCCCACGCCAATACCATCTCCAGTTCTACCAGAGTATCCTAGTCCTTTGGGTAAATACAAAAGACTTTTGTGAATCATTTGTAATCCCTATTTATCCAGGGGAGGAGAAAAAAAAAATTAGAAAAGAGAGGATTTAATCTAAAAGTTTCACAGTCTGGAAGCCTCAGCTGCCTCCTGCAGTGTTCATGCTCCCTGTGAGGGACCAGCCCACGGGATGTGGGTGCAGAACGTGGTTGTGGTGTGGAGCTGGAGAACGCTACTGCAGCATCACCCGTAGAGGGAGCTTCCTCAGGGAGCCGGGCACGTTGACACCTTTTCATCTAAAACGTTGAGCTTAAATAAATAAATAAATAAATTTTTATATTGTCTAGGGAAAAAAAAAGCGCACATTGATTTTAAAGTTGTTATGGTTTTTGGTTGTGGGTGGTATTTTTTTTATCCCTGCCCTTACAGCAAAAGAGGTGGCTCCAGGTTAAAACTATTGGAGCTGCTTCCTGAGGAAGGGGGATAAAAAAGGAATGGAGAGAGAAATGCTTCACCCAGCACTGGGTGTTTGCAGTCGGTTTTTAGCTGTATTGAATCAAACAAATTGCAAATGGGCTCTTTTGCGTTTAATTTTGTTATAATAAAGGGAGGGGGAAAAGCTAATATTTTAGCGAAAATAAGATTCTGCAGTCTGCCAGTACTCAAGTGTTAAACAGCTTTTTAGACCTACTCTGGGTTTGGAATGTGAAGCCCGACGGCTGTTTTTCTACACATTTTTAGTTTAATTTCCTTGCCAACAGTCTCCCAGGCTCCCGTTACTTCTCCATAAGATCCCCCCTTACCCTATGGGCATGGCTGCAGGATTCCCACAGTTCCCAAGCCGGTGAAGGAACNTAAATTTTTATATTGTCTAGGAAAAAAAAAAGCGCACATTGATTTTAAAGTTGTTGTGGTTTTTGGTTGTGGGTGTTTTGTGTTTTTTTATCCCTGCCCTTACAGCAAAAGAGGTGGCTCCAGGTTAAAACTATTGGAGCTGCTTCCTGAGGAAGGGGGATAAAAAAGGAATGGGGAGAGAAATGCTTCACCCAGCACTGGGTGTTTGCAGTCGGTTTTTAGCTGTATTGAATCAAACAAATTGCAAATGGGCTCTTTTGCGTTTAATTTTGTTATAATAAAGGGAGGGGGAAAAGCTAATATTTTAGCGAAAATAAGATTCTGCAGTCTGCCAGTACTCAAGTGTTAAACAGCTTTTTAGACCTACTCTGGGTTTGGAATGTGAAGCCCGACGGCTGTTTTTCTACACATTTTTAGTTTAATTTCCTTGCCAACAGTCTCCCAGGCTCCCGTTACTTCTCCATAAGATCCCCCCTTACCCTATGGGCATGGCTGCAGGATTCCCACAGTTCCCAAGCCGGTGAAGGAACGTCCTTTTAATTCACTCTGTGGACGGCCCAATTAACATCCCAGTAAATTATTACCTCGGGGAAAAACGCTGGTCTCGGGACTCAGCAGCCAGCTGCGAAGGCAGCCGGCGCGCGCCCCGCTTCCCTGAGTGGCACAGGGAGAGCCGAGAAAATGGAGGGCATTTTCTCCATGAGGCGATGGCATTCAGGTGGCCGGGCAGCACAATTAGACAGGGAGAATTGTAGATTATCTCTGCTTTATGGTTCCCTGATAGAAGGGAGGAGGGAGAAGCACCATCAAAACACAATCAAATCAGTTGTTCTGCTGTTCAAACTTCTGGACAAGGCGAGAGATAAAGGCACAGCTCCACCCCCCAGCTGTGTCTGATCTAGCGGGCTTTGAAATTAAATATTCTCCCTGCAACACGCAGAATCACATCCTGGTGAAAGCTGCTTCTCCAGGCTCTCCCGTACTGTGGGGTTTGGGGCTCCCTCCGTTGAGCATGGTAAGAATGAGAAGTCCCAGGAGCAGCTGAGACCTCTCTGGTTTAGGGGCACCACAAGCAAGGGATGATCTTCACACCGGGTCCTTTCCTACCTGCAAGGCAGAAGGAAGAGCTCTTACTTGCTTGGGCAACGAGACTGAAAAACACCAGGGGACCAGATCAAGGCTGTGCAGGAGATCTGTGTCCCAGCAGGAACACAGCCCAGATGCTGGCATGGTCCACCATGAAGCTCTTCTTACACCTCAGTTACCTGTTGCTAGCCACTTCTGAAGATCTTTCCCTCCAAAACACCTTTGCAATTCATGTGAATGAGGCACAGGCAAATAAAAACACCACAGAAAAACCTGTGATCCTGTTCCATCCACTGTGAAAAACAGGAGGGGCAGGTAAACAAGCCATTTACTGGTTGAACCCCAAAAAAGAACCCTCCGTTTGCATGAATCAATTTGTCACAGGTATCCTCACTCACCTCAGCGTGCTTTGGCTTCAGAAGAGCCAGGCAGATTTTCTCTCCTATCCCAAAGTTACACCTCCAAAAACCTTTGCCAACCTCAATATTCCAACAAACAGCTTTTTTCATGAAATTATTTTCCAGTGTGTTTTCAGCTGAGACAGCACCAGCACACAGGCACAAGCACCTGGTCAGGGATATTTTGGCCTCATGAAATCTCTTCCAAGCTTCAGAAGCTGGTGTAGAGTTTATGAAGCACAGTTTTTAATAAGCTGGGAATGTGGGACACACCTTCTTGACTCTCAGTGTTTCTCAGTGCTGGCTGTTAATGTTTCTGCAATGGGATGTCCACTGCTTTTACCAACTCTGGATTGATACTACAGCATCTCCATCAATTTTGATGGACCTACTCTTGGCAAGATCACCATGGGAAAGGGAAGAATTCCATCCCTTATCCACTTACTGTATTTGCTTGCACAATCATCAGAGGTCCTCCTGCCCCAAGCTTTTGCAGCCTCAAGATAAGGTACAACCTGTTGTACTTCTATATCACCTTGCAGTAAGTTTTCACAGCTCAAGAGTACAAAGAATTAATAATATTTCCTTGTAGGAGCTGCAAATCTTTCACCTTTTACCCCCAGTCCTTCCCAAACGAGAACCACCTGTCTTGTCCTGACTGCTAGCTGACCATGTCCATTCTCACTTGCTCTTCTCTTCATACAGCATCCTCTTCCTCTCTCATCCAGCCTTCCTCTAGGAGGCCTTTTTTAACTTTAGTCTGTTGTCTCATTAAGTTTATTTCTAAAAACCCCAAACACCATTTGCTCCAGTCATGCCTTTTCTGGATCCTGACTCCCATTTATTTGAGTTATTTTGCATGTTAGTCTTGTTCTCCAACATAGTGGCCCTCTCAGCCAGGCTGGTGACATCTGGAAGCACTCACAGCCCCATTCCACCATCTCAGGTCACTAACAAAAACACAGAGCATCACCAGATGCCAGAGTTGCCCCGTGCACGCTTTCTCAACAGCTCCTTTCAGTGCAGCAGAGTAGCTGCTCTCCAGGTGTGAATTTCTGGCCACTTTTGAAGCCTCTAGCATTTCATCTAGATGATTCTCACCTGTTTATGAGACCACTCTGTCAACTACACCTGGTAAACCCATACCACGGTTTAGGGCCAGGGCAGCCCCAAAACCTAACAGACGCTCTGTTAACCCCCGCTCTCTCCCCAAAGGGGAATAGAAAAGGAATAAGGAAGAGACACTTACCAATTATAAAAGGAAACTAGAACAGCTTTAATGAAAATGGAAAATAATGGTAAGAAGAATAAGATGGAATATATACAAATATATACCCAGTATGGAACCCAAACCCCCGTGATGGCAGGTATGTCACCATCACCCCTGATGTTGTGGAACAGGCACTGGGAAAGTCCCAGGCAGGGCCCAGCAGCAGATGGGAACCGAGTTCAGGAGCTGGATTCTGGTACTGGATTCAGGAACACTCCGATCAGGATCAAAGGCAGAACGAACAGAGTCCTCTTTGGATTCCAGCCATTGAAGGGACGAGGAGGAATCTGAGCCAGGACCCCAAGCCAGAGTGTCCGAGCTGAGAGCACCCGAGCCAGGGCCCCCAGCAGCCAAATATGGCGTCTATGGGATGGAACACCCCACGGGTCAGTTTAAGGGCACCCAACTGTCCACTCCTCCCCACAGGTGCGACTTACTTTCTGCACCCCGCAATGTGGTACACAGCATCTATCAGTGGCTTTGGTCTGCTCTCCAGTCCCTGGTGCTAACTAAACATCGGGCATCATCCCTGCTAGAAGCAGCGCTGCCTGCAAAAACAGGCTGCTAATTTCGGAAAGTGCAGGGAGTTAAAGGTACTGAGCTGAAAAGTGAAAATCACTGAACAGAATTGTTTTGTTCTAACTCAAACCAGGACAACCCAGCATACTCAGCTTCTGCTGTTTGCCTTCCCTCCCCAAGACCTTCTACTCAGCAACGCCAGGAGATCCTACCAGGCTCACACCAGTTCCTTTAAAGCCACCTGGATTACCTGTTTTCACGCCCTGGTTTTCCCTAGGTTTTCACAAGGCTCACTACGGATCCCAGTGCTTTTCTGGGAACTGCAATTAGACTGAAAGATGCATAATTATCCCATTCTGCCTTTTCACAGAGAGGTGTATTTTTCCCCGACACTTATCTAGGATCACAGCCGACCTTCTTAGGGGAAAACAAATGTGATGCCACTTCTCTGGCATCATCTGCTGAGTGCTTTCCGTGTCCCCAAGTACCAAACCAACACCTCTGTAGTCCTTCTGCAACTGCTGATGTACTGCTAGAGCGATCTCTCGTTACACTTGATGTCCCCTGCTAATTGCATCTCACCATGTGCCTTGGCTTATCTGATCTTGTCTCTGCATGTGCATTCTGCACTTCTGTACTTGATCTTCATCGCCTGACCTACTTTTCATTTCCCTCATGTTTCTTTCTCAGATCTGAGCTCTTTCCCTGTGCTTCCTTTCTCCTACAACACCGTGGCCTGAACAAGAAGTTGTGACTGGCTCTCAGTAACAACTTTTTCCCCCCTCAAGATCGGTTTTCCAGAGGGCCTTACCTGTGTGTGTTCAGACAGTACTGGAGTTCCCAGCTCTGTACGTAGACCCAGCACTCTCCTGCCTCCCTCCTGCTCCTCAGTGCATTTGGTCATTTCCCAGGAACTCTAACAGGTCACCTTCTGCATCCCCAGACAGCTTCTCCTCCAGGAGTTACCATCAGAAATAGGATCTTCCTTGTTCTGCCACCCTCGAGGACAGAAATGGTCAACCACTCCCCAAGACTCGCAGAGTCCTCTGCATCTTCTTTCCCAAGAACAAGTATCCCACATCAATTAAATGCTGCTGCCAGCTACTCCCTAAAGCCTCCTTTACCTAGAGACCCACCCCTGTGGTAATTATCCTGGTGCTTTTCCTTTTAACCACCAGCTGGAAGCCTCCAATAAGCCTAATTCCTCCCCCTACACACCGATTTTCTAGCCCTCTGTGCAAATACATGTACCCTTGACATGAGGAACATACCTTTTTCCTGATGCTCCTGCCTGCTTCCCTCCTCCAGCCATATCCCTTCAATGTTGCAATTCCAGAACACTTCTTCCACTAATTGAATCTCGCTGCTTTGTTGCAAGCCGAAGCCCCCAACTCTCCCTGCTCCTCTCCCGTTTGTCTTGCATTCAGCTAGCCAGGCACAACAGCCTCCTCCCTGCTCTTTCTTGGCCCCCCTTTGATCTTTCTTTGAATAGAAGAGGTCAAGCTACACGATCATCGTTTCTTTCTTCACTCCTTAAAGCCTGTGACTCCGGCAGCAACGGCTAGCACGCCGAGGGCCGGCAGACAGTGCTTCCAGCAGCGACTCAGGGCTCGGGCAGCCTCCATAGGGAAGCACCCATCCCCAACTACCCCTGTCCTTAATAGGGCCCTCAACCTCAGCACTTTCCCTCCGCTCCAGCAGCGCAATTCAAAGCCGATTGAAGGCCAAAGAAAGGCTCCCATTAGCTTCAACAGGCTTCGGAGCAGGGTCATGAACTGCGGAGGTTGCTATTTTTTACACTGATGCTGCCAGATCAAGTTAGTAAATGGTCCTCAGCGGTCAGGTGCCTGCCAGGTCCCTCTGATAACATGGCTCCAAAACTGTAAGTCCTGGTGCAGAAAGCAATGGTCCTGAGAATTTTAGTCTGCTCTAGGTTTGCTCCACAAGAGAAATCCTTGCTAACCCCACCAGCAGCCATGAGGATGATGTCTAAACCAAGAAGCAGGGAAGTAAAAAAGAAAGAATTACCCTGGTTTAAATCCACTCAGCTGCTCAGAACAAAAAGATGTACCTTCAGACAGAGGATCCTGATAGCACTCAGAGCTGAATCCCCAGCCTGAAGTGTATGAGGTTTAATTACTGCAGCTTTGTTAAATCAGCTTGGTTAAGCCCCTGTGTAATTGCTTTCTTCTGGGCCCAGCAGTGGTTTATTTGAGGACAGATCAGGCTGATTTTCAGATGACTCAAAGCTGTTCCTGTGCTGTTTACACCACCTCGTTGGAATTGGTTTAATCCCACACCTCTTCTGAAAGCACCTCTAAAGAGGTGAGACCTTGGCCTTTGCTGTGGTTAGTGCTGGGAGAAAACAAAATGCTTGGTTTTTTACCTTAAATACACAAAGCCCCATTGCACTTCATGCTATCGATGTGCCTTAGACAGCGCGTGATACCAACAGGCTCAGGGAAGATACATAAAACAACCCAAAAAAAGAGAAATGCCAGTTGGCGATGTGGCCAGGGCACAAGGTTGGGGCCAGAGCTCCTGTCCAGAGAAAGCCATGCACCATGATGACCATGGGAGCCACATTCCAAATCCCATTGTGCTTCCCACCACCCTCGGTCAGCTGGGGAGAAGCCCAGGACACGTGGCACCTCGGGCAATCCTCCACTCCATCCCTGCATCCTGCATCTGTGCTGGTTGCTACGGTTACGGGCAAATCGGTGCATTTTGCAGGGTGGGAGGGGACGGCGGACAGGACCAGGGTGATGGGGGCTGTAGATGAAATGGCTTTTGTGGGAAGGAGGACCTTCGCCTCATCCTCAGCAGCTCTGCACCGCAGAGCCCGACCCACGCTGGCTGCGGGCGCCTGGCAAATTTGCATGGAGCTGACAAGATGACAAGGTGCAAATACGCCAGGCTGCTCGGGAGTAATTTTTACTGCAGCTCTGCCTTGTGCACGTTTTTATTGCAAAGAGGGTAATCGGGCCTCTTCATTATTGAAAACATATTTACTACCCCTTGGCCGCTCTCTCCCATTTTTGCCAGCCCCTTCCTTCCCCCCTTAACTACCCTGTCCTCCACGAGATATGATCTCATAAATTTACAGTGTACTTGCTGTCTGCAAAGTGGATGTTCAGTTTCATTTTTATTGGACTTTATGATACAGGCGGATTGCACTTTATTTGTTGCACTGCTACCAGCAGGCCTGAAACCGTAGGTAAGTGCTGGTTCCAACAGGGATTTGGCCTGGGAAAGGGCCATGGGATGGGGCTCCACAACCCCCAGGAGAGCTGCTGACATGGGACACGCTGGCTGCAAGCAGGATGGCTGCAGGAGAAAGCAATGCTTTGGAGGAAGGCTGCCTTCCTCCTCCTCCTCCTTCTCTGTCTCTGAAGAGATGCTGCTCCATCCACCCCGTGGTCCTCCTGAGGGGAATCAGGATCGATGAGGGAGTTGTGCCATTGTGATTGACAAGGGATGCGTAGCAGGAATATAGCAGCAGTTTCTCACCGCTCACTACTCTTTTTGTGGTCAGTACCCTTCCTGAAAATGCCTTTCCCAAGGCTGGCTCCCAAGCTAGACAGACTTGTCCAAACCCACCTGTCCAGCACCGCCCTCAGCACCACACTAATGTACCTTCACGAAATCGCCAGTGCCATTTGGAGCCCAATATGCAATCTATCCGGCTTGTCTCAGCACAGCACAATGGAAATAATCAACTTGTGTCATTTCAATCCAAGAAAAGGGAAGACTGTTTTTTTTCTTCTTTTCCAAGGTAACAGGGAGAGGCCAAGCAAAGCACCACAAAGCAACATAAATGATTTAGCACCCAACGATTTTGCCAGGGAAACGCTAAAGACACAGTCTAATCCTTTCATCTAACCCTGGTCCTTCTAAAAGCTTTAAGCTAGGAGTTGACTCAGCATGTCAGTGCCAAAAAGATCCATTGACCTCGAGTTCAGTGCTGAGAAATTGAGAAATGTTCTTTTTAATGTCTATTCAATAAATACAGCATCACCCTCTCCGTGGGCTGAGCAATCCACTTCAAATCCATTACGGCACGTTCTCACAGACTGACAAGTTGTCCTGAGACAATAGTGGCTGCCAGATGAGGTTAACCCTTGCCAAGGGGGTGTAAATCTCTGTAGCCACAAGCCTTTTGCTCTCAGAAGTCCTTGAAAAGAGGGGAGGGGGGTATCTGAATTGATGATGAGCAGCTGCTGCATGCACTCCTTGCTGGACCAAGGTGATCTGCGTCAGTAAAAAATATGCCCAGTCAACATAGCTGGGCTTCTGACCATCTTGATGGGAAGGAGGAGAATGTTGCCACCCTTCACTGTCTGCTGATGCTCCCAGGCTTTTGAACTCCCACTTTCTGCTGGCCAACACATCCCGTTGGATTGGCAGTGGGATGGATGCTGCTGAACCAAGGTTTTGTTGGGAAGCACCATGCTGTGGCACTACCATCCCTCGGGCAGCTCTGCCAACAGACAGAAGTGACCCCTGGAGCTCGTGGTGCCTGGGGAAATGTGGATATGGTTTGGAGACCTTCGGCACAGGTGTGCTGAGCGTGAGCTCCACGCTCAGCTCCATGGGGACACCTCCCGGGCTGCATGGCCATGCTCTGGGCATCACCAAGCTGATTGAATTCAATGCACAGTCAACGATGACAACAGCACAACTCACAGAGCTACTCAGCCCACCTAAGTCCAACCACTCCTGGCAGCAGGCCGTGGCCTCTGCTCCACCCAAAACTAGATCTTGACAGAGTGGCTTCACTAGGGACAGCCTGGGGCTGGCAGTGGCACAGCTCCCCTGCACAGGACATTGTACCTGTCCAAGAGCACATCCATGCAAGGAGCGACAGCAGTATGACACCGCTTTACCCACCACCACAGAGCTATAACTTTACCCAAGGCTGGCAAACACAGGGATGGACTTTTCATGAGCTCCTGGTTCCCAAGTGCTCCAGCTGGCGAGTGCCTCGTGGCCATCTATAGAAATTTGAACACTGGTTGCTCTGGTCATCTCTGATTCATCCATGGTTAGTGGAGTCTTACCCAACCAGAGTGCTGTCAGCCTGTCCTAAGGTCAGAGTCCCAGATCCCAGACTTAAAGGAGCACTGGTCTCCCTCTGCAGAGGGTAGAAAGTACCTACTTGGCCAGTTTAGTCCATCAGAGCTCAAACATGAGTAGGAAGGAGTCTCTGCGCATCCCTAAGGGGACCCTGCACCCAGCTAGACCTTCTTTCTGATGGAAAGTCTTGAACATCTGCAGCTTCCAGCAGTAGGTTGTTAATGAAAATAATCACCTTAGTAATGATAATAACACAATAATTCCAAAAGGTGAAGCTACGGGTGCGCAGTCAATCTGCAAGAAATTGGAGCAGAGGCAGCAAGGGAGCCCTACGTCTTTGGTTTTATCTTCGGTTACTGGTATTTTATGGTGCCCCCCTTCCTCCTCCTTCTCCTCTTCAGTTTCAAGCTGCTGAGCTTTGGCTCAGTGACACCCACCCACACTGGAGGCTGTGGCAGTTTGGGGGGGACAGAGGTCGCATAAGCCAGTGTTCGAGGCTCTCTGCTGACTCAAGAAAACCATCCTGGTTTGTGTTTATCTGGGTCACATTTACACATTTGCTTTTTGGTTGGAAGTTTCTATTTTTTCCCCTTCTGTCCCCTTGTTTGGGTGTGCCGGCTGAAGGCAGCCTTGCTAAGATCTGCAGCATGCAGAGGGCTCGGCTATGGGGTTGTACTGGTAATTACTGCTGGCCGGTTAACTCTCTCATGAACACTAGCAAATGTTTATCTCCAATTAGAAGTAAAAGCTTCGAGACAGTGGTTCCTTACTCGTAGAGTCTTTACAGATACAGAATTCTGTTAGAAATTAATCAAAAGCTTTTGTTTATAGCAATAAAGCTCATATACAAACTCATCTAGCTGCTAGGAAAAACATGGGAAGGCCAAATGCCTGCACCCAAAGGTTAAAGTCTGCAAAGGCACAAAATTACCCCTGGATTTTTTCTCCAATATCCCTGAAATGAATTTAAAAAAAAAAAAGAGAAGAGTAGGCAGACTGGAGGCTTTTGCACAGGTGGGACTGGTAAGACTGGGAGCATCTTCTCAGCACAGCAGTCCTCACTGAGGGACTTTTGGGCAGTTAGGTGCTTAGACTACGCTAGTAAATTTTTCTGTACTAGTAAATAAAAAGTGCTGAGCACTCTGCTCCAGTGCTTTTCCATAGACAGAGCCTTAAATACTTCCAGAGGACCAGACCAAAGTCCCTCGTGTAGGAGGGCAGGGCACAGAACGCACCCCACACCAGCACAGCCTAGCAGCAACCGGCACTACCCACGCCAAGACCCCTGCATGGCCAGCACTGCTCCAGATTTAGATCCAGATCCAGGTCCGGGTCCAGGTCCAAGGCTTAAATGCACCTATGCAGGGTGCTTGGGGGTGTGGGGTAAGTACCAACCGATAACATCCATATAGGCTGGAGGGTTTGCTTTGACCATACTCAGAACCTCGCACTGGGATGGATGATATGCTAATTAAGATGCTATACCCATAGTTGTGTTCCAGCAGCCTCACCAGAGATTGAGATCTCCCGGAGAGACTTCTTGCAAGGTGGGAGGACTTCAGCTTACTCTTGGCTGGATTTCCCTGGGAGGGACAAACTGAAAAAACAGGTATTTTTGGACAATGATTTCCAAGCGCAAGATTTGCACACAGGAAGGTTTCCAGAGGTTGGCCAAGGTGAAAGAAACCAGGCAGGCGGGTTGCAAACATCATCGCCAAAACAAAACCACACAGGAAGAGATGCAAAGAAGGTAGAGGGACACTGCTGCTGTACTAGACACAGCTGATTCATTGGAAAACAGGTTGCAGTGCCAGGCTGTCACCCTGTCATCAATACTACCTGCTTAGGCCACCAACACTGGCTATGGTTTTGGTGCTCCATAAACCTGTGGCCCACTGGACCACTTTCTGCTGAGAAGAGACAAGATGTCTCTCTTCCACACAGGGACAACAGACAATACCAAGACAGTGGGAGAGCTGGTGGTGGACCATCTCTGTGATGGTACTGAGATGTAGAAAAGGACCAGGATAACAGTGCATAATGCACCCATTTCTGCTGCCACCCTGACCCATCTACACTACAGAGGCTGCCTGCCACCCGAGCCCCTTTTTTGGGACCCAGACTTTAGGAGTCTCCTCCAAGACATCTGCTGACACCACTAATTATGGGCCAGGCTGCTGGGGCTTGGTGCACTGCAAGAATTTCCTGATTGCTTTTTTGGGGAGGGACAGGAGCTTTCCTTCTCCCTTTGTCTCCCTGGTGAAGGATGGGCTCTCGAGCTGAAGTCCTGACAATCCAAGCTGCTGAAATGAATCCTCTTCAGTCTATTTACTTGATATTTACCAAAGTCTGCGATCAACAAGAAAACACATCTCAGCAGCTCACTTGGCAAGAGAACGAATTGAGGCAGCACTGCAGCTGTCATATTTATTTCAGTGGCAAAGCAGGTCAGGAAAATTGATAAAATTAATCATACAAACTAGCAAACACCGGGAGTGAAGGAGAGAGAGAACGAAGGGGAGAGAATGAGAGTGAAGGAGTGTTTGCAGCACCAGGCTGCACCTGCTTTTATTTCTTTTAATGGATTTTTTTTTTTTTTATGCAATGTCACAGATAAAATTGGTGCAAGGTACATTATTTTATAAGTACTTTTGGGGAGGGGTGTGGAGATTACTACAAGCAGATGCCTATTACACCAGGGCTGAGCCCTAGCCACGGGGTTTGCAAGAAAATAGGAATTCAAGGACAGAAGTGATTTTTCAGACAGTCCCCATAGACCAGGTGAGAAGGTCCTTGAAAGCAGTATATAAAGGTGCTTTTGCACAAGCTGGGGTTTGCGCTGGGGCTCCAGGTGACTTCTCAAGGTGCTCCAAAGGTTGTCCTTTGGGCCATATCCCTATCAGCTCCACCAGCTGGGTGTAGATGTGCCTGGGGCTCATAGCAGCTGTATCCACAAAAGTGCAAAAACATCTCCCCAGCCACTCTCCTCTGCAAGTGAGCAGCTCTGGGGACATCTCACCAAATACATCCCCCCTGGTTTCCAGACCTTGATCTCGGGAAGCATGGATGAGGCACAGCTCCAACAAGCCCCTGTGCTCTGTAAGCAGTGAGGACTCATTTTCTGTGGCCACCTACGATGGCTAAAGGCACCTGCATAGGGAGGATTAACACCAAGTTTGCTCTCAGAGCAACTTATGGGTCCATCTTTACCATGAGGGTAATGGCACAGGTTGCCCAGGGAGGTAGTTGAGGCCCCATCCTTGGAGATATTCAAGGTCAGGCTTGACAAGGCTCTGAGCAACCTGATCTAGTTGGGGATGTCCCTGCTCACTGCAAGGGGGTTGGACTAGATGACTTTTAGATTCTCTTCCAACCCAAACCGTTCTATGATTCTATGATCTGGAGAAGGAAGCTTGCAGAAGCTAAAACCTTTTTGCTCTAGGCTGCTCTTTGAGCAGGCCCTTGCCAGATTTCAAGCTAGGGGTAGCCAAACTGAAAAGCGCCAATAGACTCTGGGAAAACCTTCAGGGAAGGTTTCAAGCATCAAGCCTGCACCTGCCCCCTCCCCTCTCTTTTTCTTTTTTTTTTTAAAGAAGAATTTTTAGATCAAGATTTAAATTTTAAAACTTGCCATTTCAGAATGAAAAGTGGAAGAGTGCATTTCAAGGATGGTACCAAATGGCATTTTTGGCATTTCTACTCTTTAGTTTTTCTGTCATAAATACAGTATTCACAAAACTCAACCCAAATCCAAAAATAACATTGGTCCCTCTGAAATGTTTCCCTCACTTCTCTTCCTTTTTCTCTTCTTTTTCCTCTTCTCTTTTCTCACTGTCCAATGCACAGACTAAAGATTTGCTGAAAAATGTCTCTGCTCTAATTTTGAGTCCTTTTTCTCTGGCTTTTCAGCCTCCTCTCCCACACTTCTCCAGGCCCTCACTGCACGTCCCTGTTCCTACCGTGAATTACTGTTCTCATTGCTCCAAGCACATTAAAAGTGAAGCTAATTAAGCAGCAGAACAATTTGCCTAACGACGTGGTAGATTCTCCATCACTTGCAGCCTTCAAGTCAAGCCTGAATGTCTCTCTGACAGAGCCCCAGCAGTGTAGGAAAATTTGGGGGCGAGGGTCTCAGACCCACACAGGATTGCAGAACACATGAGGTCATCTTAGCGACTTTAGGATCCTCAAACAGGGGGTCCTACCTGTCCCTGGGGAGGAGGACATCTCTCAGCTCCAACTTGTTCACCTGCAGCCTCACACCTCTGTCCTCACCAGGGATGGCGCTGCCGAGGGTGGTGACAATGGTCTTTGCTGAGCTTTGGCTGAGGAGGGATGGTAGAAGAGATCCCAAGGAGGTACACCCGGACAGGGTGATGGTGACAATCCAGCAAGAGGCCACCAGAAATACTGAGGCTGCCGTGGAAATCACAAGAGTTAATGAGCATTTTAGGGAAGAAAACCCTCTATAAGATCTTGCTGACAAGCGCTATTAAATATTCATTCCATAGACTGTGGAAACATCATTAGACACATACGTTGAGGCTCTCCATACTCCTCGCTCTGGCAATTGTTTTACACTGTGCTGATGAGCTGAGGGGACCTTGGCGGGGGGGATGTGTGTTTGGTGCCAACCCCTGTTAGCAGAGCTGGGCTCCAGAGAGCCAAGAGTGGTTTACAAGGGAAAACTCATCCTGGAAGTCCCAAAGCTGCCTACTACGAGGGAGGCAGAAGTAGGTGGGTTTGGGAGATGCTGACATTTAAGACACATTATCTTCCCCGTGGAAGAGCAGCAGAAGAGGTTGAAGGGACAACCATGTCCCGGGAAATCATAGTCCTACCATTGACATCCCCTCAGACATTGCACATGGATGTGAGGGTGCAGGAAGGAGGACTGCCTTGTCTTCACCCCCTGCTCCACACACACATGCCCCAGTTCAGGCAGCACTCTCCACCCCACAAATGCTGAGCGAGCCCTCTCCAGCTGGTCATCTCCCACCAGGGATCAAGGAGAGGTCCTATAGGCATCCCAGCAGATGCCACAGCTCTGCCATCAGCTACCTCAGCATCCTCGCCAGACCAACACTGCCTGCCACAGGTCTCCTTCCCAGCCCAGAGTCGCCTCTCCTGCGCCACGGGAAAACACGCACACTCGCCCTGGCCAAAGCCAGCGCTACCCACAGAAGACAGGGCTTGCACACGTGCATATAGATATATAATTTTTTTTGCATACATTTGTGGCGATGGTACCATTTCATTTTTTTTTAATTTTTTTTTTTAAACAATCCATCCATAAATGTCACCAAAAATCCCGGTCTCCTTTTATTAAACCTGAAAAATGCGTATAAATGTAAATAACAAATGACTGATACAGGGAGAGGAACCAGAGCGTCTTCTGGCGTCACCCTCCCTCCCTCTCTCCCTCCCTCACGCTCTTTCCTCCTCGTGTAATTTGCATTAATAAAGAGGCTGTTCCTTGTCGGAATGTGTTTCATCCGGTTTAAAATCCCAGGGCGATCCACCAGGAACAGCTCTGGGAGAATCCGACTGTCAGAGCCGACAAGACAAATGAATCCCGGTGTCAGGAGCGTGTGGTTCAACGATGACAGATTGAGAAGAACTGTCCCCCTCTCGACAGGCGGGCTTCATTTTCAAATTAATAAATCTGAATAAAATATTTTCCCTTTCATTACGAGCCGAGCCCGGATGACAGTTCCCGTGACAGGAGGGAGTCGCAGCGTTGATGAGGAGACTTTGCATGAATTCCACCTGGGCTTCTTCGGCTTTATTTTTACCTGCAATTTCATCCCTGTTTACTTCTCTTCCCTTCCCTCCTCCCTTTGCCCTCTCTTTCATGCTCCCCCTCCCTCCCTCCTTCCTCCTCTTCCTTCACCAGCTCTCAGCCCCTCTCCGATTCCTCATCCCTCCTCTGCTCCTCCCGTTGATATTGGAAAGCAAGCCCTGGACGTCACTCTTGCAACACACGCACCGGCTGTCTCGCACCTCCGACGTGTACATGTACGAGATGCACCAAGGTCTCGTGTTCCTGCTGCGTGCACGCTTTTTTTCGTCCCCACACATGCACAGTTGCCTCAACCCAACTCAAAACCCACAGCCCACGCACCTAGAGAACCCTCCTGCCCAGGTTTCAATTCTCTTCACACAGAGGTGAGGCTTGCCTTGGGGACTGGCTCCTGACAGCTGCTCCCAAGGGGGGCTGGAGGCAGAGCCAACTCACAGCCTTGGTCCCAGGGCACCTGCAGCTGGGTCACAACGGGCCACACACACCCAGCAGTGTGGTCAGTCCCTGGTAAAATACACAGCTCTGCCTTATCGTGCCAGCAGTCGCACCCCCCCTGCTCCCAAGGTGGAAGGTGTTTTCAGACATGGGTTAATGATAACCTTTTCCTGGGCTGCTGCCTCAGGTCCGTTTGTAAGTCTCTCAGGTGTCTTTCTTTGAGACAGATGTCCCTTGGTTGCAGGTTTCCTCATTTTCTGCAACTGTCACAATACCCAAACTAGTGCTTGCTCCAGAACATGCCTTTGGAAGCCGAGGACAAGCAAACGGCAAACAGTGATGCTACAGCTGAGCGCTCGTGACACTCAAGTCTCCTTTCTGCCTTCAGATCCCACTGTGACCTGTAAACGTGGCTGGAGAGCCCATAAACATCTTTACGGCCACGTGGCCGCCAAGGCAGCAATGCGACCCACTTCCCAAGGACACTGTGGAGATTGCTCAGTGATGCTCCCTGTGCAACCTCAGCACACCTTAGGATGAGGGCTGCAGAGACTCTTTTCATCCATGAAGGAGGTCCTGGTTTAGGTAAACCTCCCAGCCTTCCTGCACCAGCATTGGTCTATAGTTGAATGATTCTCTGGATCAGCCCAACTGAGCTGTGTCATCCATGAAAGATCACACAAATCTAACTCAAAATTTGGACTGAGCTGGTGGTAGCACAAAGAGAGTAGAAAAATGAGAGACTATGGTGGGAAACAGAATGTCTGAGCTGGCTTGAGAATTGCAGCAACTCCAGGGTGCTTTATGGAGAAAGCCGGCAGAAATGGAGGCACCGGCTGATTCTTTGTGAGCCCAATATCCCCCTCCAAAGAAATTAGAAACATTCCAACAGCTATAGCTGTGCCTGACAGTAAATTTGATTAACTTGCCCATGGAGTTAATGATATAGAGGGCCGTGTGGATTTTGTTGTAAAGAACACAGAAAAGACAGATGAGAAAATGAGAAAACAAGAAAGTAAATTTAAGCAGCTGGAAGCTTTAACAACTGGCATGATAAATCCAATAAAGAACTGCTCGATAAAACCCAACCACTGGAAAGCCAAACATGGGTTGGGGAGGGAGTGGATGTGGAAGTGTTTTGGATATACTCACGGTGGGGGAAAATGCTCCCAGGTCACCAGCCACGCTGCTGAGAACAAGCAGGCTGCAGCCTTCCTCAGCTGCCTGCTTCTGGAGCACATGGCAGAGATAGTCCTGCCGTGGCCAACCTACATCGGCAAGGCGAAGCCAGGGACCTGCTGCCCAGGCTTGCTCCCCATCCCTTTTCCTCTCTTGTTCCAGCTTCCTTCACAGTTCTCTCAGGATCAGGATGAATCTGCTGAGGCTGAGGAGAGCCTGGAGGGATTCACACCTACTAAGCCAAAACACACTAACTCTGGAAGCGGCGTCACAGACATGCTTGCCAACCAAATGCAGACCAGGTATTGCCAAGAATCCTGAAGTAAAACCCAACATTTGGACATCCATATTCTTAAATTCTGTCTTCCTTAAAATTTAATTCTGCTGAACCTTGTTGGAAGTCACAGTCAAGAGAAAAACCTCTAAGAAAATGACTGGTGAGGACACGTCTTTGCTTATCCCAGGAGCAAGAGCTGTGGAGCAGCATCCCACAGCACCCTGTTATCAAATACAGAGGCAGACTTGGAGTATCATAGTAGACCTTGCAGGATCCCTTACCTGGAAACATTCAAGGTCGAGTTAGACAGAGCTCTGAGCAACCTGCTCTAGTTGACGACATCCTTGTTCACTGCAGGGGAATTGGACTAGGTGAGCTTTAAAGGTCCCTTCCAACCCAAACCATTCTACATTTCTATAAACCTTGCTGTCTGCACACAGAAGCAATTTTGACATCCCTACACCAAGCTCATTGGTGTTACCCATGCCACAAAATTCCCAAGGTGAGCCACCACTACCAGCCTGGTTCAGCCACACCACTGTACTCACACCAGGGAAGGCAGAGACACCCTCTGCATAGATTCAAGAATCAGGAGTGCAGGGAAATGAGGACCAGGCCCACCCATGCAGTACCAGATGCAGCTGGCAACAGCCCAGCTGTTGTGTTAGCTCTGGCACAGCTTCCCCAGGGCCCTGCATCACGGGAGGAGGTGGCTGGGCACAGCCTGACCACACAGAGCTGGCCTTGAGCCCAAGACAACTGGCCCTGCTGGGACTAGAACGGCAGCATTTAGTCTGGGTCCGTGCAGGACCACACAAACCTCTTGGTCTGACACTTCCCACCATCCATGTCCTCTGCACATTGATTTTTCCAGCTCTCCATGTACCCAGGCAGGAGAGAACCTCTCTGTTCTCAACCGGGACATTCAAGCTGGCCTGTTGACCCAGACCTGCATTTGGTACTTGGACTTTGCAAACGAGTATCTACATGGCTGCACCACCTACATCTAGCTTTGGTGAGTCACAGTCAATCAGAAGAGCTTTGCTGCAAGGACCAATGGAGAACAACAACTCCAGATGTTCTTCAAGCATTCCCTAACGAGACAAAGATGCAGATGGAGCCCAGATCCTCAGTGTCTTAGTTTGCTGCCATGACCCTAATTCCAAGAGTATTTCCTGGGTTTCATTTCAAATTTGGAATTGGACTCCCAATGGGGGAAAAGCGTCATCATAAACTGGAGATCTGCTGTAGCCACAGGCTTTCAGCGCTCTCTCGAGCAACCTTTGGTGACCAAGGAGAGCAAAGTGGCCTTTTGGAGCCATCTCCCTCACCTCTTGCCACTTTCCTGTAGCTCAGCTGCCTGCAAAACCAAGTGGCTGGAAATGTGCAGAGTGCTCTGAATTGAGCTGTAAAGAATGAAGGTGAAGTTTTAAGCCGTTAGATTCATGGCTGGGATTTTTATACACACATAAAATATGAATCTCAGTTGTATACAAAGCTGAGCCCATCGTGCCAAAAGGATCCCAGTCAAGCAGGCCTGTAAAATGAAATCCTCTCGGACTAATTTAAGGAGACCTGAGCAATATAAATTCTGGCCTGCTCAAATGCAGGAAATAAAAAAAAAATCTGACTTGAATACAGGCTTCTCTCTCAATGCACTTAGCAGCCCCAGCGTGCGAACAGCGGGAACAGAAAAAAAACCAACGGAGCAAGGAATTCACTCTGGAGTTGCAGAAAATACTATTCCAGCTCCCCGTTTATATCAATTCTTGTGGGCTTAATGAAACTCTCTTCAGCAAAAATTGAATGCAGAGATAAACTTTCCAATAAACAAGAGGTGCTCGTACTTGCTGACTCCTGATGACTTTCCTGACCTGCACGACCACTACCACTGAGCATGGAGAAAACACTCATAAAGATGCTTCTTATAAAAGAAAATATTAACTTATCTACCAGCTAGTCAATCTTGACTCACATACCTTTATCTCCTTGGAGCTCCTCTGGTTTTAGTGGAGCAAGAATCTCCTTCTAGAAGATGCCTCCCTGGAGGTTAGAGAAGGACTTGCTTGCCCTGCTCCTGCTGATAAGTACAGCTAGAAGAAGATCACAGGGCTGGAGGAGCTTGCTCTCAGCCATGGCCCACCACAGTTTGGATGCATCGGACAGCATACGGCCAGCCCTGTGGAGCCCTTGAGTCAGCCAGCTGGGAAAAGGAGCGGGTGAAATAAAGCATGCACATCCCCTTTTCTTTTCTCAGGCTGGGCACTGGGGTGAGAAGAGATAAAATGACCTTGCTCAAGGTCAGAGAAAAAGTATGAGGTCTGGGAAATGCACCCGGATCTCCCGGCATGGGCATGACATTATCTTTCACAGCAAAATTAAGGAGTCAGATAAAAACATCTAATTACAGGATTAGAAATGCCTTAGTTGAAAAAACTGTCTCCTTTTCTAGAGAATGTGTGTGGCTGTTTTTTGGAGGGCAGTGAGGAAGAACATCACTCAGACTTGCCTTGAATTGTCCACCAGCTTGCTGGGACCAGAGCGCAGTTGTTTTGGGCAGGTGCTGCCAGCCTCATGGTGCCATTGATGGCAGCCCCCTCCCAAGCAAACTGGCCTGAGGACAGTTCGAGTGAGGTGAGTACAGTTGTGCTGCAGATGCTGATGGTCCCCCAGCACAACTGGAGCTCACAGGTCCGGTGGTCTCCTCAGCCCAGCACAGTCACCACCTGCTTCTGCTCCTCCCTCCTGTGCCCGGGGGTCCTCCTCTCTCTGCCAACTCCACCTCTCCATGCCACAAAGGCCTGAAGTGACTGAGAACATCAGGGAGCTTTTCTGTAGCTGACCAAAGCCATGAGAGATCCAGCAAAGCTATACAACAATGCAAGGGATATCTGCCAGCGGCCGAATGATATGGAAGCAAGTTTTCCAGGGCTCCATTAAAAAGAAAAACAACAAAAAAACCCAAACCCAAAACAAAGTAAAAAAACAAACCCAAGCACTAACCAGGGAAAAAACCTCCCTAATGAACGCATCAGCTTCAGCTCCAAAGCTGAAGGCGACTTCCAGCCCAGCCCGTCTTTGCTCCTCGGGGCCTTGGAGAAAGATCTCCTCTTGGGCAGCCAAGTAGCAATTGGGTCACAGTGCAGGATTATCTGCTAGTAACAAGCCGCAAATGTGCTCTGGGACCAGTGATTCATTAATGCACTTCATGGTGACATATGAACCAGAACCCGAGGGAGCCTTTATTTCTGCCCTCTCTATCCATTCAGTTGAAAGACAGGGAAAAAGGTTCCAGCACCGCACTGATTTCTAACGCTGATCAAATTAGCGCTACCCTACAACCAAGGCAACTAATCAAGGACATCAGGGAGAAGGTGTGGTTTGAAGTGCAGAAAAACCCTGGGTTTCTGAGTAATGCTGCAAGACAAATCCTCGCTGTTAATAGTGATGAGGAGGAGAGAGGACTGAGGGAGGAAGGCTTTGCAAGAAGAGAGCTCTGCAGAGAACCTGGTGTGGACACTCACAGCCATGGCTACAGGGTGCCAGCGCCTTCTCCATCCATCCTTGCGGAGGTCTCTTCCATCTGCCCCTAAAACCTTCCCCACAGGTCTTGAGGTTGCCAGGCATCTTTGGGATATGGGAGCATGGGCGCTCCTCTGGAGAAGTGCAGTCCCTCCAGAAACATGTTGCCCACCCGCGCCATGTACCGTCACCCTGATGATTTATTCTAAAAATTGAGATTGAGAAGCAAAAATCTATCCTGACAACAGGAAAACTAGTACCCACTGCCTGCCCTCGGCTGCACAGGTTGAGAACGTTGAAGGCACGCTGACCGTGCCAAAATATTTTCAAGCTGGCATTCATGTTCCCTTTTAGATCAACCCTGGGTGGGATTTTCAGGAGAAGGCCCTTCCCAGAGGCCAGGACCTCTCTGAAATCCACTGGGAACATGCATCTGAGGCTTGGGAAGTAATCCAAAAGCCAGTGGCTCTGCAGCAAGGTGGGAGGGCAGTCCCAGCTCTTGGCTCAGCAGAGAAAATCCAGAGCTATGCCAACATGGGAAGCAGCAAGGGCGGCCCACCACGCCGACAAAAGGAGCATCACTGACATTCAGGGAAAACAGGGTTGATGCTACGTGAGTACAGCCTTTGCGGATTTAACGTTCCTGTAGGAGCTTTAAATGTTTTATTTTCTGACTTTTATGCAATTTAATTCTTAACTGTAATGCTTCATTGATTTTTTTATCTTCACCACCACCACCACACTGCCTATCTCTCCAGGCTATTTGAGCACTGCATTGGGATAGATTGACAGCTGGTGAGACCTTACTGAAATCCATGGGGGCTGCCAACCTGGACAGTGGTTCAGAGCTGTCCTGGAGGTTTTGGCATGAGCAGGGCTTCCCTCACCCTGGCATCCGGCTTGTTTGCATATTGCAGGGTGAAGGTGAACCTCATGAAGTTTAATAAGGACAAATATAGAGTCCTGCATCTGGGGAGGAATAACATCAGGCACCAGTACAGACTGGGGGTCGTCCTACTGGAAAGCAGCTCCATGGAGAAAGACCTTGAAGTCCTAGTGGATAGGAAGTTCTCCAGGGGACAGCAAAAGGCCCTTGGGGCCAAGAGGGCCAATGGTATCCCCAGGTGCATTAAGAAAACTGTGTCCGGCAGGTCTAGGGAGGTTCTTCTCTCCCTCTACTCTGCCCTGGTGAGACCACACCTGGAATACTGGATCCAGTCTGGGGCTCCCCAGTTCAAAAGAGACAGGGATCTACTGGAGAGATTCTAACAGAGGCTACAAGGATGATGAAGGGGCTTGAACATCTCTCCTGTGGGGAAAGGCTGAGCGAACTGGGGGCTATTTAGTTTGAGAAGG
This sequence comes from Baryphthengus martii, assembly GCA_013396935.1. Taxonomy (NCBI): domain Eukaryota; kingdom Metazoa; phylum Chordata; class Aves; order Coraciiformes; family Momotidae; genus Baryphthengus; species Baryphthengus martii. The sequence continues at coordinate 188,641 of VWZK01006086.1, forward strand.
GAAGGCTGAGAGGGGATCTTATTCATGTCTATAAATATCTGAGGGGTGGTGTCAAGTGGAAGGGGCCGGTCTCTTTTCTGTAGTGCTCAGTAATAAGACAAAGAATAACGAGTACGAGCTAGAACATAGGAGGTTCCACCTCAACATGAGGAGAAACTTCTTTCCTGTGAGGGTGATGGAGCCTGGAACAGGCTGCCCAGAGAGGTTGTGGAGTCTTCTTCCCTGGAGACTTTCCAAACCCTCCTGGATCTGTTTCTGTGTGACCTGCCCTGGGTGATCCTGCTCTGGCAGGGTGTTGGACTAGATGATCTCTAGAGATCCTTTCCAACCCCTAATGTGCTATGATTCTACCCTTTCCAGTGTGGCATCTGCCAGGGGTCAAAGCTGCCCGCATCCTTCCATCCTCTCCTGGTCTGACAGAGGCTGCTCTTCCAGTACACGGTGTCACTCCCGGTCAGGCTGCAGCAGGAAGATGGGGATCTTCCTGTGGGACATGATCCTGAGCCCCAGCTGAGCCTGCCAGGTGACCACAAGCGCAAGAGGAGGATGGCGGCAGCAGGTCCGCAGGGCTGAACCACACTGCTCCTCCACCCCAACTGACCATGGCGGGATGCACACCCTATCAATACAGTGAAAAGGTTAATGGGATCACCTCCTTCCAACTCTATCACAGTAAACGTGGGATTTATAGCGACGTTAAAATACTGACCTCTATCTGTTTTATGCTGATCATTAACTAAGATTATCTCACACCAGAGATTTGCTATACCAAAGAGCACTGACATCACTAACTGCTATTAAGTGTATTATACTTAAACTCCATAAAGGGAAGCAAAAAAACCATTGTCAGCAGCATAGGGAAGGGGCACGTGACCAGGCCTGCTCAGATTATATATATATTAAAAAAAAAAGAGCAGTTGCCTGCAGCTTTCTCTGTGTGTCTGGCATTTTGCAATCGCAATATTGAGAAAAATCCTTGAAAATGTTTTCAGATTCAGAAACTCTCCGCACACAGACGCCCAGATGAATACCCTGTAGCTAAGGGACGCTGGCAGGGATGGTTCACATTGCACAAGGTCCCCAGAGCCCTCATGGCAATAGGTGCTGTAAGTGTGGGGCATAGGAAGCGGCACCATGTGTCCCCAGATGGCTCGGGCTGTCTCCCATCACCCATGTTGGCTCTGCTCACCACCCTCCTCAGCTCTCCCAGCCACATGGCTGTTTCTGGGCAGTGGCATATTTGTTGACTTGCTCTTTTGGTGACATCTTCTTTTAATAAGGAAATCTGTCTCTTAGCAGCTTCTCGCCTAAGGCTGTGCTTAGTTAAAGTGTAAAATGTCAAACTTTAGCAAGGATGACAATAACCCTGCTGGGCGAAGAAGAGCCAACCACTATATTATTAGCTACTCAAGAGAGAGAGGAGGAATATTGACCCATTCCACAGAAGAAAAAAGAAACCACGCTAAAATCCCCCGATCTACCCACCCATCCTCTCCCCACATGGAGACTAGCCTCAAATCCTCTTCCACATGATCTTTCCAGCAGCCAAAGCTCATAACTAAAGCTGAATGGCAAACAGCTCACCCTTCCTGTTTGATCAAATACACATACATATGCAATTGTAATAGGTCAAAGTATCCTGGCTGTGCCCTTTCGTCTCCCAAAATTCCCTGAAGGCAGATCAGGATGCAGGCATGGTGCTGGGATAACATGATGGAAGAAATTCGTGCTGTCGCTGAAAATCCTGTGGTAGGGAGCGGTAACTGAGGGCAGCTGCACAAAGAGGGAGGTCTACCAAGGGCTTGCAGAAGGAGCACTTCATCAGGCTTATGGGTCTTTGGGCAACACTTCTGTGCTGTTGAAGGACTCCCCTGTACTGCATTTACCTTCACACGTAGACACCGTAATAGATGAAAAGGTTGCACCTACATCTAGAGCACACGTGATTGATATGAACATAATTTTCTGGCTAGTTCTTCCCTGAGCTGCAGCAGAGCAGAGCCATAAATCCACATCCCCAAACTCAGGAAGGAAGGGAGAAGGTTTCTATTTTGAAGATCTGAGACTGGACAATGTTCACCATTTGACACTATTTGTCCTCCAGTGGGCTGTACTGAGATCCTGACACACAAGTTATGACAGGCTTTGAGAAAGAGTCCACTTCTGGATCAAAATCTAGATCCCAGCTACACAAGAGCAGATTTGCTACTGGCTTTGTGGAGGAAAGGTGACCTTCAGATGCATAGAAGTACTAGAAGGAAATGGGTGAAGCTTTCACTACCCCAGTATGCCCCAGTGGGCATCAGCTCTTGCACACCTTCCTGGCAGCACATGACCTCTTGCAATGTTCTCCCCATTGAGTGCCACCAGAATCGAGTCAGAAATACCACCCTGACTGGTCCTGGAACTATCCTTACTCCTTCAAGCCTCCAATCCCTGGTTCACAACAGCGCCACCACTGGGCTGCCCCTCCGCCCCTCGGATGCATAGGAAGGTCCCATCAGTGCTGAGGCTGGCAAAGAGCCCTGTCCTTTTTACTTGTATTCTTTTGCAAAACGTTATTTAAGGGAAACAAAAATCCATGCAGTGTCCCACAGCGTCATCACTTACCCAGGCAAATACAGCACCACAAAGTTGTGGTTTTGGTTGGAGGCTGATCACAAGCCAGTGGGAGCCTGAGACTCATATCCCAGGTATTGCCAGGAATTCAAGTCCAACCTGCAGCAGAGCTACGAGGCCCCCCTGAGCTGATGGCACAGGCTGGATCAGACAAGGCATTTCCAGCAAGCCCCGTTCTTTGGAGACATCTCATCAGTCTCGGGGAGAGGAAGCAATCTATTCCTTCCTCCTCTCTGTCTCAGGACAAAGGCAACCCAGGGAACTGCCTACATGACTCTTCAGCAGAGCCACTGCTTGTGGCTCTCACCTCAGCTTCCTAAAAGCAACCCTTACAACCCATCTCCCGCCAGATTGCATAACCACCCCAACGAGTAAGAAGAAATATATATATATGTGTGTGTGTGGTGCACACACGAGTGTGTTGTGTTTTCCCAGCTAACACATGTCAGGATCTGTTTAAGCCTTGCTTTATGCTCAAATGTCACCCTGCCAGAATTCATTATGTCCCATTTATTAATTAATTAAAATATATTTATACAGAACAGGCTTTATGAGACAGGGATAAAAATAACGTTTTGAGAGCTGTCCCCTGGACAGAGCGGGTGCTCTCTGATGGCAGCAGCAAGGACAGTAGCCACAGCCTTCCCTGTCAAGTGCTGACTCGCAGAGAATTGATGATATGGAAATTCAGTAATTAAAGCTGAGGAAGAAAAAAGAAAAAAGAGGCAGGGTCTGGAGCTGGTGCTGGTCATGCAGCAGCACTACAACCCCATTCTCTCCTCACCATTGGGTGGTGGGATGATGGCATCTCCTCCTTGAGCAGAGGACCCCAGAGTGTAGAGCAAAGGGACAGGCAGCAGCTTGCTCTGGCACTTGTGCCATCCATTCCTGCAGCCCAGGGCCTTGCAAAAGTCGGGGGGATGCAGAAGGTTCAGCAGCCCCCTCCTCCTGGTCCTCCAGGTTCCCTTGCTGGAGCCTGCAGCTCTGCTCACAACAGCAGGGCCCCAGCGCTGGGGAGGAACCTTTGCAGCCAGAGGCAGTGATAGGGTGGCCAGTGAGCTGAGAAGGGACACCAGCATGATCACACCAAGGGGTGATGGTTCATGTTTCATAGCGGGGAAAAGTTGGTCTTTCCTAGCTGGGCATGGCCTCACTGATACTGGCAAATGTGGGGTTTCCCCTTTGCTCTCCCACCTCTCCAGGAGGTGCCACGATCTCCCTGAGACTTGGATCTGGTGGCTCCAGAACAAACCATTCTAGGAAGAGGGGGCAGAGAAGCGCTAGGAAAAGCGTTAAGGAGGAGGAGGAAGAAAATGGAGCGCAAGGCTGGGGAGGCGACAGCTGGAGAGGACCAACCCAAACCAAGCCCCCTACCCAAGGCTGGGTGAAGGTTGGGGGGAGGGTCAGCCCTGCCTGTCGCGGCAGCAGCCGCTTTGCTGCATGCGTGTTGGCTCTGTTACCCTTTTGACAGAACAACAGTGACATTTCTACTTAAAACTCTCCATGACCTTTCCCTGTGAGCCTCTTGTGCTTCACTTGTTCTGGCGGCTCTTGCCTGCCACCCCCTGCAAGCACCTTGCTCTCACCATGGGGAGAAGGGGAAGCACAGGCTCCATCCACCAAGATCGACCTTGGCTTTTTGGGGTCCACCTTTACCTGCTGGCTCCTGGCAGCAGAGAGAGGATGAGTCGATCTCCCTGATCTAACCCTGAATCGTGTACCTTCCTCCTCCCAGTGTCTGGGCTGTTGTACGGACGCAGGCACATGGCCAAGCAGGAGACCACCTCACTGCCCTGCTTCCTCAGCTCCAGACCAACCAACATGACCTAGCCATTCCTAGCCAACAGCCAGCCCACCCCAGCACCCCAGTTTGCATGCAGAGGGGCAGTGAGCAGCTGAGATCAGAAGCAAGTCCACCAGCACCATTAGCCACCTAACGATGCCCAGTAGCTCCCCTGGCCGAGGGATCCCTGGATCTGTCAGTGCACATTAGTTGATGTGCTCACCTGGGGCCCCATTATGGTAGGAAAGATCTTCAGATCCCCCCTATCGCCTTGGGGAAGAGGTGAGCGCTGGATCCAGAGACCAAAAGGAAGAGTTGGGAACAGGAAAGAGCTTGTCCTCAGTACCACCATCCCGTGGTCCACCTTGATTTAGCCAGAGAGCAAAACAAAGCATCAAAGACCAAGTGGTACTGATCCATCTCCCATCTCCTGGGTCATGACCCAGGACAGACAGAAGAGCTCTCAGGACGTGCCAGTCCATCCCCATTGATTAAGAAGTGGTGGTCTTCCATCGGCAGGTACAGATCCTGCCTGTGACTGAGATAACTTGCCCCATGTCTCCCAGGACAGAGGCAGGACTTGCAAACCAATTCTCTCAAACTCTCCATGAGCAAGACCACCTTCCTTTCCATCCTCACCCTACTCAGCTACTGCACTGCTAATTCTTGGAAGGACCAGGTCCTCTTCTCTGGCTCTCAGCCAGCACAGCTCTGCTGACCTTGGAGGAACTCTGCCAGCTTACCGTGGCTGAAGACATAACCATTTATTATTTAGATAAGGAAATACACCTGCAGGTATAAATGGAAGTAAATCCACCCTGCCTTTTTTTTTTTTTTCCCACGTAGGCAAATATATCTCAGCGGATCCTCACTGGATAGTGGCCAGAGACAGCAGCAGCAAAGAAGGAGAGACCTGAGCCTGCAGCTCTGTTGTCCTTCCTTACAGAAGAAAGGAGGCAGAATGCGAAGAGCAATGACAGGACAAGACTCTCACACAGGGGAGCAGCACAGGCTCAGGACTGTAAGGATACCAGCAGAGAACCGTGCCTTTAGCCTCAGCTGCTAGCCTTCTGTCTCACCCCATGGAATCAGCTTCCTGTGAGGGATTTTGGCAAGCAGTGCAGCCCTGGGCCTGGCTGTGCCAAGACCTCAGGATGTGCAGGAACCCACTAGCCAGGCTCCTTCTTGCCTCTGAGCGTCCTCCATCGCTCGATGGAATCTCCCACCCTGGGCAAGCACTCACCACTGCCTTCACACAGCCCAAATTCAACACAGCCCAACAGCATTCAGCTCCACTCCCAGCCCACACACAACCTTTGCTGGTACCCAGCACAACCTGCCAAATCTCAGCCAAACAGTCCTTTCTCACTGTGCAGGGATGGCTGTGAACCATTTGTCATCCCTTGGGCTAGCAAGGAAGCCACACGCACGAGGGAAGAGCTTCCCTGACTCAAATGATTCTCATTTTTTGAAGGGCAAATTTCCTTAGTCTGCCCACTCAGTCTTGACAAGGACAGCAGGAGACCCACCACATGAATACTAATGGCACCAGCAGCAGGGACACGTGGGGACAGGAGCACCGGGGCTGGGCACCACCGGCGGAGCAGCAGGAAGATGAGGAGTGAGAAGTTGACGAGATGTCGCGATGAGAGGTGCTGGGACATGGGATGGCCAGACCCAGAGGACAAGAGATGAAAGCGGACCTCCACCAGCAGCGGGGAGGTCATCAAGATGCATTAGATATGCCAGATCAGGTCACCATGAGAGAATCACTAGAGCAGAGGGTGCAAAAGGGTTACACTCTTCTCAACACTGTCTTTGGCCTTGACCCCTTCTACCTGCCGCCCCCCCCAAAGCCGCTGTGATATCCCTTGTGCTGAATTCTTATTCAACTTCATACTGACAAACTGTTTTTAATCTTTTCCTTCCATCCAGCTTGGAGATTGGGAAGCAAAAATCAATACGGGCTGGCAGGTGATCAAGTTGCTTGACAGTGGTGCTGAGGAGAGAAACAGAGAAAGAGAGAGAAGGAGCAGAGTGGGGAGGGGCAAGAACAGGCAGGAGGACGGGGGCCCACCAAGCACCCTGTATTGCAGGCTGGGAGGGTCTCACTCGTCCCCAGCATCAGTGGAGCTGCTTGATAAAATAGTTGGCATGGGGGTGTTGGGTGCCCACACGCAGTTGATGGGGTGGAGGGAGAGGACATTGCAAGCACACCTTGCTCTCACTCCTCCATGCTCCCCAGTGCCCCATGCACTGGTGGGGCTTGTTGCAGTGCCTGGCCACCCCAGCTGGCTCCTGGCTGAAATTCCCCCCGAGGACCCTTCATACCACCTCCCTCCATCTGATTCACCACCACCCAGTGGCAGCAGCAAAGTGGGGAGCCTCTTGGCACCTTTAAAGGCGGGGCTTGAAGCCCTGCTCCGAGATGCTTTGGGCATTCAGAAAGCAGCACTTGTTTCCCAACCCTACTTTTAGCAGGAGGTTGTTCAGGCTGGGAGGGGAGCAATCACAACAGAATTTCTCAAAAAGTTCAGCCGCGGTTGCTACTGCAGCCTCTGCTCCCACCATATCCCAACCCACTCCCCACCACCCTCCTTCTTCCAGTGCCCTGGGGACACCTATAGCTGAGAAGGGTGAGAAAGGGCAGAGCTTCCAAGCAAGGAGCTGCTCCAGGACTGTTCAAAGCATGCAGCACCCAAAGTAGGAGAGGCAGCACCTCAAGAGGCACCCAGCAGCCCCCCAAGAAGGTGGGTGGCAGCACTACTGGGTCAAGGACAAAACGCCATGGAGCCTCCCAAGAGCAGCAAAAGCTCTTCAGGCCTGGGGGATGAGTAGGACCAAGTTGACTTCTTCCAACCTCACGCCTCCACCTCACCTGCCTTCCAGCATTTCTGTAAGCCACAGGCTCGCTCCCAGAGCCGCCAGAGCCCCCAAAGAGCAGAGCTGACATTTGAAAATGATCAGTTTAGGAACTTCCCCCTGCCGCTTTCCTTCGCATCCCCCTTCCCATTGTTACTACTCCTCTGAGCTTTCATCGTCTAACTCGGTAAATCTCCGGGAAATACGGCTGTGTTTCTGTTGTCACTTCTGATCAGAAGGATGCCAGCAGGGTGGGGAGAGTAGGGGGGAAAGAAGGGGGAAGGGAGAGGAAAAAAAAAAAAAGATTGCCTGGGGCCCCACACAGAGCTGGCATGCAAATGAGTGCCAGCTCCATAAAAATAGCCCCAGCAGTCACATTTTATTACAACCAAATTATTGGACCTGGGTTACTGGGAACTGGCACTGGGGAAGGCGAGGGAGGGAAGGGAAGAGAGGGGGGGAAAGGGTCAGGCGTCATTCATTTTAAACATTTGAACTTTGAGAGCACCAAGGGGTATGTCCCCCCTCCAATACATGCATGTGCCTGAAACTGCCAGGGTGCTGGATGCTCCCCAGTCTCCCTTGGCTCTGGCACGCTCTCCCATCCTGAGCAGCACCAGCTAAACAATTCCAGAGACTTCCAGCCTCTTCCTCCTCCACACCAGTGCCAGTTCACAGCAGGGACACTCGCTGCAGGTGTTGTCACCATCTCCAGAGGTGCCCAGTCTGGGCAGCCCACTGCCCACCCCCCACCATGGGCTGGGAAATAAGGCGAGGTGCAAGGCACTGGCTCTGTCCCTGAATTTCAGCAGCACCTTCCAAGTGCTGCTTGTGTTTACAAGCCTGAGGGTTATTGCACAAGACAGAGGTGATTAGAGATAGGGGCGATATGAGTTTGGAGGTGGCTCCTGGCCTGGTGACAGGGGATGGTCAGGGGACATTGCAAACCTTGGCACAGGGAGGTCCTGGAGCAGGTGCTGCTCCCACCCACACCCCAAGGGCAGCAGCCATGGGAGACCCCCATCACTGCCCTTCCGAAGGGTCTGGCCACCTCCTGCGAGCTCCCCTGCCCTTCAAGAACCTGCTCAGCCAGCATTTTCCAAGCAGGGACTTGGCACATAGGGGGCTCACTTTGTCGCCATCATCATCTGCTCCCTGGCACTGAATGGCAGCAATAAGACTTGATGAGCCAGGCTCAGTTTTCCCTCTTAGGGAAGTCACAGGAGGGCTGAGCAGGAAATAAAGATGCTGGAGACAAGCTACCGATATTTTGAAAGAGCCACGTGCACACACTCGAATCCCAGAGGCTTTCAAACCAGAGCAACCCAAATACTCCCACTCCTCTCCATCAGACTTGCCTTACAGTGATATTTACTGTTGCGGTTCTTGCAAGAACAGTCCAGGCTTTCCAGAGCTGAGGCCAGACTGGGAGAGGCGATGCCCTCCTCAGGACAAATTCTTACAGCGCGTTCTTGAGCCAGGCGGCTGCTCAGCCTGGCATAGCAGCACAGCCAAGCTTGGCAGGGACACAGCGCTCGTTAAACACGTTGCCTCCGAGTGCTCCGGAGAAAACTGGGTCAAGATTTTTCTAAAGACAGGAGCTCAATGTTCACCTCCCCGTCGCAGCAAGCAGCATCCCAGCAGAGTGGGAAGGGAGCAGGGACAGTGGGACTCCACCCTTGGAAAAGCCGGACATAATGGAGCCAAGAGACACTGCGATATCCCAGAGGTGCTCCAGTGATGCCTGGTGCTTCCAGGAGAGCCGCTACCTACCCAGAAATTCCCATCTACAGGCACGCCTCTGAAGTATCCAGCTGAGTCACTATTCGAACATCACCTGGACGATTAAGTTTTTTCCTTGCTCCATCCCAAGTATCTTATGTGACCCAGAGAAATCTTGCAGCACTGTGGAAGACGATGGCGTAAACATGAGCTGAGATGCTTACCATTACAAGCCACAGAGACTGATCCTCAGAGGTCTAGCTTAGATGTACTAAATTATGGGGCCCTGAAAAAGGCATCTCAGAGCCCCAGTGAGCCCCTAAACCATGGCTGCAGGGCAATTCAGGAAGCTCCTGCCTTTGCAGCTCCCCTCAGCACCCCCTTTGCTGTGCAAGGGGAAGTAACGTGGGTTTGATGCAGCTTGTCGACAGACAGCAGCTCCTTACACCCCTCTGGCACAGACCACGAGCTGTTCCCTGCATCACTGCCCAGCCATTCTCATGGCAGGATGCGGCCCCCTCACCCCAGGTGGGCTGCAGGAGAGGGAGGAATGTGCACACTCCCTCCTGGGCAGCTCAACAGGCCAGTACAACCCATAATACCCTTTGCCATTTTTTTCTTTTGTTTTAATTTAAAAAACCCAAACAAACTAACCCACAAAAAAATCCCACAACACATGAGAAGACTCAGAGTCTGCGTTCAGGGCTCATCTCTGCCCTCCCACTCCAGCTGGTGCCACCCGTCCCATCCTTTTGGGATTGTGTGATGGCACAGGGCAGGGCTATGGGATATAGAATAAGGATCTGCCATCCTGGGAACGCTTCGGCAGTTTCTTTGTCTTCTCTCGTTTTCCTCCTCTGCCAGCTGCCCCACCCCCTAGTTTTGCAGATGTCCCAAGACATCTTTAGATTTTCACAAATATGCTGATTTTCACAAGAAAGTAATACCGCCAGCAAATCTCTGTCCAGGATCCCCAGATCTTCATTCCTGAGTGCACATGGTTAGGGGAAAACTCTATTTTAAAAAAAAGTTCTTTTTCTGCAAAGCTCAAAGACCTTCTGAGGAATTAAAGAAAGGAGAGCAGAGCTCCACCTTAGGGCTTGCTGTTGAAAAGCTGGTTTTGGAGCTAATTTGGGAAAGGCCTGACTCACTCTTCTGAAATGCCCAGGACTCATCTTCCTGCTGATGCTGCAGGAGCAGAAGAGATGCCAGCCAGCTCCTGTTATCGCCTCTGTGGGACTGGCTCGCGATTAAAGGCATCTGAGTTGCAAAGCACGGAGGGAACAACATATGGACAGGAGCAAGGGACCGCTTATTCCAGCCTCTCTTTTTAGACCGTAACTACATTTGCAAGAGGATCCCAGAGCCGCAGTGCAGTTCTTATTCAGTGCTATTAAACTTCATTAACGGATATATCGTTTCATGTTGACTCAACAACTCTTAAATCCTCTTCTGAGGGACTTCCTCGAACATGCTGTAAATTGCCAGTAACTGCCTTCCAGCGGGAGCAAACTGCTCCAGCCCCAGCACAGCCCTGCTCCCCTACCCTGGGATATAGTGGAACCACAGGCAACAATGCTCCCTGCTCAGGAGCATGAGAGCTCCTGTATTTATCCTCCTGCAAACCACAGAAGGCGATCGGAGGGGGCAGGGATTGCAAGAAACCCGCTCTCCTGACTTTGCTCCAAACGTGGAGTAAACCTCTCCAGCACGTTCTCGGTCCTCAGCGGAGGAAAAACTCAAAAAATTTCCTCTCCCTGTGATCAAAGCTCTTCTTTGCCACGGAATTGACAGCTCTGCTTCCAGCTGTACGCTTTCAAGGTTTGCATTGTCTTATGTAAACTATAATCCAAAGCGATCTCAAATCAAAAAGAACAACAAAAAAACTCTAAATTCAAGCTTTTGGACCTAAACCCAAACGGGTTATTTTGGCAGCGTTTGATTCTGATTTTTAGTGTTTCTTCCACCACTCCCCCCCACCCCAAATTCAAATATTAGCAAGACTGACCTCCTTTCAGAGAGCTCTTTGACTTTGATGCCGTGGCATACACAGATGGAATATATTTCTGCATATTCCAAGACACTGAGATAGCTTCGCTTGTGTAATTATTCAGATAAGCTAACCTGAAAGCGAGAGCCTGCACTGCTCGCTTGCCAAATTTGAGTGACTTTGCTGCTGAAGCATCAGTAGGCGCTTCCCCCATCGCAGTCTCTAATCTGTCCCCAGTGGGAGCCCCAGGAGATGTGAAGAAAGAGCAGGCAGTACATAACCCAGAGCTTGGTCACCCCAGCTGCAGCCCTTTAAGTTTAGGGAGGATACCAGGGCTGAGATATCACATTGGCAAGAGGGCTGGCAAGAAACTTGCGTGGAACACGGCAGCAAATCAGAGCTACGGGCTTGACATGGGTGGGTGAGGAAGATGAGAGGATAATCTCTGCTATGGGGTCTCCTCCACAATTGCTAACCCAGCCATTGTTATAGCCCGGACAACAGTGACCACCCCATGAGGCACCTTCACTGCAAAACAGAGCACCCATCCTTTAAATCCAAGTAAACTTTTGGAGCAATTTCTAAACAACTCTGAGGTCACCAGAGGATGGCTTTACTTTTAACAGCAAGGCAGGACCGGAGCAGCATCAGGCAGGATAATAGCAGGGCTGTGTGAGTGGCAGGTGGGCCACCACGCCATCCATTTACCACTCGCCTCCGCCAAGTGCCGGCTGTAATTATCTCTGGCCACTGTATCATCAGAAAGTGCCTTTCTGCTGAAATTATAACGTGTCGCCTTTAATTACGCTAATTGTTAATAGGGATTCTAATTTTGGGTTCGTTTTGCACTGCTAAAAAAAAAAATAATAAGCAAGGCAGCCCAGGTTTTTCTGCCTTCCCTGGGATTTCTCCCGCCAGCGCTAATTGAAACATCCCGCCACTCCACGCTGACAGTGGTTTTGCCCCTTGTCATAAAATCAATGGTCTTCCCCTGCCCACCCTGTGCTGGCTTCTCTCTGGCTACTGGGGCTCCTTTTCCCACTCACCAGCTCCCTCAGATCATCAGGGTTAAATGATCTTTTCATACCGCCCGGCCAGACTGTCAGGAGGCATTGAGTGACTTTTGAAAATGAACCATGTTAAGTGGACTTGATGGGGGTTACAACCGCCATTATTGCTATCACCACCGTGATAAAATGGAGCCATAATGACGGGGGAAGGTACTTATCACTGTCTTTTGTACATCACTTAAGATGGTTTGGGTCTGAAGCTTCTCACTGGAGATAAATGAAATGTACCGAAGACAAATGACACCAGGGCAGAGCTGCCCACCACACGTGGGACACCACGTGGTCGGGATGGCCACGTAGAACAATTAAACACTCCAAAATCCACGTCATCTTTTCCTGCAGGAGCCATCAGACCAGGTTCCCAAGGCCACCTGGGCAACAAGATTTGCCCCCGTGGCTGCTAGCAGCTGGATGTTGAGAACCAGGATGGAAAAGACATGAGAAGTCAGCTCTTTACCTTGTATCTTGCCTGTAGGAATCAATAGCAAGGCTATCTGAGAGCTGGCCTGGCAAACCAGGAGGCCTCTCCCAGTCCCTGACCAAGCTATGGACACCAAGACAACCCTTCCCTTCTCTCCACCAGCTTCCTCCCCATCCACTCTGCTCCAGGCTGGATCAGGAGCAACACTACACCTGGCGACAGCATCGAGCTGCTGTAGCACCCTGCATCCTTTCTCTTAATCCCATCCCCAAAACAGGGGTGATTTCTACTTCAGCAGAAGGAGCACAGCAAAGCACACGCTCACCTGCTTCAGCACTCAGCTAGAACTGCAGCACAGGAGTCCCAGAAAAGATATTTACATAACACAAAATGACATGTGAGCTCATGTTTAAGGAATTCTCAGCCCCTACCAGCCCAGACCAGGCAGTGCCAGCAAGGAAGGCTCACATCCAGAGAAACCCAAATAATACCAAACTCTCTTCTACATTTCAGCAGGAAATCCAACAGTTTAAGACAGGTAAGGGAAATATCATGTGCTTGGAAAACACTAGGTGAATAAAAAGCACCACCACCACACACAAAAGTAACGGGGACCTGGGCAGCACCCCCAAAACATACACCTCTCCAAGCCAAGCAGCACCTCATGGTAAGCCTCCCATTCCCCACAATACCTCACTCACAGTCTGCAGTCCACAAGCAGGTGACTCATCCCTAGGGGGCCCGATAGCTCTGCTGCTTCAGCTCTCCAAGGGTGTCAGGACACCGAGCACTCCCAGAACCCCAGAAAGGGAAACACAATTAGGAAACCCCTGAACCCTCTCCCAGCTCCTTATACCTCCTTCCTCCCAGCCACACCAAGCTGAGCTGTATTAGATCACTTCATTATCACTTAATTGAGAAACAGGTGATGCTCTTCCCGCCCTTACCACCTGGCAGCCCAGGTTGCTTTCTCTTTACCCTGAAAGCATGGAGAAGAAACCACTAAGGCCAGGCCACATCTAAAGCACCATCTTTAGCGAGAGCCCTGGCTGCTATTACAAGGGAAAGGAGAGGGTGTTGGCAGAGGCAAGGATGTGGAGCAACACAGCAGCTCCTGCATGAGTAGGCAGAGCAGATCCCCCCCAAGACTACCCTGCTCTCCAGCATTTTGTGAATGTGGAGGTTTCCTCTGCAAAGAGACCAGATGAAAAAAGGAGTCCCTCTGCAAATCAGCTGAGCCTCCAGGAGGAGCCTTCAGGCAGCGAGAGGAGAAGGTTTGAGGAAGGGTAAATAAAAGGAAGGATCTGTCTGGAAAAGTTGAGAAACAAACAAAAAACAAAACAAAACATTTTTCTGGGAGTTACAAAAGCACCATTGACTTGAGTCTCATCACGCCGAACGTGTCAGCTCCGTTTGGACACGAGGCTGAGACGCCAGTCCCGGGGTGCTTGATTTCTCCAGCCCCCCGCCCACCCCCCTTTCCTTGTCATGACGATGGTAGCACTACTGGCAATATTGACAGCCAGAAGGATTGCTCATTTCCCACAGCCCCACAAGGTAAATTAAAAAAAGGAAAAGTCAAAGCTATCTCTGGCTGCTTGCACTTGGGGAGTCCCAACTCAATACATCTTGGTTACTCAGAAAAGATGCTTATTAATAAGCTAGAAAGGCAAAGTTAGTTCTGCAGGCTGTGGGGTCACCGGTTCAGGGATCGCTTGCTTTGCAAAGACTTTGCAGGGTCACACGCTTGGACAACAACAGAAGGTCTGGCTAAGGCTGCTTCTACAAACTCTTGCCCATGTGGGTTTTTTTCTTGCCACACGTTGAGATAAACCAGTATTTGCTTCACCCAGCTCTGTGATACCAGTTGCACGAACACCGCCTCCCAGGCTACCACAAATATGGCAAAAAATTAGCTTTAGCTGCAAACCAGGCACCAGAAAAGCTGCAGTCAGAAACCACAGAAAAGTCCATGAAATTTTATCCACCACAAAACTCTGTTTCCGGCCTGACTTCAAGGCAGCAAAGCCTGCACAAGTCATACTGGTGACTATGTGCCTTCTCTTCAAGCAAGGGCTTCCTGCTGTTTTCTAACCTCAAGGCAAAAGAGAAAACATCCGTCCTTTCACCAGCTTTATTCCCATTCCAGATGAAGAGCTGATGCTCTTCTTTTTTCTATTTTTTTTTTTTTTGGGTGTCTCAGTGTCACAAGACAGTCTCCAAAATGCTGCCTTCCACGAGTACGAGTGGGAAGCAGCTCACCAGATGTCACCTCACCAGGGCTCTGTAAGAAAAGCCTAGCTCGAAGCTGGGGCTACAAATACTGAATCATTCTGTGCAAGGGCTGTGGAATGGGAGCTGCAGAGTCTGCCAGCCCTGGTGAGTTTTGCTCTGAGGCATGGACTAAATACATGGTTTGGCAAAGAAAAAAAGCTGTGAAGACAGAAGATGGCTTTTGCTTATGAGCACGCATTTGGGTATCCCACGCTGGTTGTCAAATTATCTTGGTGTGTTGAGCCTGGTGAAAATATTTGTTACAAGGATCATTGTTTGCATTGAAACTCGCAACATAATGGAGTTTCCCAAATATTGATGTAGGTTCCCTGTTCCATCAAACCCCAAGTAGGAAAAGTCCCCAAGCTCCCAGCCCCAATTATCTAAACATGGGCCATTCAGCTGTAGAAATACTCTGCTTTCCCCTTTCTTTCACTCTCCATAACAACACGGAAGAGGAAAAAAGCCCTCAGAAAGCCAGACTGAATCTCAAGGTTTGCCTCCCAGTAGTGAACTGGTTGGAGGTGGATAAAAAACAGGATGACGAAAATTACAGGGTCGTGCACAAGAAAGGAGGAACCACTGCAGTGACCATGAGCTGCACACAGATTCCTGGAGAGCTGGCTAGGACCTGCACAGCCCCTCTGCAGACCATTTTGGGTAGACATCACCAGGCAGAAGTTGAACTGTAAGCATGCAGCCCTGTGCACAGATCCTTCTGTGCCTCCAGAGACCCTTTTTCTGATAGAAATTATTGTCCCAAAAGGTTTAAACTGTTACATTAATGAGGAGCAATCCCCAAAGACCTGAAAGATCTGGTAGGTGTCATCCAATAGGGGCTGGATGTTATGTTCTCACTGGACATCTGCTAGGTGTTCTTCCACTAAACACATTAACCGTTGTGCTGCACAGAGTATCCTGCAGCAGCAGCACCTCACCACCTCTCCTGGACCACCAGGCCAACTTTCT
The DNA here is from genome assembly GCA_013396935.1 of Baryphthengus martii. NCBI lineage: Eukaryota > Metazoa > Chordata > Aves > Coraciiformes > Momotidae > Baryphthengus > Baryphthengus martii. Next base: position 204,351 of record VWZK01006086.1, read on the forward strand.
GCCAAGATCTTCTGCAAGGGACCTTTCCAGTTCTCACAGAAGCATGGCCTGGCCCACAAGACATCTTTCTCACAGCATTTTGCTTATTTTCCCTCTTGCCGCTCAAAACTCTGCTGCAGGGAGAAACACATCCAAACCGCTGAGGCTGTGATTTTCATGACACCACTGCCTGGCTCATTTCTCTGCTGTCCTCCCAGTTTTGTGAAGGTTAAAGGCATCCTTCCTCGGCGACTGTCAGACTGTTAGTTGGGTAGGAACCAGCTACTCGAGCTCCACAAGGAATATTTTATGCAGATTCTCCGCTGCACCTCAGATGACTCATCAGTAACCAACCTGCTGCTGGTGCCACGGGGCTTTGTTTCCTTGGAGCCCACCTTTTGAATCTTCACCTCTGCCCTCCACCCCAGCCTTGCCCCTTTTACAGGTGGAGAAAAGTAGATTTCCACATGCATAAAACGTAAGGGCTTTTCCTCGGGCTGGTGCAAGAGAGGGAGCAAATATCGCTCTGTGCTGCTTTCCCCTTGAAAATTTGAGGAGGGATTGAGGAGAGCTGGAATTGAGACTGATTTTTTTTTAACTCTGGAAGAGAGGAAGATTAGGAGACCCCCATTACTCTGCATCAGACCTTTTCTCCCAGCCCACTCCTCCCCAAAACCATGCCAGGATAGAGAAATCTCTGGCTTCCTCTGCTTTCCCCTTGGGAGCTTCCAGTCAGGTACAAAGAGAGCAGCCAGGCAGCACTGGGCAACAAAAAGAGCGTCCCTACCTCCTTCCCCAGGCAGAGGGGTGCACAAAGAAAGGGAGGAGAGTCCAGGTTGCTCAGGCAGCAGCAAATCTGAAGCTAATTTTCACCCACATTGCTCTGGCAAGCCAAATGGCAATTTACTGCCATCCCAGCTGGGCTGCGTGCTTTTTGGGTAGAGAATCTTGCAGAGCAGGAGCTTGTCCCCAGCCTGGGCACCCCCTGGGTGAGTCCAGGCTGAAGGAGAGTGGAGGGCACAACCCACCAGCATCCCCACGAACCCACTCAGCCTCTCTGAGTACCAGGGCAGAGCGTACCACTCAGGCAGCTTTCCACTAAATGCCGATTATAAATGTCATGATTTCAGAGGGGGAAAGAAAACAGCTGGATTTGTCAGACAGCAGCACTGGCAGCTAAAAAAAATACCATCTTTTAATGTGTGAGCCGAGTAAGGACTGCACGAGAATAAACAGGAGACCCTGTGGTAACATTTTTACAAGTCCCCTGGCTGACTGTTAGAGCCCTTTAACTAGAACATGACTGAGCGTCCCCGTTTCGGGATCTCAGCAGCACGCTCGGCTCCTCCGGGGATCCCCAGGCTTCAGCAACAGATGGATCTAGGCAACGAAGCTCACGTCTGGATGGAAAGTCAGGAGGACTTGCTTTTGGACCCATCCCCATGTCTAGTTTTCAACTGCACTGGCACAAGAGGCTCTGCTCCTTTGGCCATGCTTCCCCAAGACCATAAATCCAATTTTACGGCACCCAGGCCAAGCCTGAGAACAATGCAAACTGCTGAACAGATATAAACTCTTTCTGCTGCTTCACAAGATCTCCAAAGGGGCCAGGAAGACTTTCTGCTGAATCAGGTATTGTTTTGTGCTCCCGCCACTGGCGAGAAGCCAGATGCACACCATACTGTATAAGCCGGGTAATTTGGCAAAAACGCGATCATGTACTCGCCCCTGATTCAGGCCCAATTCCTCCCATGGGGTGACGGGGTAATGCATGAATCTGGTATTAATTAACGGGAAACCACGGCCCTAGGCAGTGATCTGTCATCCTGGTTTGGATGCAGCTCGCGACTGCTAACGGCTTCCCCACCCTGGGCACCCTCCAGCCTGTCCCGCTCTTTGCTGGCAGGTACCGCCCGGGGCCTGGGTAACCCTCAGCGCTCCCAGACAGGTCTGAAGACCCAGCTCACCGAGCGCCTTGTCTCCAAGAGACGTTAAATTCGCACTCCTACTCACTAGCAGGTAGGAAGGGTTTACGCTTCTGTCTGGGAATGGCTTTGGGAGTGGCATGGCAGCAAGCAGTGAGCTCTCGCCCAGTCCCCATCCATGGCACTTGCAGTGCCCTGCTGACGGCTCCGATGGCAGAGCCCAGGCAGCGATGAATGCTTTGGGAGAGAAAAAAAAAAAAAAAAAAAAANAAAAAAAAAAAAAAAAAATCTCCCGGGCTCCAACAGAAAAGGCAGTGCTGGTACCCAGCGTGCCAGAGATTAAGCAATTTACTGAGTCAATTGTCTTTTTTCCAAGGACAAACATGTGTGATAGAAGATCTCCAGATCTGCTGGCAGGCTGTGAGCTCTGGGCCATCAGCCCTTTCACTGTCTCAATTCATCTGTCAATAAACCACCATGCCCATTAAAGCCAGAGAAATAGAAAGGGATGTTTTGTGGTCCACCCAGCAAGGATTAAATGCCACCTTGCACAAAGGATGCTTACTCAAGAGCTCCAAGTAGAAGTGCGATTCACACTACCCTCCTAAGCAAAGCAGGAGAGACAATAAACAGCGGGGTTGTTATCAGGTCTCAGAAAGCCCTTGCAAGAGGTGATGTGGCCAAGATAGGATCTCTGCTCGATGAAATAGCTGGGTGAGAAAACACAGGGTCAGAAAACAAAGAGCAGATTCCCTCCAGCACGTGGGGAATACACGAGGTGTACGCTTGGTGGAGGTCACCTAGTGACGTTCAGCTTTGTCTCTCCAGACTTTCACAGCACATCTAGACTTATCTCAGCCTTGGACACCACTCGGGCAGCAAAGGTCAACTCGCCAGGTTTGCCCAGGCTGTGTCCCTCTGCTGGTGGCCCGGGAATGCTACCACTACCTCCTCCAGTAATGTGCATCTGATAACAGCCAGTGGGTGAGGTCAAAAGGAAAGTAACTGCTTTCCAGCCCAGCTGGGAGCTTGTCAGGGCTTGGTGGAAAAGCTGCAAGGGAAGATGGGAGGGTGAGAGGGGCCTTGTCTTTGCATGGGACAGTCCCCGGGCAGCACCTTTTCCCAGGCTACCTCCTTAACCTGCAGCACAAGCTGCCACAGGGAGATGCTGAAGATAAAACTTGGGGAAATGCAAAGAGAGAACAGGCATTTTAAAAGGGCAGAACATCTTAGCACTGCCGTATTTAAATAAATGTTTTTGGAAGGACAAAACCCCTCTATGGGATTACATTATTCCCTAAGAGCTGCCCAAAGCAAATGCTCACGGGACTTTGTTATGGCAGGGGAGCAATGAAAGAGAAACTCACGACAACGTTTGCTTTTTGTCTGTAACCTCAATCCCAGGCTCTGCCCTTTCCCCTGCCAAGTGCCTAGGAGAGAAAAAACTAGGAGTGGANTTTACTTTTTTTTTTTTTTTTTTTTTTTAGTGCAGAGCAATCCGGCTAATTTAAACCAATTACGCAACAGCTAATTAAAAATCATCTCCGCGTCCTAGAAAGGCGACTGGCCAGGTACTCAGCGTGAAACGTTTGGCTTTACGGAGCAGCATCTTGTTAAAACCCTTCATGCCGTGGCGGCAGCGGCTGGACCCATCCCGGGCGCGCCCGCGGAGAGCGGCTGATGGTCTTCCCAGCCAGCGTCAGCCGAATGAGTCCTCCCTCTCTTGCCGCCCGCCTCGGCACCACGACGTACCTGAGGCACCGGCTGTGCTTTATGAAGTCTAAAATTTTCAACTGGTTGTGTCTTTCCATGCAAACTCATTAGACACTATTTACACCCGCTGCAGCTGTGCAGAGAGAGGTTTTGAACTCTGGCATTCTACAGTAGGCTTTGTTTCTCATTTACATTTGCATATTAAAGTGTTTGCCTGAAATAGGCTATTGAAATTAATTCAGGATTAATTGGTGTCTTTATCTCATTAGGACAATCTAATTTAAGGATGATGAAATTGTTTAGCCTCCCGTTTGCATAATTAGATTGCTTTGAATTGCTGTCATTATTGTGCTCTTTAGCATCATCTGTAGGCCTCAAACAGACAAGAGTTTCAACCTCATAAAGACCAATCATGTGTTACAGCAGAGAGCTGTTAACCCCTTTTAACCCAAACTCCCTCCAACTCGCCGCCGCACAATGGAGCGGACGCTCCACGGCACGGTGCGGACGCGGAGGTCTCCGCACCCCATGTAACGGGGCGTTCCCTCCTTCCCTGTGCACGCTCAGGGCTGCAAAGTGCAACCTCCGGAGCTGCTGGTGGGCAACCTTGTTTCTCCTAGTTTTCCTACGGGAAGGGTAGTGGGCTCTCCCATGATGAGGTGGTGAAAGTCTTCATGGTCAGGTGAGGGCCATGGGCTGCTTTTCAGAGGACACTGAGCAGAGACACAAGCGCTCGCTTGCCCTCTCACATCACTGGAAAGGGCTGGTGGGAATGTGCTCAAGGATCGCCTGATCCCATCCCTCCTGCACCGCCTTGGGAAAGTCCCTTGGGCTGGTAGCTAAGACATCTGGGGACAGCTGGCCTTCCACAGGTCCCATGGTGTTTTGTCCCCTCCAAGGACTTACCAAGCTCCATCTCCTTCTTCTCCACTTTGAAAGCTGTTTCTGAACCTTCAGCTGGGGAGCATCCCCCTGAAGATGTCCTGGCCAACACATAGCCCTCGGGTCTGGGACCAGCATGCTCAAGTCTGCTTCAAATAGTTCTTCTCTCCCCTCTGTGCTTACCTGGATGCTAAAGGGAGAGAGGACACCTGCCCATCTCCATGCAATGGGAGCATATATATGAGGAAGTATAACCAGTGTCCACATGGGCTGGTGGAGAACAAAGGAAAAGAGAAATAGCTGTAAGGCCAGACCTTCACAATGGATCATCTTTAAGCCTGGGCTCAGGCTTAAAGTCTGCAGGCGCTGACCTGATGCCATAAAGGAGCAAATGGAACCACATCAGCCCCACACAAGGCTCGGTTTTGCACCTGGGCCAGCACTAGGAGATCACATTGAGAAGTCGCTCACAGGGTGGTCATACCCAGGGACTGCAATCAGGGTGTGGATCCCCTGATGTTTAGTGAATGCCCCAAAACATCACCCAGTGAGAACACACCAAAAGACATGAGGACATGGGTTGCAATAGCAGTGCATGCACAGAGGACATGGCCCGAAAGCTGTACAGACTCTCACAGCCCCTGAGGGACATGTTCCCTGCAAGCAGACGTTCACTCGCTTCTCAGACTCGACCTTCCCCAGCCCACCTTGGGGACTTGGGCACCTCAGAAACATAGGGACACGTTGGATGGAGCCCCATGGAAACAGGCATCCTAAGGCAACACTGCCTGCTGGCAGAGGGTACTGGTTCAGCAGCTTGAGCTAAGACCTCACTTCCCCATGGGTCTCTCCATTATAAACCAGCCTGTTCAGCTGCACAAATGATCTAAACATGCATCTCAAAAGTATTTTTACATGATAAAGCATCATACAGCATTGTAACCGGCTTCCTTGCTAGCAAGGAGGACCATGGCCTTGTGCGTTCCCCCCCGTACCAGCCCAAATTCTCTTTCCAGATGGCCACCAGAAGCCAATAGCCACCAAAGTGCCTGAATCCGGCCCTGGAGATGCTCCCCGGGCACCGAGAGCAGGCAGGGGGTCGAGATGGCAGCTCTGTGGTTGCTCCTGGGGATGCTCTCCGTCTGTCCTGGCCCAGCTCAAGGCGAGAGACCTGCTTCTCATTAGCGGGCGGCTGACTCTGGAGGTGGGGGCTGCGCCAGGCAGGCTGCTTCGCCAGTCGCTCCACGTATCCTAACATCTGGTTGTGTCTCATCACAGTGCAAATTTATGACCCTGGAAACAACATGTTGATGATGCACTGGGAAGAGGAGCCGGAGCTGTAATCCCATGTCCAGAGCAGGGATAAGAGGAATTGTCACACAAGGACTTCAGGGGGTGGGGAAGGGGTGAGGAAGGGCAGACCTGTGCTTCCCCACATGGTGGAGGTCACCTGCAAGGTGAGGGACAGAGCTCTAAATGATGCAGAATAGCAATATTTTTCACTCTAAATCTCTCTCCTCTGGAAAAAAAAAAGTAAATTCAGCAACAGCCAACTTTGCACAACTTCATCTCGATGAATTGCCAACTTCCAATGCAGCCAAAAAACAGGAAACCTTCAAGAAAATAAATGAAATGTTTCATTTGAATGCTTTAAAAAGGAACATTTCCATTTGCAGTGACTGGCCAGTTACACTTTCCATTTTATGGTTAAAATCATACAGACATTTAAAACGATTTGAAATGGAAATGACAGATTGAATTTCAGGTCCTCTAAAGGGAGTTTTGTTTGCCTAGGATGAGTAAACGTTTCATTATTTTTTCCACAGATCAAATATATCAGTTGAACCAGAACAGTGCGAGACTTGGAAAGTCTTGTTTGCAGGTTCACACCAAAGATGGTTTAAGTTTTCAGTTTAACCCAAACAAGCGTTTTTAGTTATGTTGCTTTGTTAGAGTTGCAGTGGATAGGAAAGAAAGGAGGAAGGAAGGAAAGAAAGGAGGAAGGAAGGAAAGAAAGGAAGAAGGAAGGAAAGCAGGAAATCCATCTCTTCCCATCACAGTTAAGCAACCAAAAGAAAAAAAAAACAACAAAAAACACTAACAATCAGTCCAAGAGAAAGGTGGAAGAACTATATAAAGATTACCTGAACCTTTCAGTTCCGCAGACTATTTTTTATAGCCCTGGTACTGCCATCAGGCTCTTTAGTATATTGGAGAGGACCATCCCTGCATGATGCCATGCACCCATCTATATCAGCACGGGTGCACCCAGTGCAAGGCAGAATGGCGAACAAGAGAAGGCATGGTCACCAAAAGCTAGGATGCTTTTCATAAGAGGTGAGATGAAGTTTCTTCCCTTGGCTGTCCAACAGCTCCACAGTACGAGAGCCAGCTGGGAAGCAACGAGCAGGAGAGAAGCAGCCAAGGGTCACACTGGGTCATGGGCAAAGGAGATTCAAGGTGGTGCAAAGAAGGCCACTGCTCCTCAAATGAGATGAATCACAACCAGAGCAAGACTGAAGGAGAGAGGTGAGGTTGTCTGGAGGTCTGGGAAACACAACAAACATGGAGAGGAGACATGATACAAACACATCGTGAAACACACCAAAGGCCTTTCTCCATGGTGGTGAATGCATAGCCCAAACAAACTATGGGAAAGCTGAGATGAGATCTCATGGTGGGCACACACAGGTCCTGGGTAGGAAAATCTGATCAGAGCAGGTCAGATCTGGATGGTTTCACAGCTCAGGGTGTGGATATTTGTGGAAAGCACCAGCACAGCTCGCCAGCAGCCTGACTCACCTTCAGCCAGGTACTCCAGCAGAGAGGTCTTAGCAAGGACACTGAAATCACTAGTAAATGGATTTTCCCTTCTTTCCTCCAGAGCTGGTAATCTCTGGAGCACAGCTTTTCTTCCTCTGCTTTGGTATTGCTGCTGCTGGGCGTTCCCAGGGCCTGCAAAGACACAATGGGTCTGAAAACCCAGATAGACTCCAGTATCCTCGGTTGGAAGGGACCTCAAGGATCATCTAGTCCAACTCTTTAAGCTAAAGAAATATAGTTTGAATGAGCTGACCCAGCACCCTGTCAACCTGAGCCTTAAAACTGTCTAAAGTTGAGGAATCCACCACTTCCCTTGGAAGACTATTCCAAGGTCTAACTGCTCTCAAGGTGAAAAATTTTCTTCTGGAGTCCAACTGGAATATCCCCAGGAGCAACTTGTGTCCTTCACCCCTAGTCTTTTCTATGTGATTCCTTGTGAAAAGGGAGTTTCCATCTTCTTGGTAGCCACCCTTTATGTCCTGGGACATAGTAATAAGGTCCCCCCCTAAGCCTTCTCTTCTCGAGGATGGACAAACTGGGAAAAAGAATGGATTTGAGGTGGCTCGTGATACATTATATTGTTATCACTACAAAAATCACGTAGCCTCCTCTGGAAGCCCCCTTGATCTACTATGTCTTTCTTCTCAGAAGTACTAGTGAGAGCAGCTGGTTGTGTTTTGTCCCTTATCAGTAGAGAGTATGGCAGGGAGAGATCTGCTGGAAGGGAATAGAGACGAATCTTACCCAGAGAACAAAAACTGTTAGACCACTCAGAGGCAGGAGGACAACCTTCAGCTCCCACACATTGACTGAAGGCAGCAGAGCTACAACCCTAACTGCCAGACGCTGTCTCGTAGCAAGGACGACCCCCGTATGGAAAGGACAAGCGTGCCTCTGTCATCTGCCAGAGCACTGCAATCGTGACAGTGACAGCAGAAAGCACAGTGCTTGCCAGAAGTCGTACAAAGCATCCAGGAGCCTTTGAGCAAAGACCTACAAGAGTTTTAAACACTCAGGTGGAGATGCAAAGCACTGTCAGGAAATCTCAGCTAGTTAATCGTAAATGTGCTGGTATGATGTCACCAGCCTTCAGCTGAAACCCAGGTTGTGACCAGTAGTAAACAGCTGTGACCAGCAGCCACGTATGAAAATGCGAGGCTGTGAGGAAAAGCCCACACGGGGATTTTGGTGTGTGGTTCACAACCCATCAACGGTCCTACACAAACCCCAGCTGAGGAGGAGGAGGACCTCCCTACATCTTGTCTCCAGGCACACAGCTGGGTGAGGAGCACAAAGCCACGTATTTGGAGGGACCATGCCGTCCCTTGGCTCAGTCAGAGCCTGCCTCAGGGGTTAGCAGGGGCCAGACATGGATTTACAGCTACCCAACTTCTATCAAGTCCATGTGCTTCAGCCTGTGTGGTTCAGCTCTTCTTCCCAGGAGGACTTTCTTAGCAGAGCTCAACAAGGGATCTCTATGTTTGCTTGTAGGATATTTTTTAGGAAAGAAAAAAAAAAGATGAGAAAAAAAAGATTAAAATAAAGATAAAAAAAAAGATAACCCCCCCAAAAACTCCAGCATTGCAGCATTTGATGTTAAGTAAAACGTTTTCTTCAGTCTTGAGAGCTTGGAAGAAAAAAATTTTAAAAAAACCAAACCAAAAAAAAAACCATTTTCAAAACAAAAAGCCTTTTCAAATTAGAAAAATCAGACAGTTCTCTTGAGCAGCATCAACACAAAATCTCAGGATGTTTTTCTAAGTCCATGCAGACATGCGTATATATATACTTACACATACATATACATACATTCATCAGTGCATACATGATTGCACACTGCTTTTCCCACATGGGGATGAACACAGTCAAAGAGGGAGACCTCCCAGTGCCTTCCAGCCAGCATCAGGGGAAATCTGCTTCCAAGCTCCACGCAAGTGTCTCCAATGCAAGAGCCTGGAAATGGCAGTCCCAGCTATGGCAGAGTCATTTGCACCATCAGCCAGAGGAGAGGGGGACCAAATCCCAGCCAGGAACCCCTAGGCTCTCTCCTGCCAGAATAAGGAGGTGCCTGGATCGAGCTGTATCCACCCTCCCAGCTCAGACACGTGCCCACGGACCCAGGGACCCTTTCCCAGCCACACCAGCGCCTGGGCACATGCCTCCAGGAGTGTCCCCCGCCCCTCGCAGCTCTTGAGGCCGAGGGGAGAGCAGGCTGAGTCATGGCTCCGGCGTTTGGTCAACGACTCCTGACCCATGTAGGTTATCGGTCTCATAACCACCCAGCTTCGGTTTCCAAGTGCCAATCAGGCCTCTCCTTTGATCAGCTTTATAATCAGATACAGCACTTCAGCATGGATTATTAAGTTTTAACAGTTGACACATCATTTCTGATACCATAATCTGGCAGCACTTTACAATAAGTGACAGGTCCTCACTAATTCCTTTTGTATTCACTGTAGCAACGTTAATCATGAGTGATGAACTTTGCGTATTCATATGGATGTAATAGGCAGTTCCCAAGGACTGAGACTGTAATTTAGCTTTAACCTAATGGGCACTGATTGTAACAATAAGTAATTATGTCAGCTAAATGCAGTGTTGATGGCAATTGATGACAGCAGCGAAAGCCACGACACCATTTTGGAGCTAAGCTTGGAATAGTCATTTGTAAAACCGTAACGGCCAAGACGAGGAACAATGTGTCCTCTCCTGTGTATCCTATCATCCAGCTACCTTCAGCCTGGCGAGGACAGTCCCAGCTGTGACAAACACCCTGTCAGATCCCTGCTTTACTGCCTGGCAGCTAATTTCAGGATAGCCAAAAATCCAGCTCGCTAGATGGATGGGACCAGGGGCACCCTGAAGCTTGGGTAAAAGGAGAGAGGCATCTCATCTTAAATGAGGTGTTGGGATCAACTCCCCGGATCACCTTCAGGTCCTTTGGCCAAGTCACATCAGGTGACACCTGGCCAACATCTGATAGTGTTACCTTTCCATAGAGCAACCCTTGCTGTTCCTCATAACTGCAGACCCTGGCTCTGTATCCAGCCAGCAAAGCAGGGATGGGCTGCAGAAGACTGGAGACCAGTGCTGAGCTCAGAGGCAGCTGGATTCAGCAGATGTACAGTTAGGAAAATGTAGGCCTGAGAAGTCTGCGTGATAACCTAAAATACAGTGTAAGGACACCCATAGAAAGATGCTTTTCTATTTCCCAGAACGCCTGGTGTGACCTCTTTTTTTTGGCTAGAGAGGAAAATGAGGATGGGATATTTTTAAGCCAGAATATTTGGATTTGAATTGCTTTCTTTAGAAAGGGGGAGCATGGCAAAGTCATCATAATAATCTTGTTAATGATGGTAATAAGACTGTAAGTGCTGGTGTCATCTTTAAAAAGTGATTTGTGCTGCCAATAAGAACCCTGTTTCGCTGTAATCATTAATGTGGTCAAAAATGCTTGGAAAACACAAAGTAGCTATAATGAGGTAGAAAGGACATCTTCAAGGAAACAGTTTTGGGGGCTTTTGCAACCTGATGTCCCTGCCCCTACCAGACTGTGAGGAAGCCACTGCCTCCCTTGATATCAGCAGGACCTTTGGGAAGTCAGCAGCAAGTGCTTTTTTAAAAATACACCATGAAATGACTCAGGTGCTCTATTTACTTCCTAATTTAATTAATTTCCTAAATTTGAAGCACTTTTTTTTTTAAATTTTTTAATCTTTTGATTGTGGGTAGATGAATGAATTTAAAGAGATAAATATAAATATCTCCTGGTGTTCAGGAATTCTGAGAATGCCAGAGCCCAGCTCAAGGTACACAGGAGAAAGGCTCCTGGGGAAGGCTTGAGATCACAGATGTGATAAAGTCAGATCTTGTGATCGGGCTTTAAAAGCTCAAAATCTACCTGACAGAGAACAGCAGGACAACGCTATGCTCGCAGAGGCAGGCACAAGGTGGGGAACTGAGCCCTGGCAGCCTCAGCCCTGAGGAGACACAGCCCAGCAGCACTTCCACTTGCTCGAGAGTTGTGAGCTGAGCTATGGTGGCAGGAGCCAAGTTTTTCCAGCAACACAGCAGTGTTTTGGTAAGCCCCTGGGACCCTGAGAGCTTCAAGGTTTGCACTTTTTAATGGGCTGTGTGTCAGATTTTGGTCCCAGAATGTTGCCTTACAGAAGTGAGATGTTGGTGAAAATCCAGCTCCAAATGCTGGGAGGCCTCGTGGGATGGAATGTCCCACCAGTGGGGAAACAATCACGGCCAAGGAGAAACCATGTGAGACCTCACAGTAATCCTAAACCACCGAGATCCATCACACCCTGGGGCTGAGTGCCAGCCTGCAGCGCTGGCCGTGGAGAATGGTGACAGCGTAGAAAAGCGCACAGGCAGATAGCAAGAACCACGCTCAATGCTTTATCTTGGTGACTAGGTTCAAAGCCAAAAACAGCGATCTAAGTCCCCGATTGCAAGATTGGGTAAAATACCCAAGATGAAGCTGTTATTTCTGAAAATGCAGATACAGGAAAAAGTATCTCCCAATAATTGCAGATGTGCTGTTGCGGGGACTTGTTACTCTTGATGTTGCACAACCTGCTGATCTGGAGCAAGCAGCAGTAGCCCTCATGAAGGCAAAGACATTGCACGCTGCTCCCCAGGAGGTGGGAAGATGAGAAGAGAGTGCTGCCAGCAGCAGAACAGTATGCCAGTGATGGAGAAGACAAAATTGCCCACCTTGTCGGCCAACCCCAACATCAGAAAGATCTCTCATCACTACTGTAATCATTACTGAAATACACTGCCCATCCACACACAACACCCACTGAGAGGCCAGAGGAACTGGGGTAAGTATATGAAGGACCCTTGGAAAGTACCTAAATTGGAGAAAAATCAGAGGAGCAAGAGCTACAGTGGGAATGATGAGGAGAGGTGGGCTCCAGTGGTGACATGATGACTGGTACACCAGGAGCTGTAGTGTTGCTCCTCTTGCCATCATCTACATCAAATGTATGCTCTCTGCAGCAACTTCTTTCTTACTCTAGATGCACTTGGCTGGGAAGCAAGTGCCGCTTCCCAGATTAAAGCAAGACCAGACAGACTCTGTAGGAATCACAGGCTGCTGGCATGTTGGTCATGCTGTTCCCGTGGGGATCAAGGGGACCCCTTGGCACACACAGAGCAGTTAGCATCGCGCCCCATCCTGCTGCAAGGACACGGTCTGGCAGCAGCATTTGCAACCACCTCAGTGAGGCGTCAGCAGATTTACAAGTGCATTTAAGCACCTCTAAAAGTTCACCTCAGCCCCCTTGGAGACAATACCTGCAGCCTGGTACTTCTGAAAACACCCCTGCAGTTGACCCACAGCTCCTGCCCCCCTGGCTGGTGCAAGCTGGCAAAGGTGCTGCTGATTTACCACCTTACCCCAGCTGAGAACTGGTGTCTGTGATTGCAGAGTAGAAATAACACCTTACAGGTCTGTCTCCAGCTGAAAGGTCTCAGTGCCGGAGCACGTCCTCGGATGGCTGCAGAGGTGAGACCCAATTACTACTCGTCACGGCCCCAGTGCAGTCCAGGTGACAGGCCGAAGTCAGAGCAAACAGTGACACGGGCGACACGATGGCCGGCGCTGTAGCAGGAGCAGGGGAGCGTGGGGTGATTGGCAGCTTGCGGCAAGGGGTGCCGAAAGCACGAGCCCTCCGTAATTAGTGGTGCCGAAGAGTTTCCCCCGCCCCCTCCCAGTGCGAGGACAGAGATGAGGGAGACAGCAGCTGCTCGCTCAGGGATGCATCCTGGCTGGTGCCAAGCGCCAGGCAGGATTGGTGCCCTAGCCACGCTCTGGATGAGGGGCTGCCACACAGGGAGCGGATGGCATGGCTGGTCCCAGGGAGGTGGGCGGTAATTCCCAACTGGCAGCAGCCTTGGAGGCCGGTGCTAATGACATCGTCTTGTCACAAACTGCACTGTCCCCCCTGCAGCAGATGTGACAGCCCCAAAGTAACCAGGAACCCCCTATGTTCCCGCTTCCTCTCACAAAAAAGTGACAAGTGGGACAGGTAATAAAAGTCCAAGCCAAATCCTTGACAGAGATCTGCTGGCTTGAGCCACCTCAGGATGCTCATCCCTCCCTGACAGCTTCGTTCACAATAAATAGCCACCCCAGCAGGAAGGGCAGCCAGCCGGAGGATGCTGCATACCCCTAAATGCCGGCAAAAGAGCTCACACTGCCTCCATGCTTCCCTTCAACTGGCCCACGGAGTCCCTCTCCTGCACACTCAGAGGGGAAACTGAGGCCCGACTTAGCATTCCCTCCCAGCTAACCTCATCTCTGCAGCTGTACTCTCAGCCGGGCACAGGGAGTCATCCTGGGAGCACCGACATAGCTCAGTGCCTCAGGGAACTGTGAAAGTCCTGCTTGGACATCTTCAACAGCACCTTCTGGCCACCCAGCAGGGTTTCAACCAGCTAAAGCCAAACTCTTCTCTCACCACGAGCCCTCCTTGGTGCTCTTCTGCTGATTGAAAACTCTTCATTTATTGGGCTCATCACAGCCCAAATTATACTGTAGAAAGCAGAGTCATGGTGGTACCCACAAAATAAGCAAGCAGGAATAGCATCGAGTTGCCGGTGGCTCGGACAGGGCCACTCGAGCAGCCCTGCTGTCACCCCACCAGCAACTGCTGCCCAGGGACGGGTGAAGGACGGGCTGAGGCCAACAGCAGTGAAGGGTCCTCGCTGCTCCCTGCTACCGAACCCTGCACTACCACCAGCTTCCTGCCACCCTGTGTCCCACCTCTGCATCACTAGGTCTGGGGGGTGCTCCAGCATCTTTCTTCCTGAATCAAGTAGATCTGGGCAGTCATTGACCCACAACTGGACCTGATCCTCCCTTTTCCCCACAGGACTAATGTTCCCCTTCCACTGCTCAAGCACCTGTAAACGCCAGTCAGTTTACACTTCTGCACCTTGCATTCACATCTGCTTTCTTGTTCCTGACCTCAATTCCACTTTCACATCAAACTGGAGCAGCAGGCACACTTCTAGGCTAGCTGTAGGCTCCCTCATCCCTCTTTCGTTCTGTGTCTGCTCCAGCTTCCTTCCTGGGAAAGCTCTGAGAATTTCAGTTTTCCCACAGGTCTCTAGCAAACCCTCATTCAGTACTAGAAGGAGAGAGCTGGATTTCCATCACGGCATCACGTTGTTTCCAATTCTGTCACAAGCCCTGAACTTCTGCTGTTCTTCTTTAGGCCTCAAGAGATGTATCTTCTGGCCAAGGAAAGACTGATTACCGAAAATTCAGCCTCTAAAAGGCATATAAAAAGAAACAGAGGGTCAGAAGCATTTGAGGACTGAGAAAACTCCCCTACTAGGGAAGAGCTGCACCCCTGGTGGGTCACATCCTCATGGGTCACAGGAGGTGTTAGCTGTTGCTGCTGCCTAAACCGCCACTGTGCTGAGGATAAATAAAGGATTTTCATCTCCAGGGCTGGAATTCACATACAAAAAAGAGCTGGAAGTTAGAGCAAGCTCAAAGGCAAAGCTTGTCACTCTCACATAAAACCTCCTTCTCTCCACTTTCACTTCCCTGCAGGACGTCTCCAAGCAGACAAAGCTCTGGGCCAGTGCAGACCCTGCTGAGATGACACCAGGTTTCCAGCAAGGGAGATGCTCTTCTAGCGCAGGGCAAGCAGCTGAAGTGCCGTCAGGAGAGACAAAGGCGCCTGGCAAACTTTGAGAAATGCCTCTCATTATTTACAGAATGACACAGGAAAACTTCAGACTGAAACAAGAAAGGCAATTAGTTTCCTGTACGGAAACAAAGAGACATCTGTGCCAAGTATGCTAACATATACACAAGGGGCAGGTATACAGTACATGAGGAATTTCTTCCAGCTGCAAATCCACCCCCAAATTCTCAAGTCAATCTTGAGTACTACGACGCTCAGCAATCCTCTTTAAAGTGTCCAGATGCTTTAATAACTTAATTCTAATCTTCTCAGACACCATTTTCCATTTAACTGCTGAAGCACTGGAATAAGACAGAGGGGTCAGGACTGAAGGGTCACAGTGGGGAACACCATCCAAGAAGCCCAGTCCAGTTATGTCTGTCCCTAAGTCATCCTGGGTTTTACAGGGTGTACCATGCATGGCCTGGACTCGGAGATCATGAGCAGGTTTATGCGCCCCTGAGTGTACTCTGCCGCCTGCCCTCCTGGCTCTCAGCCCCAGTGGAGTTGGACGACTCAGGGCTGGACCTTGCAAATAGGGAGAGCTGAACTTCACTGGTGGATTTGGCTGTTGGGCACATAGCTCACTCAGGCGAGGTCAGATGCATCCACATCCCATCAATGACAGCTTGGGTCTGTGCAAAAAATGCTTCAAAAACTTAGTCTCATCCTGCAGAATGGCGTGATTAAGACAGCCTCTTCCCAGAGGGCTGAAGGTTTCGGTGGGTGAGATTTGCTAGCTGGGGCAGCACTAGGACAGGCTGCCCTGAGTGGTTGTTGACTCTGCGTCCTCACAGGATTGCAATGTTCAGCTGGGCCAACCTGACATAGACCTGGGGACAGTCCCACTTCCAAGGAGAGTTTGTGCTGGAGACCTTCAAGGATCCTTTCCAAACAACATTTAATGTCTAAGTCTGGCTTTAAAAGCTGCTTATCTCCGTGCTGCACTGGGCAGGTCTGATCCAGCCTTGCTGCACATCACCTCCTACCCCCAGATACCCCCAGCCTCTGCTCCTGCTCCTGACAGATTCCTCCTGACTTCTCACCTCAGCCAGCTACCTTTTAGACAACATTTTCTCCAGATTGTTTTAAACAAGAGAGGGAATTTTGGTGACACTTTAATACATAAAGTGCTCCTTATTTCCTCTATGCCAAAGAGCAGCGCTTTCTAACATGCTTTCTGAGTTAACATCAGGTGTTAAACAGACGCACGCATTGTTTTAGCAGGAGCCCACGTTTTATAATAGGCTTTCTATCTAACAGCTTGATATAGCCTCTTCCATTAAGCATTTATTGCTAATGCATCGTAAAGTGTAACATGCTATACACGCTATTAAAGAATGAAGCTGCCACGTACTCACCCCTTAATAATGAAACACTTATGAACGGGAACCTTAGGTTAAAGAGTTGTGAATTAAGTTTAATCTCAAAGAGATTGTCTAGCACTCTGCCACTATCTTGTGGCGCACTCTCAGCGGGAGGGCTAGGACCTGACTCCCCTGGGAAAGTGCTCCTTGCCTTTGCCTTGGTGAAAATGCTCCCTGGGCAAGAGTTTGGCAAAATCCCACTGGGCTGCTGGGGATCCAGAAGAGCCAGTTCGAGCTTTTCCTCACAGGGGCTCCAGAGAGGCACATGCCCTGGTTATTGACTTTCTAATGATTCAATATAAATTGAATCATTAGAAACCCTTTTAGATGAAAAACATCTCCACCTGAGCATTATCATAATTTTTTTTCTTTATTATTCAATAATAAAAAAAAAATTAACCTTTTTAAAAAGTGGAGCAAAGGCCCTTTCCCTGGCAAGTAGCAGGGTTTTTTACACAATCTTTGCCTAGATAAGTGAGCCCTGGGCACAAGGAGCAATGACCTGCTACTACAGGGTTCAACCACAAAGGCAAACAGCGTCAAGACTGTTCCTTTGGCAAGGGAAATGGTCTCGATCTCCTCTCGCCTGCTGGTCTCACCCTCCCAGGGATCTATTTATACACATGCTGCTGCACAGCGAGTCCTGCCTTTGTTCCTTCTCCCTGTCAGTTGCTGAAAAAGCCAGGCCCACATCTCCAAAACCATCACCCTGCAAGTCCTACAGCAGGAGCTTGGAACTGCATGAGGCAGGAAAGGGACTTTAGGTTGGTGCTTTGACTTTTTTCACACCCACCTCCCCCCTGGCATTCAGTGGTGATGGGACACTCAACTCCCATGGGTGCCTTTGAGGATTTATATTTATTGAGGTGGTACTGACCTTAGGTTGGGTTGGCAGATGGTGTATTCAGAGAGCTTATTCTGCAAGGGTCAACGAGGGATAATGCAGCTTCCACCGGGGAAAGGATGAGAAACACTCCGGTCTTCAGGGGCACCTGCTTTGACCTGCCAAGCTTGTGCCTGCTGGGTTTTTGCTCCACATCCTGAAGTTAAAACATACTGGCTTTTTCCAGTGACAGAGCTACGTGACAACCCCAAGACCTCAGTGACATCTCTAGGGTGAGCCAAATATAGCAAGGCATTTCGGATAGTCTGTTTTTTTGGTACTCAATTCAAGATATTTTTTTTAAAAATCCCTCCGGGTGCCCGAAACTCCCACCAAAACACCCTCAAGTTCTTGAAGAGCTTTCTGTGTCGTGAGGAAGCCCAGTCCCGTGTCTGTTTGCTCTCCCTCCACATTAACAGCAGTTGTCTCAGTGGGAGGAAGAACTTCAGCACACAGTGACGGTTGTGTCAGGCTTCTCCCTGCCCAGACGGCTCCTCGTGCACTCAAGATGTGCCATCTCAGGACAATCTGCATTTTGGAAAGGAAGAGCAATGAGGAGCAGCCATGTGGCTTCCACATAACCACAACTATAGCACTAAAGACCCAGCAGCACAGGCTTCAGGGACAAAACACATACCTTTAGAGGTTGATGCAGTTTCTAGTCGTGGTCCCCTGATGCTGCTGGGACACCCAAGGTTTCACAAGCAGGGACAGCCACAGCCCATGAGGGCGATCCCAACTGAGGTCCTCTGCCATTCTGGGTATCACATAGAGGGGCATCACCCCTCTTTGGGTGATGCATTTTCTGCAATTCTTCTAAGTTTCTGCAAATGACGAGGGGAAAGGTTCATCTCAGGCTGACACCCCAGTGGTCTCAGTACTCGTGGCAGGGAGCTCAGAGAGGCTCACTCCTCTTGGCCCACTGGACCCTGCCTGGACATAGGTCCCCGAGCCCAGATAGGGACTGGGTCATGGTGAGCACACCCACCACGGCATTGCCTTCATCCCCCCATGACAATAGCGTTTCTTTTCAGTGCCCGTGGTTCCCTTTGTGTTTACGATAAGAGAGGGATGCTTTATTGCATTTTGCTCGGCCCGCTGCCATGGCAACCGGCAGTTGCTGCTCGCTGTAAAAATAACCCTCCTTCTTTGATAGATTTCACTTGAGTAAAAATAACCCTTAAAAATAGGTTGAAATTTCCATACTAACTCTTCCAGGAGGTTACAGGGAGGCAAGGATGAATTGCAGGATCTACTGATGGGACACACGGTGCCACCCCAGCACCCTTCAGCCTTGGTACTGAGCTCTCACAGAGGAGCCCATGAGGATGCTTTTTGGGAGCCACCACTAGCCAGTTCCCCTGGGTTACGGTGGTCTTGATGACATGGTGAAAGGGTCATGCTCACCATCACTGATGTGGCCCGTGGTGCAGTTTCTACATGGCCACATCAATGGATGGGCCAGTGGGTGTGGTAGATCTCCTGGGCTTCTTGGTATTTACTGCAAAGCGAAGAGGTAGTGTCCCCTATGTACTTGCTGTGGGGACCTCGTTGGCATAAAGCTCAGCTTTATCTTCTCAGCTCCTGTGTACCAGGATCTCAAAAAAAAAAAAACAAAAAAAAAAACCCCAAACTTTTTCTTTCTCCTAGGCTCAGCGGCTCAGGAACCCTTTGCTTGAAGCTAGTGCTCTCCATCAGCATGTAAGCATTTTACAGTTGGCCATCACTGGGAAGTTTCAGTATGGGTTTTGGATGAGATGATGAGAGCAGGTGAACAGCCAGTGTTGGATCTCTCCCCAAAACAAAGCACTTCTCATGCCTGGGAGAGCTGTAATGGCGATCTCTTCACAGGCCCTACACCCAGATTCTCAGGGGTCCCAAAGCAGCAAGCTTCACGAGCATGGCACATGCTGATGCTAGATGAGGTCCAAATCTCCTTTCTTGGCTCCAGAGCATTAGTACTGCTCCCAGCCACCAGGAAGACATTCAGAGCATTGCTCCAGAGCAGTGAGGGTGTTGCTCTCACACCTGCTCTTGACTCATCCTCAGCCAGGAAGGTCTTTTTTTTTCCCTCCCCCCCTTTTTTGGCTCTTTTTGTTTTCCCAACCACTCAACTCTTTTTCCTCCAAATAAAAGCCAATTCACATTTTAGAGGTGGCCCCCAAATCCTCCCATGAGTTTAGGTGAGTCGAACCATAAGAAGTGGAGTAATGAGATTATGATTAAAAGCACACCTTGATAGTGGGGCATCCATCAAGCTGTCATAGAAATCGTATCTCAGAGGCTGCTCTCATCAATCTGACCTTTCAATTATTACCCAGAGTTCATGACTCTAAGTGTATATAATTCCTACCTCAAATCTGAGAACACACGCCTTTTTTTTTTTGCCTTGCCTGGCGCATGGCTGTGTGTGAGGTCTCCTTCACCAGCATGTGACCCATGCTTCGTAATGCAAATTAACTTAAGATAGCTCTTCTCTCACCCAAAAGATTGGGAACAGGATCAAGAGACCACCGGGGCACCAGAAGAAGGCTGTTTGAAAATTTGATCAATGTATTTTTGGCATTTTCTCAGCTTTTTTAAAGTCAGTGGCTGCTAAATCTAACTCCAGTAAGTGCTCACATCCCACACCCTTCTTTTCCTTGTGTCCCCACATAGGGGCAAGGCTGCTCCAGCCACGTCACAACACATCCCCAGCCATGGGGAAGGCCTCTCCAATCCAAGCAGGACAAGCCTACTCAGGCATTAGCACAGATGAGATTTTTCTGCCCAAACACCACTGAAAAAGCTCCTTTTTTGTGGGCTATGCTCTAGTCAACACAGTATTTCAGGAGTAGGATAGAGCCTAATTCAGCTTTTCATTGGCAACACTAGGAAGATTCCTCCACATTTCTCTAGGACCAGAGCACCACTCGCCTCCAAACAGCTCCATGCACCCCACCCCACCAGCTGACCAGTTGTGTGGCTTTCAGGCTGAGATAAGACAAAATTTGCTTGGCACCAACCTGGCATCTTGCTGGATCCAAGGGAGTTTCCATAGGGCACAGAGTTAGCAAGTGATGAAAACCTGCCTGAATCTTGTTTGTACCCCAACACGTGTAGGACATTAGCGTGTCCTCAGGGAGTGCCCACTGCCTGGCAACTGGGCATTCTCTTGCTCCCTGCCAGCTCCATTAACAGAAGAACAAGAAGAAGCTGGCTTTTCCTAGCACAGCAAGTTAGGGAGTTGTTCCTAGGCTGAATAAAACAAACAAAGCCATTTGTTATATTTTTCCTCCAAAGGAATCATGTATTTTTTTAGTAAGAGCAAGCTTCCCTGCTACTTAGTGAATTTTCACAAACAAAAAAATGAAAACACAACAAATATAGGGTGGGAGAAAAGAATTCTCAGGTTAGTAGAGAAAAGGCAGAGGAAATAGAAATGCCTTGAGTTGAGATCTTTGACAGATCCAGCACTGAAGATGTTTTGCTGGTATTTGTACTGTTGAAGGGTCTGCACAGCCTCTAATCACAGCATACTTTTGTGAGTACTGAACAGAAGATCTTTTGCAATAATCTCTGTGCAGCTCAGATGACTGAAATTGTGGGAGTTTCCATAATAAGAGCCTCAAAAACAACTCCAGAGACTTTTCACATGACCCTCAATTCTGCAGCAAAGGTGTTCAGGTGAGGTCAGGCAAAACCGGAAGAGATTCTGTGAGTCAAAGCCACTCTTCAAAAGAAGGAACAGCTTTCAGAAGCGACCCCGAGGCCAACAGGACATAAGGACATTTATCTGCCAACACCTCCTAATCCAGGCAGCCCTTTACAGTGAAGGTGGACTGAATAACTCCCACACCATAGGACAAACCTCCCTCCGTCACAGTCCTGCCTGGCTGGCATCACTGCAGGTTGGTGTCTAAGCCATGCTGTTGGCAAACAAGACACCTTCTCCAGGGAGAAAACACTTAGCAATGTTTCAGGCACAATTCTGCTTTTAAAGCCTTACTGAAAGAAAACAGTAACGCACCTCCAGTGCCCAACTCAGTCGTGAGTGAGGTCGGATGTCTTCACAACATGCAGCCATCACAGTCTTTTTTTTTTTGACGCAACTATTTCACCAGTCCCATAATCTGCCCTGCAGAAGTCCCGCCCTGAGGAGTTCTTTGTCCCAGCATGCAGAAGAAGAGCTAGCACCCAAGAGAAATACAGCTTCTCAAAGGTTGATCTCATCACTGATTCTTAAGCTTCTCTGAGCACTACCCCATCAACTCCAGTTTAAATGCCCTTCATAGGGTGGATTTCCCAAAAGCCACCCAAAATCATTTCATCCAGGTGAGGGACCAGATGTCTCTGCATCACGCTGCTTGGTGCAAGCCTTTGGGAGGCTGAGCCCAGCAGTCACAATCCATCTCCTTGTGCCTTGCAAAACTCAGCCCCTTTAGGATTGGTTCCGTCTTGCTCCTGGAAGTCCAGTGCAGGTTTCCCTCTGTTTAAGGAACAGGTCCATACAGCCACACACCACCACTGTCCTTTCTTCTCTCCTATCTGGTAGCCTGGAGGCCACTAAACCTGCACTGCAGCCACAGGGTGCTCCGTCTCAGCCTGGCCCCCCATGTCTCTCATGCCAGAAAAACCATGAAGGTTGAAACTGAAGCACCTCTGCCACAAAAAGGAGTTGGAACCTACAAAAGCATCACTTCGGTTTCCTCATTCTCCCAGACTAAACATTCTTTCTCAGGAATCAAGTCTCTGCTGTCTTAGAGAAAGCCATTTCATTTACATCTTCATAATATCTCAAAAGGAAGAGGCTAATTACAGTTATCACCTCTGGCTTCTCTATGAAACGAGATGCTGAGCTCATGCATGCATCCAAGGAGGCAGCATCCACCCCATCCAACACAAAACGGCTCGCTCACAAAAGGCAGCCCCTTTTGGCAGTGGCCAGGTGGGGAGAAGAGGCCACGAGCTGTGCTGTTACCCAGAGGAAAGTTCTCTCTTTCATAGGAGGCAAAAGGGCCAGCGCGTTCATATTTCACCTCCGTGCAGCCAAAACGATGCTTAATGCCTCCCTGAAGGTGGTAACCATGGCTGAACTATGCTGTGCAGGAAGGCTCTAATCCTGTGCTAATTTATTTTATCAAATTAAAAAGACGAGCATCCATGGAATGCCAGAGACCTCCTGTTCTCAAGGTCCCAGCAGAAAGCTGCATGATCCCTTTGTAAAGAGGGTGGGCGGTTGTTGTTTTTCTCCATTTTTAATTTTTTTTTTGCCAAGAATATAAAATTATTAAAACAGGATTAAGGGAGATATGGTTTTAACTGATTCCTTAATCCCAGAGAATAATTAATGAGAGCAATGCACCACTTGGCTCGACTCTCCCTACATTTGAATAATAAATAGCATCCACCAAAAAAAAAAGGAGGAGGAAAAGGGAACAAGAAGAAGGTTGAGCTGTAAATTCCTAATACAAAGAGCTTTTGCCATACTTATGTGTGCATCGCTTTCCGGTCTTGGATCCAGAAAACAGAGAACAGAAAAAAAGCAGAAACCAGTTCTGGCCACACACAGATGTGTTTAAGCCAACATTTACTGGAATCTCCACACATTTAAGAGTCTAAATACCAATAAAAGTCTAGATAAATGACCAGCATTGGGCCTCACACGCTAACACCAGCCAAGACTGACTTGGGTACTGGGATCCCAAAGCAAGATGCTGTCCTCAGCCAGAGCCACTCGCTCTTCAAATTTCAATCTGCATAAGATACCTAACCTGAACTCCTGCAACACTCATCCTCATGTGCCCAACCACACTACATGCCAAAGGTCTGGTCTGCTACAAAAGAAGCTCTGTAAAGGTGCTGCAGATGGGATTTAGGCCACTAAACTTGAAAT
Organism: Baryphthengus martii; assembly: GCA_013396935.1. Taxonomy (NCBI): domain Eukaryota; kingdom Metazoa; phylum Chordata; class Aves; order Coraciiformes; family Momotidae; genus Baryphthengus; species Baryphthengus martii. Next base: position 227,513 of record VWZK01006086.1, read on the forward strand.
ATCTCGTAGTTGTTTAACTATCTGATTATCTGTAGGGTCTTGTAATCAACGGAGCAAGGGTATCTGGGGTGCTCCGATTTAGGCACCTATTTTATGGTAGAAGGAACCATCTTTTGGAAGTGTCCTACAGAAGGACAAGGAGCCTTCTAAGACTGAATACTTCTTTTAAGTCCAGTTGTGTCCCTACTGCCTTGTCTTGGAGATGGAACATGTCTTCCCAGGGTTTACTCCAAAAGCTTCCAGTGATCACCATGTCTCACAAGTATCTCCCAGCTCCTGGCCCCTGCTCGCTCACCTTTAGACCAAGCAGAAGTCACTGCCCCGAGGAGTTCTTCATCCCAGTGTGCAGAAGAAGAGCTATCACTCGAGAGAAATACAGCTCCTCAAAGGCTGATCTCATCACTGATTCTTAAGCTTCTAGACTTGAAGAGGAACCAAGGATACTCTGTAAAGGGTAATTTTTTAACTGATACATAGATGTCAATGGTGGACCTATGTCAGGCTTTCATATAACATCACCTTATGGAATCATAGAATGATTTGGGTTGGAAGAGACCTTAAAAATCACCTAGTTCCAACACCTTTGCCATGAGTAGGGACACCTTGGCCTAGCCAAGACCAAGACACTCCACGTTTCGGGGTAGAATGCCCTAGATCCTAGAATAGCATCTTAGCTTTGGAGGTTCACACCAGCTGACCAGCTGGGAGGTCAGAGATGTAAGGAGGAACATCTGAATAAACATGGTCTCTTCCCTGTCTGCAGCCCTTGTTAAGGCAGGGCTTTGCTTTGAACTCCTTCCTGATGAAATGATTAATGAATGCCATGCAGACCTCTTCCCTTCCTTCCTCAGCTTTCACCTGCCACACAGAGCAATACCAAACGAGGTGATCATGACAAACATAGCTCTAATTCTTTATTAAGATTAATCAGAGGCAACCTTTCTCCTGACACTAGAACCCGAGCGTGCGTTGGCAGGGAAGGGATAACTCCGCGGCACTGACATTTCTTGGGTAGGCAATTTTTTTATTATTTTTAATTTTTTTTATCTTGTACCTTCCCTTCCCCCCGTTTAATATGGGCTAGCGATACCTTGTACAAACAGAGGAAGGAAGAAGCTGATTAAATAGCAGAGTTGGAGCATAATGAAAGAAAAAGCCCACTGCAAACATGTGCTGATTGTTTTAAACGGGAGGCACCAGGAGGTGGATTTCAGGTGATGCCGTGGTGGCTCCTCTCATAATCCCAGCTAAAGCGGCATTACAGCTTTCAAGCTCAGAGTGAATTTCATCCAGTCCCTGCTGGCAGGGAGAGAGGCTTAGGCAAGAGAGCAAACCCCAGCCCCATCTTGGGCCAACATCAGAGCAGGGCTGAGAGAACTGCAAAGCCACACAGCTCCCTATAGCCAAAAGGGGCCCTTTCCTCCTGCCACCGCACCAAAGCAGAGATACTATGCACAGCAACATGGACACATCGATCTCACCTTCATGTACTCAGCAACACATGTACTTGCTGCTCACATGTGGCTTGGCTTGAGAGACAAAGGTCTTGCATACTCCTCAGGTCTCCTGCAAGATCTTCACCTTTCCATAGCAGCTGAGGGCGGGTTTCCATCAGCATCAGCCTCTTGAGATCTGCACGAAGTAAACGAGCATGAGGTTTGCAGGGTGAGGAGAGTTGTTTGTGGGAGAAGCCACCCAGTCCACAAGGATCAAAGACAATCTTGTCCCCCTCGTTACCCTGGGGATGCTGGAGCACTTTCCGCCTGCTGGGAGCTCTGGGCAAGCAGGATTTACAGGCTTCACTGTCCAGTAGTTGATTTTCTAGGTTTCCCCATCCTAATGACCACAGGACTGCAGGGAGATTTCTACAGAGAGCAGTCCCTGGTTCTCAGCTGAGTGCAACTTCTCTCTCTCTCTCTGTCTCTTAAAACAAATAGATTTTCATTGAAATCAACATATCTTTCTGAATTGAATAGGTTTTCATGGGGACAATAAATTTCTTCAAAACAATGCATTTTTATTACAACATATTTTTGTTCAAACCAATACTTTTTGACAACCAGATATTAATGACCAGGCCAAAGCCATAAATTTGCCTCAAACTATGTGTTTTCGCATGGCAGGAAATAATTTTTCTCATACAAATACATTTTTATTTGAATCAATCCTCTTTTTTCCACACAACCCCCCTCCCAAAATCAGATGTATTTCTGGGAGGGAAGTAGGAAAGCTGCATACCCAGGAAAGCCCCTTCATTTCAAGAGGGATCAAGCACTTGTGAGAGCTGTCTCACTCCCATCCTTCCAAGCCCGGAAGCTCCACAGGTCACTTGAAAGCTTCAATATAAACTCTGTTTTTCCCATTACCAGCACACCTAAACCATCACCCAGCTCCTGGTAGGTCCTACAGAACCGTAGCTGATGTCTAGCTCCCCTTGCTCTGCTGTGAAATTGTGTTTGCAGAGCCTAGTTAAATAACCCTCTCTTGCACTTCTCTCTTAACTATGGCTTAACCCACAACCTGCTGAATGCAAAGTGGGACTAACCTGTTCCTTGTGTGCCCTGACCAGTCCCGTGTGGTCCATGGTGTTACAGGACCCCTGGGTCTCCCCACCACCCCTTAGCAAGGGCTGAACGTCTCCCCCAGAGAGCTGGGCAGAGAAGAGCAGATCTCAGCCTCTCTGCTGGATAAACCACCCCGTCATGCATCCCAGAGCATCTTGGACTTCACCCCAAATGCAGCTCACTCAGCCCTGGGAGTGATCCTGGGATGGAGGACAGCGTGGGTGCAGATTGTCCGATGAAACAGGACACAGCAACAAAACAAAAAGTCATCCTGCCAAAGGATGAGGGCAGTTTGAAGCCCAGGAGAGGGAGAGCTGCCAGAGCCTGAGGTCCCTGCATGGGGCAGAGGTGCTCAAGCAGGGCAGCCCACACTGGCTGTAGCTTGCAGGGTCCATGTGATCTGCTGGGTGGCTTCAGGGTCCTGTGGCAGCACAAGCACTGTCACAGTGACTTACTTGGCTCACCCGGGCAAGTCCTGGTGCAAGCACTGTGCCGGCTGCTGTAGAGCTGGTTCCCGTCCATGTGTTACAAGCAGAAGTCGTCACAGCCACAATCAGAAGGCCTTTTCCTTAGCAGATCATCTCCATCACCTCTGAAGAAGCATTGGGTTGCTCTTGGGTTTGGGAGACAGTTTCATCTGAGGCAGCTGCCGCAAGCTACTGGGGACACACACAGGAGACGTCTCTTTAGCCCTGCATCTCTCCTTGTAACCCACCTCCCAAACCTCCTCAAAGTCTACACAAGGTTCCTGAGCCCCCGAGGGACAGCTCTTTACACCAGGGATGCTGATTCAAATCCAAACCAAGAGCAAACCCCTTATGTCCTCCAGCCTCCCATTTTGTCAGCTGATTGCCCCCATCAGATATGGTCTCCCACTTCAGTGGCTGCCCACACTCACGTGCCCCTGAGTCATAATCAAGAAAAATCATTTTTCGGTAGCAAGTAGATGCATTCAATTGCCTCAAACCACATCTCAAGCTTGGGCCTGGGTCAGAGCCTGGGGATCCCAGGGCACTTTGAACATCAGGGGCTGACAAGGGTTCATTTCCCGTGGCCCCCGTTGGCCACTCTTTGTTGAGCTTCCCCAGTCCATGTAAACATGCTAATTGCTTGGGCTCAGCACAGGGCTGGATGCCGCGCTGTTTGTTTTCCATTGAATAGGATTAGGGATTCTGACACCAATGATTAATCGCCGTGCTGCAGACGGCTGACGAGCCCGGGGAAGGCGTCCTCTCTGAGCGGCGAGCGCGCGCAATCTCTGCCAAGCAGCTGCTGCTGACTTCTATCTAACCCTCTGCATCTTGCCCTTTATCTTCCCTCTTCTCCCAAAACGTCTCACGTTCACCAAGCCAACTCCAGGTTGCCCAGGAGGCAGGAGGAGAGGAGGTCTGGGCACCTCCAGAGGTGATGAGCAGCCCTGTGTTCAGCCACAACCACGTCCCATCCCACGTGCCACTTTCCTACATGGGCTCAACTCCTGCATCCTCTGCTGCCAAGACCCTCCCAGCATGCTGCAATGCCTCGGCCAGCCCTTCTCAGCCTTTGTCCTGATGGCCAGGGAGACGCACATTTTTTTTCCAGCTCCCATCATGAGGGCAGGGTAGCATTTCTATAGGCATGCAGCAGCCACATCCCCTCACCAAGCTCTGCAAGACCACCAAGCGTCCCACCACAGTTTGAGCCCACGGACAGATCCTCTGCCTGCACAGAGGATCCGAGCCTCTCTGAGGGCACAACCAAATCTGTTGCCTTCACAGTGCAAAACATCAACCCCTCAACTTTCTGTGCTTGCAGACATGTAGGGTTGTGCCGGAGGGACCCACACTCTGCAGATGAGCCCAACACTCTCACTATCCAACTGTACGACCTGAATGTGTGGCGTTCCTGCAGCACCAAGATGCCCCTTGTATGCCAGCAGCCCACTTCTACAAACACAAAGAGGGCACCAGTGAGGCCACCCAGTTCAAGAGGAAACATGTTCAGGCATTGAAGTCTGAAGGAGTTGCGTTCCATGCTGCAGCTCCCAGTCAGCTCTCTGGAGAGCTGTTCCCCTCCTAAACAAAATTCCAGCATCCCTTCCGCTCACCATGCCAGTTGCTCCTCTTACAGCAGCCCTTTCCCTCCCATGCAGGCATCCCTTTGCCCGCCCAAATGTACCCATCTTTCAGGGTCACGCCAAGGCCTGCCTTGCGCTTCGCCCTGCTCACCCTCCCACAGACAGCCAGGGTTAAAGGTGCACAGAGCACCCAGTACTAGCTCCCAGTCACCTTCGAAGTCCAAAGGACTACCAGAGACCTGATCAAGGCAGAGAAGCACGATGGCAGTGCTGAATACCTTTGCCACCTTCACCTTCTGCTTGTGGCTCCAGAGTCACCTCCGTGCTCCGGTTTTGCCAGCAGCAGGTAAAGGGATGACAAGGAAGAGGAGGGAGACGAGAAAGGCTGAAGAAAGCAGCCTCGCAGGAAGCAGAGCATGCCCTCGAAAAGTTGCAACCTTTGAGACCGCCTCTTCTCCTGACCTTGCAGAAGGAGTGCTGGAGGCAAATCCACCCATCTCTGCCGGTGCCTTGTGCGACATACTGTCACTCAGACAAGCGACGTTCTTAATGGGTTTGTGGGAAAGGCCTGGCCTGCCTTTCCATCTGTACCTTCTGCTGGCTCCCCTCTCCAGCACTGCCTCCCCATACGACATTCCCCTGAATTATTTAGACTGGTAAATCTTCCTGCATCTCACATCTTTAGTCCATCTGTTAGCCAGGGCTTTGCCTTTATAGGAACTGTCCTTTATGCATGCCGGCATCTGTCAACAGTACACTTGCCTCTTTTATTCATGATCTTCCGTGGGAGATGGTACAAGCTGCAGAAATGCCTCATTTCTGGTATGCATTTCATTTTAATGGAAGATTACATGACTGGGGCCCATTTTATTACTTCTTGCCCTGCACATTCATCCATCACGAGCCCCATTTGCTGAGCCTGCACTGGGACGGCAGCCATCAGCCGGCTCATGTCGGATTCCTCCCGTGCCGCTTTCTCCCCCGCTTCGGGATGGGCAGGTTAGCGAAAGAGAAGGAATCTGCCGCCGGGGCTCAGGGTTAAGCCAGAGCGGTGGCTAAGCCGAGCAGGTTCTGGGAAACGGGCCCAGGAATCCAACTGATCTCACCCCGACACGTGTCCCCTACAGCCATATCCACCTCCACGCAGTCCCTTTTGCACCCGCGCCGCCAACGGGCATCAGTGTGGTATGTCGGCATTGTCCGGTATGCCAAGGCTCTTTGGAAAGACCACACATCTCCAAATAAATACACACATGCTCCTCGGCTCCCCCTCCAGCGATTCCCAGTTCCCAACCTGCTCCTCCCTTGCACACACACACACTGCACACACGCAGCACCGGGAGCGGCATAAATAAGATCAATGTGAACCAGCAGTGGTAATTAAACTGCTGGTGGTATTTGCAGTCTCTCTCTCTCTTGTAAGGAAGGTTGCACGCAATTAGTGAAAACATTTTGGACTGGGAACAGCGCCAGTTTGCTCTGTCCTTTCTTTCAACTCCCACAGAAACTCGAGGACCCCTGATTATCCTCCAGACTGCAAAAATCAAATCCCAGGAAAAAACAGTCCTCTTCTACGCTGCGTTTCCCTGAATTTAGGGCTTACTGTGACAGGAGGCAGCAAGAGGGGTCAGAGAGGCCAGAGATGGAGATGACCTCTTCAGAGATGTGGGGGTCCTCATTCATCAGGAGACACAGGTTGCAATTTTAACCCAGAAAACAGCTTCTGTTCTCAAAAAATCCAGCCACAAGACATTTTCTCAAGGACAATTGTTCCACTGTCTCTCGGTCACACTTCAGAAGGGTTGTTCCTTTTCCACCAAAGACATGCTCTGAAAGCAGGTTAGGTCAACCCTGGTATCTCCTCAGGATTAAATGACTCCTCTAGTTTAACTTGGTTAGGAAACTGGTCTAAGATGAAGTCACGTGAGCCAGTCCTCAGCTGAGACACCAAGGCTGAAACTCCTTGGTGGGCTTCAAAGCATGGAAAACCTGAACAACAATCATCGCTGTTGGCTGGGATGCCAGTTTTGTCCAGGAAAGAAAAATGATCAGCTTTTGGATAAACAAGGAGTCCTGTGGAAAAGTCAGTATCCTTGTGCAGCTTAGAGTATTAGTACATAGGAAAAAAATAGGGAAAAAATGGCCATAAATAATACGCTAGCTACCAGAGTGGAAATTCAGGAGAGAACCCAGACGTGCCTGGAGAAGAAATACTTCAGGCAACTGTCTCCAAACTGGATGGGATGAGCTGGAAGAGGCCGAGCAGCTCCTACAGACAGGGGACAAGCCCTCACCAGGAGCTGCTCCTACTCACACGCGCAGATCTCCAGAGACAGTGGAGAAACCTGTGAGTGAGAGCTATTCACCCAGGTGCCAGGAGAAAGCAATACCACGCGTGTCCCATATGGCAAGAGAAGCCAAGCAAGAGCCTGGGCAAGCAGCTATAGCAGAGACTAAGGGAAGCAGAGAAAACGTGCTCAGATACATTTCACGAGGTTGCTTAGCTAAACAGTCACTATAATTTAAGTTTAATATTCAAAATAACCTTAACTCTGTCCTCAGCACCTCCCTCTAGTAGATACTCTCTCCATATTGTAACTAGTCCACCCTGATGGCATAACTCAGCAATTTCCTTTCAAAAATCAATGAGAACAAATGAAAATTTAATACATTCTCCAGACAACCCAACTCCCTTCTCTCCCCCATGGTAAATAAATAATGTGCTAGTCAAATGATGGATGGAGTGCTCGGAGACCGGTGGCCAAGTGCTATTAGGGGCTGGAGAGGTCGGTGAAGTGGAGATGTGGTCTAAGCACAGGATGAGGTGGTGGCCGTGGGTGATTCGAGCGCATAAAGAAGTCAGGAGTGAGATGGGAGGTGCAAGCAGGTTTCTGGTTGATGCAGGAAGAGAGCATGGAGCAGACTGAGCTCGTTATGGATTACTTCACATGGCGTTATTCGGTTTCTCCACCGCAGACATGGCTAGATCCAAAGCCCAGTGCTACCAAGGAGAAAAAAATCAAATGAAATTATGTGGATGTGAAATTTTGTCCTGTCCAGCAGGAAGTAGATGGAGAACACAGAGAATGCTCTGAGGGATCTTCAGCCTGCACAGGAGAGGGACAATCAAGTGCAGATGCACCACAGGTCTGTAAGAGCAAATGGAGAAGGTGGATGAAAAAGTAAGCCTGGTGCTGAACGGTTAGGGAGGGGGGACCTGACTGCAATGCCAGCTGGAGAGGAAAAAGCTGAAGTTTCTCTCTTGCTCCCCAGCCTGGGTGATTTTGCACATCCTGTGTTCTGGGACGTGTGCTTATTGAGGAATTGTATTTCACCTCAAAGGAATTGGGAGGTTTGCCTTTTATCTGTTTGCCTGTGAGATGAGTTCGAAGGGGGTCCCACAGGACACAGCCAGGTGGGGTCAAGGCAGAGATCTTGAAGCCAGACCTGGGAAGCACTAGCGAGACACACTGAAGAAACAACCGCCAACAGCAGCTCACAAACCATATGGGGAACAGGACAGATAGTGGTTGCCAGGGACATTAACCTGGGCCAGATCTCTGCAACTTCACATGGACAAGCAAGTGGTGTTAATCCAGACCTTCAAACCCAGGTGTGGGGCTCACGCCTAGGAGCACGAGGGAGAGCTGCTGGCCCCGTGCCTCACTGCAAGACACTGAGCTAACACAACATCTGTCCCTCCTCCAGATGCTGGATCTCAGGTGGCACGTGTGGTCCTGATTGCATCCCCCGCTCCCGTACCCTGCAGCTCTGGCTTTTGATCCTGTTGGAATTTCAGGATGCACAAACGCTAGTGCCTGCTCCGCTTTGTCCCACAGCTCTGCTTATCTGCTGAGCCGACTGTGTACCTCCTTATCTCCGGGGAGAGCCTCTGTGTAAATATTGCTGTAAATTCTTTGGCTTCACTTCCAAGTAGCGCGGCTCTTTAATGCCTTCCTTGTAAGACCTGCTTGCCCTACCCCAAGCCATTAGCTGTAACAGGACGTTAATAAGGAGGGGGTTTGGTATCTCTCAGGGATGTTGACCTCTTTCACTAGAAGCAAGGCACCCATTACAGAGCAATGATAAATCACAAGCCTTCCACTCCTTCCCCAGCAGGCACTTCTTTGCATGCATAAACACACACGAGAGATGCACACGCTCCCTGCATTAACTCTGGCAACACCCAAAAGCTCTGCCAAGCCAACACAAACGGGACCTGGAGCCTCTCCAGCCCATCTCTGTCAGCTCTCCCCCACCTCTATACATCCTTACAGCACAAGGCACCCTCCAGTCTCCGGGTCCTGGTGTTGTCCTCGCATCCTTCATGTGGGTCTTAGCTACATCCACGTGTAGCTCCCAGACCAATGAGCCAGGGTGTCAGCACTCGAAAACACAGTGCTGCCAGAGACACCATGGATGTTCATGCAAAACCAGGTGGACACCCAATGGGCCAGGGCAGGACAAAGATCATCGCTGTGCTTCCTCCAGAGTGGGACAGCAGCAGTATCCCCATCACCTCTGCCAGCCACGCCGGTCACACCAAGCCCCATGGGACAGAGCATAGACCCTACCCAAAGCTTTCCTAAGCAGGCAGCATTTCTCCACATAGCCCATTTTCCATGATAGTGAGGAGTTACTTGTTTAATGTTGAACACAAACATTGCCAATTGAGCTGAACTAGCAAGCAGGACACAACAGGCTTCCTAACTCAGGCATAAACCCCTGCAGGGAATGGGACACACCAGAGAGGACCTCTGAATGTCACCAAAGTTGGGCCACCGTTACTCCTGTCCCCAAGCACTCTATACCAGACCCACAGCTACAGACCAGCAAAGAGACTTAGAGACATGAGGCCTCTAGAAATTTTCCTGACATCCTTTAACAGACATTTTTCCACCATGACAATCACTTCTTAAAAACTTCTTTCATTCCACTATTATTTTTTTTTTTTTGACATAAAATCAAAAAATACAGTTGGAGACCTTGCTGGCTCAAGCCTTCAGATTCAGCCTTCAGTAGCTGACAACAATGTTGTTTTCAGTGCTGCTATTTAAGCAAGAAGAAAAAAAAAGCACCAAAAGCAAAATATTTGGCTGAAAATTGACATGTTCTGTGAAAAATTCTGCTCTGGCAGAAAGAAGAAAAAAACCAAACCAACGCCTGTTTGACAGAGAATTGCTTTTGACAGCAAACTATTGACCAGGTCTAACAAGCAGGGTTGGACCTGTTAGAGAAGGAGCACAGGTTTCCTCATCCATCCCACAGCCTGCTTGTAGCGTCGAGTCGAGCCGGCCGCCCGTCTGCATTATCAGCCAATTTGCTTTCAGCCCTTCACCGAGGAGCTGGAGAGCATCCGAGCACATCCTCGCCTGGGGGGTCGTGCTCCCTATGCAGCGGTTGGAGCAGGCAAATGGAGCATCTTCCCGGCATGCCCTCCTCCGCCCTCGTCAACAGCCGCCTCCTCTCACAGCCGGCTCTGCTCATCCTTTAATTACGTTAAGGGAAGGTTTCTGCTGAGTCTAGCACAAAGCTGGAGGCAGGGCGGCATGGGGAGAAGGGAGGGTACTCCTGGTCCTGGCTTTGCTCGCCCCAGCCTGATGCTCTGCCTCAGTTTCCCTAGTTTGACAATAGTGCTCCTCACCCTTCTGGAGAGCAGCCACATGCCGTTGCTGTCATCTGCTTCAAGTTAAATACTAACCCACCCTCGCAGCAAATATTTTTTGCTTATTTTGAACAAACGAATTTGAAAAGCCCCAAACCATCACCAGCCAAATCAGAGCAACAAGCCTGATCAGAGCAGGTTTTGATGAAGGGTTGGATTCAAACTGTTGGGGTTGGATGGGGAAATTCCCTCCCTTTCTGCTGCCAGGGGTCTAAGCACGGCTGTTTCCCCTACTGTCACTCTACATCAGACTCCGGCTGCTGCATTTAAAACTTCTCTGCTTTTCTGTACTCAACTCACCTCCTTCCTGCCAGCTCAAGGGCTCTTGCTCCCTGGGGCTGTCATTAATCGGTTGTGATCAGAGGTCGGCTATAACCCTTTCACAGCAGCCTCTTGACTTCACTCTCACCCTGGGGGACACACTCAGGGACACAGCAAGCAGCACGTTGAAATATGGCTTCCCCCCCCAGCCCCTTCTCATACTGTAAAGCCCTTGCTGTCATCAGAGCAAGGAGCCGTTCACACTTGTGACACAAAGCCAGGAAATCAGGGCTCTCTTACTCCAGACTCTCCAGCTGGTAAGTGACCTTGGGCAAAGGCCTCGATTTCTCTGCGCCTTAGTTTTCTGTGACATTTTAATAAATAAATAAATAAATAAATGGGAGAAGAAAAGGACTGCATTTCTAACATGGGTACTGGCTCCAAAGATGAGACCTTGAGGGCAAAATCTGGTTGTGACACCATTAGGAAGCTGTGGCACCTGCTTGTAGTGGCAGGGATAACTCCCAAGCTGCACAGGCTGACTGAGAGCTGGGCCGGGCAAGGCTCACCAGCCCTGCACTGAGCATGGCAATCACTGAACTGCTCAGTTCTAAAGGGATATAGATCATTTGGCAGATTATTCCCACTCACAATGAGGAGAATGATAAGGATGTTGGCTCTTCAAACCACCATTAGTAAACTGACGGAAGGTATCTGGTTGTCCTATGGACACATGTGGGTTATCACCTGTCTACACGTTCAGCTGCCCAGCCAGACCTTTAGTGAGTGAAAACTACAAGGTTTTAGCCCATCCTTATGGAAAACTGGACCCTTACCAGGAGTTTTGTCCCTCCTGAATGCTTAAAATTGCACCCCAGAGAAGGAGGCAGCGCTGTGCCCACTGCAGAGCAAGCGAGACGGTGGGTATCACTGGGCCCTGCTAACTGAGCTGGGAAATTATGTCCTGACGTAGACATAAGTTTTCAATCCATTTTATCTGGACATCACCACATGCTGCTGCAGGCAGCAGAGGAGCTAAACGCAGTTGGTTTCAGCAAAGCACAAATGCAAGGGCCTCAAATATGAACCTCTACTTCACAATGGCTTCAGAAAAATATCAGACACAGTACCTGCTGGAGTCAGGGATCCTCTCCAAGAGATAGGGAAAGCCTCAGCACAGGGTCAAGCAGGAAACTCCTTCTAGAGTAAGGCTGTAAAAAAATTAATTTGCAGCTTACTGGTGGCTGGGAAGTCTGGGGAGAGAAACAAGGAGCATGGGACACAGGTACCACATGGGGCAAAGTCAGGATGGCTCAGGATCCTGGCAGTCTCCCCTGCTCCATTATTGGAACAGGGAAAAGAGAGACTAGGGCAGGCAGTAGGAGAGGTGAGAGCCAGACAGAAGAGTCGTGCAAGGGGGATGAGAAAAAAGGGTCAGAGGGGGCAAGAGTGGACAAGAAGTAAGCAAAGGGTGGTAGGACCAGCTGGGAAAGGGAAAGTAGTTGCAAATCCCACCTGGAAAGCCAGATCAGCCCACGATCTGTCTTCCTACTTGCACAGCTATTCCATGGAAATGTACTTCCAGGCGCTGGAGTCAGAGGCTACAGGTTGTAGGAAGCGTCCCTGTAGAGTTGACAGGTTTCCTGGCTGTAGCTCTTCTCAACTATCTTTACTTTTCTGGTAGGAAAAAGCACAAAAAGCCAAGGCTGCTACGTATTCTTTCCTAGTAGTATGCAAGTATTTGTCCATCTGTACACATCTGGAAGCCAGTAGAGTTCAGCACCAGCTGCACTTCCCTGAAAGAGGCCAAAAGGAGACATAGTTTTGTGAAAAATGAGAGTATTTATAACTAGGATCCTCTGGGAATCATTTAAGCTGGGATCCCTGGGAAGCCCTTGCATGGGTTAACTTCCATAGAGCTGAGTGCATCAGTGGGCAGGGGCCACAGGGAATCAGAGCTGCCAGATCTACCCCCAAAGAGCTTAAACTTGGGTTGTTCCACAAAAAGTTGCTGTTCTGGCCACGCTGACTCCATTGACATTCCTGGCCCGCAGACGAGGCTGGAGCAGGTCCCCTCGTGGAGTCCGCCTTGTGGTCCAACCACCAAATCCTGGAGGGTGACACAGCCCCTGGACCAGATTTCGAATCTGGAGGAGGACTCCAGCCTCAAAGCAGCATTTTTGGGCCACCTTTCACACTTCCAATAGTGCCAGTTGCTTGGCCCCTGGAAAGTTAGACTTGCTCTGTATCAGAGCTCAGCCTTCCAGAGCTGGGCTTGAATACTTCAGTCCCTGGAGCCTCGCCTGAGCTGTCACCAGAGTGAGGGGGAAGGAGAAATGTACTGTCAGGAAATGTAATCTCTGAAAAGTGCAGAAATCCAACTGTGGGAGGATTTACAGGAGTTCAAAACTAAGGGACGCCAGGAAAGACAGCTAAATAAACACATAGATCATGCTTCTTGAAAGCTGATGTCAAGATCATAAAAAATCAACTCGATTATAGGAGCAGACAGGTGGCGATTGGTGCAACCCCTACGCATCGTGTCCTGGAGCCTTCGGCTGGCCCTGTCCACTGGAAAGAGCACCCAGCAGATGTTTTCCTGATTATAAATGCTGTATAATTTATAATCCACAGCCTTGCACTTAAAACGATCCTGGAGCTGTGGGGAGGCTGAGGGGTAGGGAGGCCAAATCCTTCCCATCCATTAAAGCAACCAGGCCCCATCACTTCCCAGTGACAGAGAGAACAGTCTAGTTCCACGACGTGTTAGGGGTTGGCTGCTCTCAGCAACAAGTACAGGGAACCTTAGAGGAGCGGTTTGATCCCATCAAGATACCTACTTTTGAATCCTGCTTCAGAATCACCAGGAACATCCAGCACGCAATAGCAGCAGAGGTGTGTTGCTCCCAGGAAGAAAAAAAAATCCATCTTGATGCTGTGCCAGGCTCTGCTAAGGGCAAGCATAGACTCTCTTCATCCTTTTCCCTCTTCAGAAGTTGACCAAGTCAATGAGAAGATGGCAAGTGTTATGGCTCATATCACTGAGAGTTTGGAGAGCAGCAGCATCTAGAAACGGAAAACCCAGCACTTCCTCTCCCTTTAGAAAAAACATATATGGGGGCCCACAAGGGAAAACAATGAGCTATAACATTGTTCTTAAAAATCTCTCCTCATCTTGGCACAAAATACTGCTCTGGGCTTTTCTAGTAAAGGTAATTCAGCACCTCGAACGCCTGGTTTCAGAGACAATAAACAGACTTGCTCCTGGCCAGCTAAAATTACTCCAGTGCCAACGGCCTGATGTTCCTCAGCAGATCTCAGCGCCTTCCCTTTGCCAGCGACCGATGCCACCTGCACTTATCTGGACACACAGAATCTTTCCCCTGCTGGCACTTTGCAGCTACCTCGCACGAAACAAAGGGCATGACCCCCCCACACTAGAACACACAGGAGCACTGCAGAAAGGGAAGGATGTCCAGCCAAGAGCCAGGAGACCTGATGAGATCTTTCACAAAGCTGCCTTGGGTGGCTTCAGGCTTGTGCGCGAGCAAGACGTCTGTCTTTGGGCGACAACAGTTGGCTTCCAAGTTAGGAGCTGAGCTGATAAATCCACCATGGGCTAGGAGGACTCCCCAGCTTGACTCCCTGCTAGCCCACTGCCCCCTGTCCAGATTTCCACATATCCATAGAGGGAAAGAGGAGCAGATGCAGACAGCACGTCCTGGCTTGCAGCACTGATCGTCCCAAAGGAATTCCTGCTAAGGCTGGGAAAACTGCTGAAACCATGCTGAGAACAAGGGAAGGGCAGGCTGCATACCATGGGGCTCAGCCCGGGACCCGCCACCCGGGCTACCCCCAGCCTGGGCTGCCTGGCTGCAGGCAGCCGAAGCCAGCAGTCTCTGACCCCCCTCTAGTGGCTATAAAACATAGCAAAGTTCACGAACCCGCTACCAAAGGCCCCCTCTGCCAGCTCAAGGCAGAGTCTGAGCACCGGGACACTGGTTCTGGGGTCAGTTGTCCCCGCGCAAGGCAAAGATAAGGCTCTGGACCTGGGGAGTTATGCTCAGCCCAGCTCCAGCTCCTGGTTCCAACCCACCCTCCAGCCCTACTTCCAGGAGAATGCTGAGCCATGGAGAGAAGGTGATGCCAGAGCCACTTTCCAACCTACCTCCTCCATTTATAGAAAATAAAATAAAATAAAAAAAATAAAGCACTGATCCTCCTCCGAGTCCTCATCTAGCAGCTGGGCAAGACACTGGACATAACATTCCTGTGCTGTATAGAGCCCTACGTGGCTCTGAGCTTGCTCTGGAGCATAGGATACACTTGTAGAGAGCAGCCATAACCAAGGCTGGGGCAACCATGCCCTTGCTTGACCCCAGAGGCACAGCATTCTCTAGGGACAATGTTTCAATCTCCTTCAGCTGAGTCCGGGCAAAGGAACCAGACAGCATTTCCCTGCTGCAAGGCCCAGAGGAGACCCCACTCGCTGATTCTGAAAGGACATGAGCTGGAGACATAACCCTTCCAGGAGGAACTGGCAGCCCTAAGACAACCCAGCAGAGAGGCAATGGCATCCCCTGAGAGCTTCTTCCTCCCCTTCTGAGGATGTAACAGAGAAACCAAAGCCAGATTCAGATGAGGCTTTAGGTAACAACAGGCACAGTGGCATCAGCAGGATTGACAAGAGCATCTCTTGCAGGGCCAGGCTCCCCAGTCCCCAGAGCTTTCCCACCGCAGCACGCACACTTCCACACATGTTCTCCCCAAAGAGGCCTATCAGCTATGTACCCCTCCAGCATTCCTGAAGTTCCTGTTCAGATGGTACCATGAGCACTGAACTAGACGCAAAATGGTCATTATAAGCAGTGCTGTAAAACACACCGATGTTTTGCAGTTTGGCTCTTCCAAGGAAAGTGGCTTATGCAATTACACCGCGGCTTGTGTGTTCCAATCATTTTGGAGCTTGTCAGCTAATTTTAACCCAGTTTAGCAGAGACAGAAAATGCAGTTTTAGTTTCACTGGGCTGACAGCTAAAGGACAGACACCTCCTTAGTGTCTTTCCTCGAGCAAAGGCTGCAGCATGAGCTCAGCCTCTTAGTAGACACCAGAGACTCCTCATGACTTTAACATGCAACCCAGTGCAGGAAAAAGGGGTTTACAAGAGCTCCCAGCCCTTACCCAACCTCAAGACCAACATGTGGGAAAGCTACCTTTCTTGCCTGGCCACTCACCTCACTTCTAAACACTAAAAATCATCACATTTCATTTTTCTCTGAAAAGTTTCATTCTTTTTGTCCTGAGTACCCTGTAAACTAAAAAAGTCCGGTTCCTTTGGCCAGTGACTACAATAGAACACCATTAGAAGAAGGTTGGACAGATGTGATTCTGTGAAAAACTTGAGAATTCTTTTCGCTGGAAATTAAGCTGCTTGTATTTCTCCCCACACACTAGAGAAGGGCAAGAAAATGAACTAAGCATTTTTAGACAAAGGTGGGGAAAAAATCAGATGAAATAAGAGACAATCAGTTTACATTTGGATGGAAGAAATGTTGTACCAGCTACAGACAGCTGGCACCCGCCAAACATCTGACCTTGAAAGATCAGGCCAGGTTTAGTATGCGCAGTACAGCCAGGGTTTTAATGTAAGAATTTCAGCTATATTTAGGAATGGATCCATTCTCATTCTTCAAAACCAAACACAGAAGAAAAGTCTTGGTGGAGCCAGGATGTTTGGTAGCCAGCACACCCTGGCGGTGCTGAAATGCTGTCGACGCAGGAGAGCACCCAAAGGAGGGAGCCCGGGAAACCGCTCGGGGGTACGTGGCGTGAGACCACAGTTAGTGGTCAGCTCCCCAAACACGCTCTGCTTGTGTTTGGCTGGGGCTGTCAAGATAAAATTAATCTTGCTTGGGCAGTCAAAATTTGGATCTCCCTTTGCTAGCCTCTAATGAAAAATGCATAGTGGCAAGCATTGGAAAATCCCTGACACTCAGCACCAGAGGGTACATTTAAATAATTCTATGAATATAGATCAATAAAACTAATGTACTTATAGCCGCTGTGTGAAGTATTCAAACTAGAATAAAAGTCATCTTGTATTACAAAGCCTTGTATTAATTCTTAGCACCTATTGTTTTACATATGCAATTAATCTTAGTCCGCAGAAAGCAACATGATATTAAAAGCACAAGGCATGTGAATCTGCACTAGGAAATTCAGACATCTTCATAACCAAGAGCGAGCTTGGAGGAAGACATCACTCCAAGACTCTACTGCCTGCCTGCAAGTTGGGGGATAAGACACCACATGGGCTGGTGCCAGGAGCGGACAGCTATGGCCATGCCAGGACCTCCAAATCCCTGTGCGTGGTCTCCTGGAGAGCACACATCTCTGAAGGCTCCTGCGGAGAGGGATTTCAGCACATCGAGAACAAGAACTGCAGGAAGAAGCACCTTCACAAGAGGTGGGAGATGAAATGAAGACCTAGAGCAGGCATTCTTGCCCCTGAGAAGACTCAACCACATAATTCACTTTGCATACCAGTCAGATGAGTGGAGGAGGTATGACATTATCTGTAAGGCTGGACTAATAACCCTTACAAGACTTTGTCAGGCCGATTTGCCAAACTCTCTAGTGCTGGTGCTTCCCTCTCTCACTTAGCTGCAGGGAAAAGCTATTCATTGAACAGTCATTCTGAAGATCTCCCCAAGGAATTTGGAAGAAAAATCTGTTGGACCTAATAAAAAATTACATTAGAAGACTAGATCATCAAATCAATTAGTCTAAAAGCTGTCAGCTTGGACTTGCCAGCCCCTGCCTTTTCAAAACCAACTCCTATCTTGGTCTGCTTTGTGTGGACCTGAGACCCCTTCACGCTACACGACCATCAGTTGAATTCAGCAATATCTTTGGAAAGGTGGACCAAGGTGACCAAGGGAAGAAGTGGCCAAGAGCTCTCTAGTACCTGCCACAGAGTTACAGAGGGTTGGAGGTCTTGACTCCAGCCACACTGCAGGTCCCCTTCCCAAGAAGGTCTGCTCCAGCAAAACATCTGGACTCACCTTTTTTTGCCTCTGGTGACTTTCCAGAGCATCATCTTTAGATGCACTGTCCAGCTCTTCGGAGGAGGATGCAGATACTGAACAGTCAGATACGTTGTAGTTGCTCTCCCTGCTACCACCACACAACAACTTAAATGGTGTTTGTGTCTCTTCCTTCAGCAAAGGCTGTAACCTTTATTGACATCATCGCTGCTGTGACATTCCTTAAGCTGACAGTGGCCCTCAACACATTGCTTGCTCTGATGAATCTGGTGTTGGAGGGCTGCTCTGCTCTCGGTCACCGGGCAAGAGAGCGCCTTGTGCCAACGCAGCAATCTGTTGTCGCTGGTGTGGCACCGCTAGCCCCAGCCATCCTCAGGGCTGCCCACGGTGTGTGACTTCTGACTTACTCAGCACTTGACAAAGCAGCTCTGGGTCACTGACCAGAAGAGCAGCACGCTGTACATCAGGAGTGAAATGTAGTCAGTACCTGCCTTATTTAGCAATCTCAAAAGACTAAGGAATGCTTTGTTTAAAAACAAACAAACAAACAAACCACACAAACATACACACGACACAAACAAACCAAAAAAAAACAACAAAACAACGACAACACACACACACACCACCACCACCCCAAAAAAACCAAACACAAAACACCCTCCCCAAAACTCTCAACCTCCCTGCCAAACGCAGCATCCAGTGCGATCTAGCAAGCAGAGGGCACCACTGATAGAGATCTATGTTACCTATTAATAACACGACGCTAGGCTTGCATCTGGACTCATTTCACTCGTATATTAATCATGTACATGATATATAATAAGCCCTGTGTGTTGCCACAAGGTAGGACACCCCTTTTGCTACACGGCAGGTTTAATGACTTTGCAAGGCGAACAAAGCTCCACTTTCTACAAAGAGGTTGAAGTTGGGTCCCTACCAAAGTGAGCTTCTCAGGAGGTAATAAAACACCAAGGAGATGCTATCTAGTGGATTTGGAGCATTTCTCTCCCTCGAAAGTCAAGTCGACAGTTGATTTAAAGTTTCCAGCTAGGTCATAGAAAAGTCAACGACGGCTGCATCCAGCCAAGTCCAGAGTTTGAATATTTATGGTGTCAATCTGGAATCCAGATAACCACAAATAATCTAAACCCATTAACTCCCTGCCTCATCCAGAGGAGAAAGCTCTGTGGACATTAATGACCATATTGCAGGGTTACCATGGGATCCTGGGCAGAAGGCTGGGGGTTTTTTTCTGCTTCTTCTTTTTTCTATTTTTTTTTTTTTTTTAAATAAAGATTCTGATGCATTGATGGTGATGTGTCAGGCAGTTCCCGCCAGATCAGTCTGCCTTCCAGGAAAGCCAGCATGGACACCACGTGAGCAGAGCTGGTTGGAAGCACCGAGACATTCAAGCGTTCAGGTCAAATCCAGTCCCCCAGGGAATAGCCTGATAAATTGCAGTCATCACCACACTGCAGTGCAGAAGTGCAAGGTAATAATCACCGTGCGCTGGCCAGCAGAGTTGCCCCAGCGCAGCTGCAGGAGGAGGTGTGCACGTCTCTGAGTGAAAACCACCAAGGAAGCACCCTCAGCTGAGAGATGAAGTCATCTCACTTCTTTGTCCTGGAGAAATTAGACCGACCCGCAGAGCGTGCTCCCCTTCAGGACTTCATGGAGGATGGACATAGGTGCAGTTAGTGGGAGCAGAGCCTGCTTTGAGCATATGACCAACAGACTGCGTCCCGCCACAGCTAGAGCAGCTTCCCAAAGGAGAACTACAGATAACATGAGGTAGCAGAAGATGTCAAAGAAAAAATTCCCAAAAAAAGACAAAATGCCAAAAACAGAGGCCCTTCCTCTGAATTATCTGAGCATGAGCAGTGTTGGTGTCCCAGCAGAAAGACTCCTGCTGAACAGAGCTGCACGGGATGCAGAGAGCTCCTTCCCTACCCACCCACCAGCTGGATCAAGTGGAGAAATTGCATTATTGTGACATGCCGGCCCTCGGGGAAGGCTGTGCCTGAAGCATGGTACAGATCTTTCTGCAGAAATCCCACAGTATGCAAAACACTCCAGCGGGTTAGAACAAGGGTTTCATGAACAGGAACCTGCAGTAATACCCCAGATGGGAGACATCCCGGGAGATCTTGGCGCATTGCCTCTGGCCTCTCAGCAAAACTCCTAAAGAAATCAATCCTGGAGCTTTCAGTGGTGCTTTTGCATCTCCATTGGCAACTTGGATGGCCCAATGTCAGCTGCTAACCCAGTCTTTATAGCTCCCCAGTCCCCTAAAGACTCGGAAGAAAGTCTTTCTTAAAAGAAGGAAGAGATGCTGTTGGGCAATTGATGTGCTCAGGAGACCTTTGTGCGGTGAGAGGTTATGTGCAAGCCCAAGAGCTGGAAAAAAAACACCTGGAACAACATTCAGGGCATGCACAAGCAGCAGCATCTCGGATTTTGACATGGCCGCTGCAGGGACAGCTCCACACAGATGTGTGTTGGATCAGATCTGCAACACATCTGCTGGTGCTTGCCAGAGCCATCAGCAGCTCAAGGCATTTGCCAAGTCCCAGGACTTGCTACAGCAAGGGTGTGGGCTCCTCAAGCCAAAGGAATCAGCAGGATGCTGGCAAGAAGGACAGAGCAACTTGAAGTAAGAGCAGAATCAGAGTGAACTGAACAGGTTATTCTGGCAAATTTCCTATCCAGAAATAACCTCCTAAATACCAGATTGAGTTTTCCTCTGCTGCTAGAGAAGAGTTAGTGCCCCTTGGTGAGTTTTAGGAGGATTAGTACAAGTATTAGAGTTAAAAATAATTCTCTAACTGTCTTCATGGACATACAGGAACATGCCTAAATATAACATTAATTTCCATATGTCATCCAAATGGCTGCTTAATAAAAGCAGGCCCTGAAACGACATGAAATGCAGTTTTCCCATCGTCTCACGTGGACTACAGTGAGCACCATATTGCATAAACAAAGTAGCTCCTGGTGAAGTGAGCAAAGTCGCTTGGGGAGGCTGGCAACATTTTGCTTTTTCACCTTAATCTAAGTGTCTCTAGCGAGGCTGCTATCCTTTTACTGCCCCAGCTCCCAAGCAGCTTTTGGAATGGTCTTTATTGATATGATGTTGGATGTTATGAACTGCAACAGTTCTTTGAGGTTGTTTTAGGTACTCAAGGCACAGAGATGAACCTGGGGGCTTGTGCAATAAGATTTTTGAAGAAAGGCAGGCAAAGATTGTGCAGCACTAGATCATCCTACCTACTGCACGATTGTGAAATTATGTTGAAAATTGATTCATCCAACAGAAGAAGGAAGTTTGTTCCCTCTGTCGTAATAGCAATTTGCAATGTTGATGTGTGTCTCTATTTTGACAGATTTTCAGGGCAAAGTTAAGCTTGAGTGGGTGGTGGAAGTCATTTGGGGTGATAATGAACAAACAATAATTACAAGGCAAAAGGAGGAATTGGCTGGATACCTTAATTATGCATTTCCAGACTTTCTAAACATTAAAAGGATCTTACTAAATCAGTATGTTATTTTTAGAAAGGAAAATATTATTGTGTGGCTGGAGTGTCATCGGAGGAGTGCAGGCAAATACCGGTATGCGAGGTATAATTATACCTTGTTCCTTTGGGGCTCAGCAACATTTAGGAGAAGAATTTCCCCTGTTCTCTTCCGCCAGCAAGGAGCACCACACAAGTAGCTACCTGGCTTCACCAGGATCACTTGCTTAGCGTGTAAGGCTGGGAGCAAAGCAGAGCAGTGTCAGGTCGCTCAGATCTCAAGCTACAGCCCCTAAGGTAGGGAGCTCTTCCCAGGTGCTTGCAGAAGGGTCCACCAAGCCTTCAGCAGCTGAAGAGCTCAGATTTGGGAGAAAAGGTTGCCAAAAATACCTTTCCAGCCCTATTAAAACAGATCACCCATTTATTCCTTTCCATCATACTGTTAGTGGTAAGAGAAAGACTTTTTTCTTCTTTAAAAATAAAAAAACCCCTCCACTTGAACTTAAAAATAAACATTTTCATCTTCTAATTCTTCATTTCCACTTAAAGCAAATCCCCAGTTTCAAAACAAAGCGCTTCTTCTAGAGTGAAGCTAAAATGTTTCAACTTGCCAAAAACTTCTTCCCCAAAAGAGACTGCTTCAGGTCAAGCCAAAACATTTTTTTGGACCTGCCAGCAAATTTAGCGGCACAATTCTTTGTACTGCTGTAATTGGTATGAATGGGCTTCCTTAGCACCATTGTTTCGGGAGCAGCTGTGCTGCTTTGATGAATACCCATATTTTTGTATGTCACATACATTTGCTATGGCCTGTTTATAAAAGTTTCAAATCATACAGCCAGGGAGCGGAACAGAAATAATATCAGGAGACTTGAGCGATTAATCACAAACCACAAACAAAGAGAAAAGACAGGGATCTTGTCATGGGACACGAGACAAGGACTCAGAAGACCCAGCTTCAGTTCTTGGCTTGGCCAAGGACTGGAGCTGGGCAAGTGAAAAATTACTCTTTTGCTGGCAGGCAACAGTATCTAGAGATGAAATAACTTGCCAGTTTGTCTATTTAAATTTTAAGGCTTTTCAAAAGGACTGTGCTACCTACTGATTTACTGTGGAAGCAGGTAAAAAAAAAAAATGTTCCACTACCACACACACGTACTATGTATATAATCAGGGAGAAATGCAGATTCAGTAACATCAAAATACTTCTCAAATCACTCCTGACTCCTTCACATTGAAGGCTCTTCACAACAAAATGTTTTAATTCTACAAAATCAAAAGTATTTCTGAGCCTAGAAGTTCCATTTTCCTCATCTTGAAATGTTTTTTTTGCTTCAAATTCAACTAAAATTACATTTCAAAAGAAGCATTTCAGTGACAGCAGTTATTACTAAATATCCACAAAAATATCAGTGCTATTGTTCTATCTGTTAATTATCCAAAATGAAAAGCTGTGTTTCCTTTTGGCTTTCAGTTCAATTGGAAAACCACAAATGGTTGTTTTCTTTCTGAACCTGGACAAATTTGTAAGATTTAGCCTTGCCAAGAAGCCAAGCTCAACAAGATGATATTTGGCGCTACCAGAGGAGTTGCTTTAAAGAAGAGAACAATAAATAATGCAAGTCAAAACCTGAAGCCAGGAGGGTTGGTTTGGGAGGTAGGAAAGAGTCTTGGGATGCTAGGGACAAGAGAGGCTGCAACATTATAGAATCATAGAACATTTTCTGCTTCAAGATCGAGTCCCAACCTTTTCCTAGCCCTATCACCACTAAACCACGTCCCTCAAAGTAACATCTACCCATCTCTTAAACACCTCCAGGGATGGCAACTCAACCACCTCCCAGGGCAGGCTGTTCCAATGTCTGACAAAAACACATCTTTCTCCAGGATCTTCAGGTACCTCACATCAGTTAGGAAAGATCAACAAAACTGACCAGACCGAAATATTTAAGAAGGCCTTAAGACAAAATAGTATCAGACATCTGCTGCATTGTCATGCAAAAGCACTCAGCAGGATAAACAGAGAGGTATCAGCCCAGTATTTTGCTCTCTGCAAGAGCAGAGGCCAACACAACCAGTGGTCATACGCGCTTACGTCCAGTGATGGGTTTGCAGAGTAGCCCTCCTTCTGCTAGGGAAATAGAAACATCCTTTTCTTTATCGCCCTTCTATTTGAGTATCTAAAGAGAGGTGCCTGCACAGGACTCCTTTCAATGTACCTTTCAGAAGCACTGAATCTGTTAACAAAACCTTTCAACAAAATACGTGGCCCCATTCGGCCAAATGCAGCAGGATCTGTCCTGGCTCCTCACTACATGCTTAGCTATCAGAAGTCTATGTCCAGCAAAATGTAGGATGAAGCAGACTCTGCTTCTCTTGCCCAAGTCAACAAAAACTGCAAACGTGGCCCAGACCAGATCAGCCACAGCCCCTCCAGCTGCTGGGAGCTCAGGCGCAACACCCTCGATCTCATGTGGGAACATGGAGTCAGGCACCAGTCAGAAACAGGTCAGAGCTTGCAGCTCCATCAGAACTCTATGGAAAACAACAGCCATACATAGCAAGAGGTCCTGCAAGCTGAGGGCCATTGGTGGCTGTTGACAGCTACCCATCATTTCAATCACACATCCAAGCTAACTGCCTGCCTCCAGAGCCTGTGCTCTTTGCTCCTGATCTCCCACCTTACGGTCCACCAAAGCTCCCATTCCAAGAAAAAGCACACCTCAGGTAATCAGTTTTAATTAAATTTTCAGCAAGTATCTTCAGTTAAGCTGATAATTGGTTAATGACTCCCATTAAAACGAGATGCAGACAGCACAACTGGCGAGTATCTTTCTGCTTCATGGAGAGGCTCAACCGCTAAACCTTCTCCCAACACCGAAAGTTGGGATCACGACAGGAGGTGACAACTTTAACAGATGAGGAGCCAATAAAACTAAAGGCAGGCACACAGAGCACATGGCTGTGCAGCTAACATTTCATTTCCAAGCAGGATGTTTTTTCAGAGGGCCCCATTAATTTCTCCAAGGTCTACGGGCCTCACTGTCTCCCATCTGTCTAGCAGGGAAAGAATATAGAGCCTTGCCTTAAATACTTGGAGACCTCAAGTCCCCTCTTTGCTCTCTGCTCAACCCACTGGTTAAGTCACTAACCCTCTGCAATATGGACACATTAATACTCAGCGCTATGAAGGGAGTTCAAGGCTGATTCATAATTCACCTGGCCCAAAAAGACACCGGGTTTCTTAGGCCTAGGGCCATAACTTTAAAACGTAGAAGTTGTCAAAAAAGAAAAAAAAAACAAACAGAACAGTAAAAGGCTGTGAAATTTGCACACAGAAAAATTATTTGCATTTTGCAAGGCTCATATAAGAAGTTACTGTAAATAGTTCCTGAAATTCACACACAAAACAACATTTCCAGAAGCATTAATGAAACATATTTTAAAGCCCTCCCCCTAAAATTATTCCTGGCAGAAAAGGGGAAAAGATGCAAGCTGTGGAGTCTGTGACTGCAGAAGGGAAGAAGCTGTCGGATCCCATCTGTCGAGGAGGAGGATAAACGACCGCACACATCTCTTGTCTGCATTAGCCCGTAGCCTGAGTTTGAGGAGAAGGAACGCTCTCAGGTCACGGCTTTCAGCAGAGGCGGCAGGGATGGCAGCAAGTAGCAGTTTAATCCGCATAGGTCTTCTCCCACAGTCTCCCTACTCACACTTTGGGAGCTAACAGACTCCAGATCGGGGGCGAAATGAACTAGTGAAGGAAAATGAGTACTCTGCATGGCAACAGGGATATCAGCAAAGTTCTCCACCAAAACTCACCAGCTAATGAGAAGCACCGTCCTGGTGGACCTCAATGGGCTGCACTGAAGCCAGGCTTTCCCTGCGAGGTCTCTTCTGTGCCACCACCGAGCAAGACTAGACCAGCAAGAGCCATCTGGGTGCTGGATCCAGAGGAGAGGGTCAAACATCACATCCTGCCAGGGAGAGATAAGCTTACTAGAGTCCTTCAGTACTATTGAGGGAGGAGTCTTGAAGCCAGAGAGCAGTGCAGAGAAGGACTGGCTAGGCCAACATGGGTCAGTACTTCAGCGCTTGCAAGACTGGCATTTTACGTATGGGATTAAGAGCCTGCAAACTGCAGCATTCCTCCACGGCTGTCTCACTAGAAAAGAGCTAAGGTCAAAACCAGGAGATACCTACAGGTCAAAGTGCTGCCAAGAAAAATAGCTGAATAAAGCCCAGGATTTCGCCAGTCAATTGCCCAGTTCTATAAAGACAGCACTGAACTTCAATTAAGAAATTTGAAGTTCACTTTAGACACTTTAAGTAGACTTTTCTCAGCATAAAAATGATTTTATTTCATCATCCAGCTAAAACCAACCACCACTAACTTGAACTTCTGGGGTGCTGAGAACTAGGTGCTCCACAACTTTGTTTCCTTTGTACCTGTTTTGTTGGTTTGTGGGTATGTTGGTTTTTGGTTGGTTTGGGGTTTGTTTGCCTTTTTTTGGTGGGGGAAGGGTTGTTTGGGTATTTTTGCCTATAACTACAGCCACAATCATCTTCTTCACAATCCAACCACGTTCACACAACAGCTGCTGTCATTTCTTACACTGCTTTATCCACATGCAACTGGCAAGATATATTTTTGTTTAAACAGCTCCCCATCAAAATCCTGCTTTGGGAGTGAGGGAATCTCTCTTACAAAACTCTCTTGTATTAAAGCTGTGACTTCCCAAATTTTCAAGTCCAGGGCCAGAACAGTACTCAAGAGTCCCCAGGTCTGGCCTTGCTGGAGGAGAAACTGAAGTTAAACTAACGAAGCTTTTTCTTTCTCCCTGTGCTTTTGCAGCAAGGACACAGGAGAAGCAGAGCATCTTGTACCCTAATCTTCTTGGCCTCTCAACATCAGGTTTCTGAAAATCCTTTAGTACATTACAGACAGTATCTCATAAGGAACCCAAATAGAGAAATGTTCCCCTCTCTGTTTTGAAGGTTACCAGTGAATAGAAATATCCTTTGAAGCAATTTGGGCTCTACTGGATTAGAAAGAACATTGTGCCCTATATTGCATCACCAAACAGACCCGTTACTGGCTTCCCAAAGGCCAGTCTACAACCAGTTCAGCCCAGTCTCAGCTCAGACAACAGAATAGAAGATCTCCTGCAACTTTGTGAACTCAGCAATTAGCCCCTGTGCCCAGGGAGAGTTTGTCGAGATCCCATTGCAGGCAAACAATAACACAGAAATACAGCTTTGAGGGGGAGACGATTTATCAAGCTGACCACAGACGTCTCCCTCATTTTTTCTTTAATAAATCCAGCCTAGCTCTTGGCTGTACTCAGTACCTTGTCATTGCTTTCATCTCCTTTCAGGAATGTCTCCCACCTGCAGTCTTCAGGCCCTTTGCAACCCTGGAGCCATTTATTTTCCCCAACATTTCTCCATAAGGAAGCCCAGCCTTTTCTCCCATGGAGAGGAGAGAAACTGAGGCACAGCAAAGCAAGTTGCCTGGCCCAAGGTCAGGGAGGGGGACAGAAATACCTGCTCCTTTGGGCTGGCTTGATTTGTGCTGGCCAGTTCCGTATCTCCACTAACAAGGATCAGGAAGCTTTTGCTCCCTCTCATGAAGAAGCTGTTTAGGAATTACTTGGATGCTTTTTGCCATCAGATTTTAATCACCAGGAGTGCCTTCCTTGTGGGACTCCATGGAGCCATTTGGGCAGCCAGCCAAGCTCCAGAGAGCCAGGCATCATCTAAATAAACGTGTTGATTATTCTTACTAATGGTGGGCAGATACTAGCTCGGCTCCAATCTTATCTCCATCTCCCATAATCAGCACGGTGTTTCTATCACCATTTTCACATCCCAGTGGTCCTCCCAGGAGAGCAACGGTGAGCTCTAGGCTCAAGATCCTCCCCCACTCCTTGAAGGCATTCCTAGGAAGAGCCATGCTGGGAGACATGTGAGTCATCCTTCAAGGTCCAAGAAAGAAGGTCTGCTCAGGTGGCCTGGCATTAGGATTACAAGGCTGCCGGCAGACGCGGTTGCCTGTGCTGATTTCATGCCCATCCTCTTCACTCTCCACAAAATTCCAGGCAGGCCTTCCACTTTGGCTGACATTCAAAACTGTCACCTCTCTGCAGACATTAACTTGGAGGCCTCTGTCATCCCTCACATTAAAATGCTATCACGGGGAGTCAGCACAGCTCGACTCAGCCAGCTAAGGGGCTGGCTCTGGCCGCGCTGCGGGGACAGCCAATTCATGCTTGACATCCATGGTCAATTTGACAGTGATGGACACTCTACTTAGGAGTCATTTGCTGATCTCATTTCCCCAGGTGGGAGGTCGTGCCACGGAGCTGCCTTCCCTGAGGAGGAGAAGTGAAGATGCTCTCCAGCCTCTCCGGGAGCAGAGACATACGCAGATGGGCTTCCCCGTCTGCTTGCTGAGCAGGAGACATTCTACAGAGTCTGCTAGGAACCCAAAATGCAGCTACCCAATCCTACATGTTAGGAAGTGGCTTTGCTCACAGATAAGCATCTTCCCACCCCCCATCCCCCCCCCCCCCCCCCAAAAAAAAAAATTATGCTCATTTCTGTGGATCTTCCCCACGTCCTTGCCAGAGTGCGTGCTCTTGGGTTAGCCCTCCCCTTCTCAGTCAAGACAAGGAAGAAGTCCTCAGTCTTCTTGATCCCTGCTTGTATTTTCTGAGCCCGCTTGCTCTTGCTACACGTGCTGCCGAAGGCCACGATAGATTGTTTCCAAACCAAGATGCACCTTTACTCCCAGATTGGGTCTAGTCACTATACCCTGACCTTCCTTAGAGCAAGGAGAGGCAGAGGCATGATGCTCATTAAGCTCCAAATCAGCTTTTAATGGATACAGGCACCCTCCTCTTACCAGGTCATTTCTCAGGCTAGAGTTGCTCACCATGTCACTGGACGTCCTTTCTGAGCAGGCAAATGATTAAACAGAACAGTCAATAGCCCCTGCAAGCCTCAGGGGAGCCTCCAGGAAGAAGAGGGCTTTATAAGCCTTTGTCTTCCACCATGAGCGCCAGGCATCGCTGTAGGTGCACCCAGCCCTAGGATGGGTTAGCACAACATATATTGACTTCAGAGCATTAGCAACTTCAGTGCCCACAGGCCTCATATGCACACAGACTATGGACACAGACTGGGTGACTAACTCAGCAGCTGCTCAACCCAAGC
The DNA here is from genome assembly GCA_013396935.1 of Baryphthengus martii. Classification (NCBI taxonomy): domain Eukaryota; kingdom Metazoa; phylum Chordata; class Aves; order Coraciiformes; family Momotidae; genus Baryphthengus; species Baryphthengus martii. The sequence continues at coordinate 255,836 of VWZK01006086.1, forward strand.
TCCATCACACTCCACATTTGACTGAAGGCCCCTCAGCACCTGCATCTACCAGTGCCCAAGCACATTACTGCTATAGTTCGGTTCCCAAAAAGTTAGAGACAGTAGTAGTCTCCTGTACCTCTGCAGGCATCTCTAAAAAAACAAAAAGCCCACCTGCACCTCAGGGGGTGCCAGCTCTCAACCAGCTTGGTTATTCTGGTGCATAAATTCTGATTAAACCACTCTGAGTTAAGCTAAACTAAAATACACAAGGAGCTAGTTAAAGCTGAACTGAAAATACAAGTTTCCACACAGACATGAAGCCACAAGCCACCAGAGCTGTGTTCCTCTGCAGCTTTGAGGGGACAAAACACTTTTAAAAACTAAAATAAAATGCACGGAGCACTTTAGTGTCTATTCACCCCACAACTCCCTTCCACTCCTTATTGCCCTAGCGCAGTGTCACTGGTAACACACTCAAATCCCAGGGCTGCAAAAGGTAATTATGGCAGGGGAACTCAGCCAGCTACCGCTGGGAACCACTTCCCAGCCTTTCCCAGTTCTGGGAAGCCTCAGCTGAGCTCAGTCCTAAACCTGTAAAACAGATGTCTTATGCAGCGTGCCCAGAAGGCCTTCCCCAAAACCAGGCTCTTTTGGATCAGACAGAGGGAGCAAATTCCAGCATCCTCCAGCCCTCGCAGCGAACATGGCTCCTTTGAGAGCAAGGCACGATCCAGCTTGGAGAGCATCTCTCCCCACAGCTGTGGCTGCCTGGCTCTGGGACAAGGACGTACTATTTCTGTCACCGATGCCACCTGTCTCAGATGAAGGAGGAGGCTGAGGAGTTTCATTCCCTCCAGAGATGCCCACAGCATTGATCAAAGCCCTCGAAGACTTTCTCTCTGGAAGGTGACCAAGCACTGAGGGCGCAGCAGCAACATCCTTACGCAAGGTAGCCTGGTCTCTTCCCTTGCCTCCAAGTGGCATAGCTGCTGAGCTGCCTGGAGTGGATGGAAAGGGACCGACTGACAGACAAGTAATGGATCTTACAGCTTCAATAGCAAAGCTGCAGGCCTTCAAATACTGCTACTGTTCCCCTTGCCAAGCAGCAAGGGTCTCCGCCAGCCGGGGCAGCTCTGCTCCACCACTCCTGTCCCCAGCCAAGGCAAGACAAGGACTGCGCTAGCCTCCCAGTTACTCGTTCAGTCCTTTTACAGGGAAGATCATTTTATAGTAGGGTCTGGTAGAGTATTCAGCTTTCCCTTCCAGACTCCAGCAGAAGGAACTTGACCCATGTCCTCAGACCCTCTTAGTCATCGGGCTGAGCCGCCTTTCCCCTCCTCCCACCAGCCTTCTCTTTTTATGGAGTAGCAGCAGCAGCAGAGCATGGGGTGAGAAGTCAAGGGAAGGACAACTTGACTGATGAAGCTCAGGTTGTGGGGTCAGCACAAGGCGTCGTGATCTGGGCTCAGACAGAGCCATTTCCTCTGCGATTTTATCCGCTGCGATTTTTATCTTTCGTCTGTTCACACGTCATGCCACCTGGACATAATACAGAGCAAGCCCAGCGCTCGGCTCCAGACTTAACCCCTTCCCTGCTTGACAGGGAAAGCAGGAGGGCCCCAGGCACAGAGCAATTCTGCACTTGTGGCTTTGCCTGGTAACAAGGGGTTTTTCTTTACAGGCCCTTTTTATTGCCTTGAACATTTATAAGTGGCAGGTTTAATCCTTCTCTGCTAACCTCATGGACGAAGTTATGATTTACCCACAAATTTCACGGTCTCGACAGCGTTTGTTAGATGTGAGTTTTGGTTTAAATTTTTAGGAGAGGCATGATGGTTTCTGTTCCTACTCTAAGACATGTTGAGTGTAGCCCTGGTAGCTTCCAGTGAGGGTTCCTCAGACGATAATGCAGACATAAAAGGCAGGCAGAAACAATTTCCTCTCACTGCACAAAAGATACGCAGCCTAGCAGCTGCTCATATAGGGCTGGAGTAATGAAGACCAGTCGTCTGCTTCACTGAGCCCAAACCAAGACCACGGGGTGGAATTAGGTGGCATTTGACAAGAGTGCAGGTGTTCAGACCAAGTTAAACTGAGTTACACCAAGAGCAAAGAACTTTGAACGTCTATAGGTAAATTGGCAAAGATGCCCCCACCAAAGATTCAGCCATTGACCATGTCAGATCTAAAACCCTTAAAGAGGCAGATGAAAATCATCGCTCCTATTCTGTAGGCAAGGACCAGCATGAGGAAAGAAGGGAAGGAAAGGGATATTGAAGCCAGGATCTGCCCCAAATGTCATGACCCCAGCTGTAGTGCACCATACCTCATTAACCACCTCATCACCAGACATCGTCTCACCTCCACAGGCTGGGCAAGAGTCCAAGTGTCCTCACACAACATCCATTGGCCTTCCTTCCAAGTCCACGAAGCACCAAATCCCTTGGTCTGAACAGGATGCAGCTCCAGCAGGAGCCTCACAGGAGACTCAGCCTGTAAGACATGGTAGAGGGGTCTGCAGGAAGCCTGATGACCCCCATAACACATATCACCTTCTCCTCCAGATAGGACCCACCTTCCCAGCCCTCTGCCTTTCCTGGTTCCTCCAAAGAGCAGAGGGTTGGCTCCTGCATCCGCCTAATTCTACCACAATAAATTACCACCGGATGGGATAAAAGTAGAAACTGCTTTGAGCAAAGGGTATTTTAAGGTGCTTATGGGCTGGGTTTTGTTGTGCTTTTTTTTTTTTTCCCCAAGTTTCCTTATTTGTTTCCTATGTTGCTCCTGGTGTGATAACAGGAGAGATAGTTGGAAACTCCCTGTTGTTTATCTAAAAAGTCTAAGGAAAAATACAAAGTGCAGCTAAGCATAGAAACTGTACAGGTCTTGATGTTATTTTTATTTTAATATGTGGCTTCTTAAAACCAGTGATCTCACATTCTGAATTAGGCAAAAAAGTCTAGACAAAACAACACATTTCCAAATAAAACCCTTTTGGCCTTCATGTGTGGCTCCCAACTAAGCAATCTATGGGTGGCAAGGTGCAATATTTCTAATTGTCCTTTAAAATCAAATCAAAGCATCTTAGAAGGAGCTGTAAAAAGTTACAATTCTGGTTCTCTTTCAGAAGGACTATGGTAGAGGGCAGGGCTGATTTCGTTTTTTAATAAACCGCATGCACAGTGAACACCTATGAATGAATTTTAAAAGGTTAAATAATTCTCATGCAGAAAATCAACTCTCTTTTGACATTAAGAGACTCCTTTATTTAGGGCAGTCCCTACAATAAGGGCTGCCAAAAGCCAGGTAGATATAGTGGGAAGGATCTATCCATAAATGCCCAGCTCTCGTACACTCCCAAAGCATCTGCTCTTGGCCACTGTCAAGAGGAGTTTACTATATCAGAAATGATCCATCCAATTTGGCAGTTATTTTTCTTACAGGCATGGAGAGCCAGGCAAACAACTGACTTCAAGAGAAATGGGCCCACTTGGCTGCATATCAATGTTCACCCAGTGGTGTATCGGCTCTTTGAGACAGGGACCTTCTGTCCTGCGTCTGTACACACCACAGCACAGAGATCCCCGCTCAGCCACCAGACCTCCCACAGCCTCTGCATATGTCCAGGTGTATGAAACTGAACTGCAGTATAAGGGCTGTAGTCCCAAGTTCTACCCAACACCAACTTTACACAAACTCTGGTTTGCCATTAAATGAAAATACCTGTTTTCCCTTGCACAGGGAACCGAAGGCACAAAGAAGTTCGACCTTGATGCAGCGACTTCAGCACAGTCCTCAGCCTTCGGTTGTTCTCTAGGTGATTACCTTTGGCATCTCCACTCTCCTTTAACTGTTTCCATCCGTCATCCACTCACTGGATTTGACCTTGTAGGACATCCCCAGAGACAGAAACGCTGCTGTCACTCTGCACTGGCAAAGATAGACATCTGATGTCACTTGCAGGTGGTCAAACATCTGCATTCAAAAGTTACATCCCCAGACATGCTTCTCTTCACAAGCAGAAAATAACCCTGACAAAAAACAAAAAGACCTTAAGAAAAATTACACCTTCTCTCTCTGGACTGGAAACACACACATGCCTGTTCCCACCACTTCTTCCTAAGATGACCCTTCCGGCTTTTTCTTTAGAGAACTCCAAGTTTCTAAGTCACCCACAGAAACCACAACTTCCAGATCCAGGTTTTTACAGGAAGAATCACATCGTGCCACCAAGCTGGAGGCAGCAAACGCTACTGTGTCTGCACATGGACAACACCCCCCAGAGAACAAGCAGGCAACCCTGAACCATTAGGCCATCGTTCTTCCCAGCAAGCTGCCAAGGGAGCCCTCCAGCAACATAAATTTTGGGGTGCCCTTGCTCTGTGGTCAGCCCAAGTCAAAGGCATCTTATCATCGGCCGTTTCCCCATGTGGCACAAATTCATGTCCCTATCATTAAAGAGACACATGGTTTATTTACTCATTACCATATCCAGCTGTTGGCTTTCCTTCTCCCCATATTTCAGGGTAAGTAGTGATTTGACATAAATAATACCCCATTCAGCTATGGCCTGGAGATATTGTAGGTATAAAAAAAAAAAGTCTTTAGCTCCAATAGCTCTTTTCAAGTGCTTGGTCCAAACCCTACTTAGTATGGGAGTGGGGGGAGGTTGGGAAAGAGAAAACCCAACGCTGTTATTTAAATAGCCCCATTAAAAATGAGCACAGAGTGAATTACAGCTTTATTAAACAGATGACATGACATCAGGAATGATGAATCATAATGTTTCTTTTCGGGATTACAATGGTATACGACCTCTTCAGCTGTAATAATTTGCCTGCTATTCCAAGGCACCATCAGGTGTGCTGGCCCCTCTCCCCACCACATTAACATCAGCGCCAGAGACCCATGGGCACCTATTTCTGGATGGCTCACAAACTGCCACAGGTTACTGCTGTGAGGAAGGGGAGGGAGGAGGATGATCCCACTGGGAAGTCCAGAGGGGACCTTGGCTTTTGTTCCCAACCTCAGATGGGCGGGGACAGGCTGGATGCTTTCCTAAGGAAGCACAGGGGGTTCCTTCAGGTTTCCAAGGCAGGAGGGTGTCTAGAGTCTCAGTTTCACCCTCTTGCCTTGGTTTCTCCTGTGTCAGAGGAGCTGAGAAGGGTGAAGCAACAAGCCAGTGGCCAGGCTCACAGAAGTCAATGATCCCCTCCACCCATCTGCACCTCCTGGTTTACCTCCCAGCAAGCTCACAGATGGATCCATAAGAAGAGCTTGCACACTCTAGCTCCCTTCGCACTGCTGGCTCTTTTACCCCTGGCCCTGTGCTCCCATACATCCAACAGCCTGGCCATCCTGTTCCCGTGGCCTCAGCCAGCTTCTCCTGAGGTTGCACTGTGGCAGAGAGACAAAAGCATGGACACAGAACTCCAAAGCCTCAGAAGAGGAGTCTGTGATGGGAACCAGATTTCGGGGTTGTGAGGCTTTTAACACCCAATTTCCTTCCCTCACAAGGGCTGCATTGGGGCGTATAGCTGGGATTTCAAGAATAATAGAAGCATGGGAGATTGCATAGTGCAAGATGACTGGGATCATGTAGGATAAAGCAGGAGATTGTCAGATAAAGGACTCCAGACTGCAGTAAGACATAATCCTCTGGTACACATACTGCTCTGCTGCTTTACCCATCAGAACAGCAGATCCCCACTCCCAAAATACAGCATATCAATTTAGCTGCTTGCTGGTTCTGTCCTTTGCAGAGCTCTTCATAACTCCTTCAATCCACCCCCGCTTCATCCTCTTGGGCTTAAATCCACATCATCTCTGTGGGAGGTCACGGGCATGGATCAGAAATAAGAGCCCCTCTGAAGATGGACTCCCCTTCCCGGGTCAGTTCTGGTAGGACTGATGGAGGCACCACTAGAAGACCTAGAGCTCCCAGTCCTCGCAGCCCAGCAGGCAACACCACAGCCTAAAACCACCACGGGAAACTTTTACTGCATTTTTTTTTCCCTCTCATCCCTTCCCCAAGGTTCGCCTGCCACCTATAAATAACCAGGAGAGCATGACATCCAAACTCCCAGATAAAGCAATGCCATGCCACAGCCCCGTGCAAGCCAACAGCTTCTATTTTTACATCTTTGGTGAGAACCACGTGTCAGCTATCGACAACATACAAAAGAAGGAAAAAAAAAATAAATAAAGCCCCAGCACTCGGATCCCCACTCCCCCTCCACCTTCTGCTCAGGCAGACCTCAGACGAGCGCCCAGCGGCCCCATCTGCTCGTCACCTGCTAGCATTTGGGTAGCAGATACGTCAAACTCCCGGCTCACGTTTTCACACGTAGGAGTTTGCTGTCTGAGTGATGAGGCTGTCTGTGCTCCCATTGTGCTTTGCCATCCAGAAGGTTTTTTCGGAGCCTTTACAAAATACTGCATGCCAGTAGCTCTTATGTAAGTTATCAACTTCCTTGCCCCCATTTTACAAACAGGGAAACTGAGATGCAGAAAGTGAGCAGACATCAGAGATACCTGTGACCTCCTGCATTCCCAATCCTCTAATCCTCTGCCCCTCCAGGAACCCCCTCCTCTTCCTCTGAGATGTTCCTCTGTCCCCTCATCTTTATAACTGTAGCTGCTTCTGAAACAAAATGTTTAAAGAAAACAAAAACAAAAAAAAGCCCACTAAACCACAACCTTCAACAATAAAACTCTGCCAAGGGAAGTTGAGCTCTGGGCTTTGGCCCATAGTGGTGAAAAGGTCCGTGGTTTCTCAGAAAGCCTGGTCACACTGCAGGAGGCTAGGATTCCTCACCTGCCTTGGCAGTAGCTGGTCCCTTTCAGTCTGCTGCAAACTATCACCTCTCTTCCATAAGTCTCAGCTTGACCTTTCATCCCTACCACAAAACAAGGAGTCCTACAAAAACCCAGGGCGTGTCCCTAGAAAAGAGTCACTAACATCACAGAGTCATCAAGGTCTTGGCAATGATTCCTGCTCTGGATGGGCAGTACCATCTACAGAGATTTGTGACTAAGCATAAGGAAAATTAAAACCCATAACTGAGAAACTGGTAAGTGGACAACTTAAATTCAGCTTTTACACATCAAAACTGACAACGACAATCATTTCACTTTCCACTGCAATTGTCATAACAGCATCGACTCTAATCATAAAGAAAAAAAAAAATCTTCACCCCACATTTTGCTCTAGTCTAGAAGTGAGTCAGCTCTCAAACCTCAGCTAGAAAGCAGGCACTTGCTAGGAACGATGTGGGAAAACAGAGCATTAGATTCACCAGGCTCCTCTTGGGTCATGCTAAAATTACTACGATTTCAGTTAATGACTAGATTTCCTTTTGTTTCAGCTCAGCTTCATTCCGCAGCATTACAGCCCTTATCCCAAGCTGGAAGCAAGTGTTATTCAGCTAAAACAAAACCCAGCTTCCCTTTAGCATTACCACCAGGCCTTCTTCATAATAATATTTATAAAATAGCTATTAAGAGGGGAGGGGATAGTAAAACCACATCTGTAAGAGTCAGACACTCAGGCTATAAAATACCAGGAATTAAATCTGCCCTGTAATACAAATTCCCTCTCCACCCACGTGTTTGCTTGTTTCAAAGCATCTTTAATGGCAGGGCTACATCCTGCTTACTCTGTAGAACCTTGGTTTGGGACTCAGCAAAGTGGTTCCCCAAGGCTCTGCTACCGCATCTCCTGACACCTCTTACCACACTGGTCTCCAGTCTCTGCTCAGACTTGTTTGGCACTAATAGTGGGGAACATTTGGGTCAGGGCACATCCGTTTGGATAGCCCCCATCTTTCTAAGGAGCAGGGAGGCTCAAACATGCATTGCTCTGAGCTCTCCAGGACAAAAAGACAGAGGTCACAGCAGAACCACAGGTGACTAGGACAATGGGATTTGCTCCTTGGCAGGCTCAGTTTAGCACCATCTGTGATTCTTCCAGGGAGCACGAAAGCATTTTTGTGCGGCCTTTGGTAAGAAGTTTTTCAGGGACAATCTCATATGGGGCACGTTCTGCCCTCGCAGACTTGTCCTTGCAGACTCCAGCAGCAAGGGATAGCGGACCTGTAAAGTAGATCTGAGCCCTGATGCCTTCCCGTCCTTGTCCTACACACCCACTCTCACCAGGACACCAACAGCAGAAAGGAAAAGGCAGGCTATCTGCCTTCTCTGGATCACTGTGAAGCATTAGCCTCTTGGGAATTATTAGCAGCCTAGGTAAGAAGCTAACAAGGTAGATACTTCCCCAAAAAAGTGTATTTGTTGGAACCAAGCATCAGTGCAACCATTAGGACAGTTAAAGGGGAAAAAAAACCCACCAGAAGCCGGCCAGCCGGCTTGTTGCCACGCACTCAAGACGAGGCTGATGCACAAGACCAGGAGGTCAGGCTGCAATGGGTGACAGGTTGTACCTTCAGAAGTCCTGCAGATCTGCACACCCAGATGTGGCCACGGCAGTGTCTCTGCTCTGAAAGTTTTCAGAGCATTCTTCCAACCCTAAAAGACCCCGATTAGCCAAACTCAAGGAGAATCATTTTGCTGCAGACCAGCCTGATCACTCAGCATATCTGGTTTCTAGCATGATCTCAACTCTGGAGCTCACCCAGTAACAATTACGTTGAGCCCTAAAGAGCCAGTCACACTGGGAACAAATTGAGGAGGGTTGCAAGGACCCAGCAAGCCAAGGACCTGGAAGGAGAAGGCTACCTGCACCTGCAGCTGCACTAACTTTCGGCTGACTTTTTATTTCAGCATCTTGATGGTGAGGAGGTGATGGGAAAGGAGATTTGTGAGAAGAACCACCACTGTATTTATCCATGCTGACACCCCACATAACACCAGCCAGAGCGTTTCAGCAAGAACCCCTGCGTTGCGCCAAGCGTTGACACTAATAGGACAACAGCTGAGCAATTAAAAGGAGACTAGACACAACGAGATATCAAGTCAAAAAGGCTCATGGACAAGAGACAGAAAGACCTAATTTCTGCTCGTTCGCTTTGGTGATTGGAATATCGTCAGACAGATACCACGCTCAGGAAAATCTACATTTCTGTGTCACCGCCAATTAGTGCCTCTTCCTTAAGGACTAGAATCCTCCTGCCTTTTTGCAGGACCAGGTTTTTAGATGGATCCTACAGAAAGAGTGTCAGACTCTGAGCATCCCTCTGCACAGAGAAGTGGCTCAAATAAGCAACTGGTCCTGTGCTAACTGTTCATACACTGCAGGAAACTAGAATTTACGGTCTCTTCAATATGGATAGAAGCACTGAGTCTCTGAATCAGGAGGCAAACAGCAACTCACTGAGGTCCTCCTTACAGGCTTCCCCAATAGAGCTAACAACCAGTACAGCAGAAAGTGGTTGAACTGGTTTGGGGGCCCAAGGTGTAACTATTCTGAAATCCCTGCATGGGATTATACATCTTTAGCTCAGAGAGTCCTGGGCAGTCTGGAGGCCCCTGTAGCTGGTGAGATGGGCCCTGGGGGAAGCAGAGGTGCAGGTTTGGGCAGGCTGTCTCTTCTAACACATCATTAGACAGGCATGTGACCATGGATCAGGAGAGCAGCAAGAAAGTGCCCACTCCAGCCAGGCAGGATTAACGTCCTTAATGTCACCCCCAGAGCCTGTGACACACTGTCCTAGCAAATGCCTCACAGGAAAGTCACAGCAAAAAGCCGCTGGTGGGACTGGAAGGGAAATCAAGGGCAGGGAAGCAGCCGGTAAGCTTGCAAAGCTGACAGGCTTGCAAAGCTGGACATCAAACCTGCTGTATGGCAGCTATTGAGAGAGGAAGAAAACCAGGACCGGAGGCTGTGCGTCCAGTCATTGCTTTCACTAGATTAAAAATGTAAATTCCCCATGTACTTGCCTGCCTTGGAGATATGAGAGTAGCAGGCAATTAGGAGTAATGAAGTAGCAACGACAGCAGCAACAGGCAAACGGCTCTCAAAAGGAGTGGGTTTGGCGATAGGTGCAAATATCCTTCCTTCTTTGAAGAGAGCGTGGGATGGGGTGTCTGATCCAGCTCTTGGTTTACTTCGCTGCCAGTTTAATGCTTCCTACCACGCAGTGGTCGTATCAAATTTAATCTGGGTTAATAGGATCGTTGGCACGCTCAAGGGAGACATTGCTGAGAAGAGGTACAGGCAATACGACCCATGGGCCGCAGAAAGCCACGGGCAGACGTGGCTCTAGAGCCAGACGTGTGCTTTGCAGCTGGATCCTCGGGGTGCTAAGAAAGGTCGATCGTACACTGTATGCCCTTCCCCAGTAGAGTGTTAATCCCTCTGAGATCATGAGCCATCACTGCTTGAGGAAATGAGTCCAATAGCTCCAAAGAAAGAAAAAAAACAGCCGAAAATAAATCAATGGGGAGGTGAAGTAATTGCTGAGCAAAATGGTAGAAAAGTCACCATCTCGGAAAATCAGGCTAGAAAGAATTTTTGCCATGTCCTAGTCCCTCTTATGCCACAAACAGCTTCAGAAGTATTTGCAGATCATCCACCGTCCTGTGCTCTGCAAACACAGTCTGTGATGGAGTAAAACCACATAGATGTCCCATGTGGGCACCCCTACTTCCACCCCCACCCAGGAAGTTTAAATAGAGAAGAAACCCATGATTTAGACAATATCAGCCTGAGCAAGAGAAAGAAAATGCTAACAAACATCACAAATCTGAGGAAAAAAAAATCGCTGGGGACAAAAACCCAGACAAACATGGAAAATATGGGTGAAGGAAATCTGAGAAATAAGAGATGAGGAAGAGCTGGTGAGAAGGAGATGGAGCTACGTGGAGGCGACTGGGTTATAGGCAATCTTACATCAGTTTATGAAAATATCCCATTAATCTTCATAGCGCAATCTTAATTGCGAAATCTTTCATCAGCCTTGTTATTTGTGCACCTGTCACTGGAGACACTTGGAGTTGTTTTGTCGTCATTTCTCACACTAATTAGAGGGGCTTGGGGTGGTTGGTGGGGTGGGATGGGATGGCGGGGGGGGGGCTGTTGTTTTTATAATTGTCCTCGAGCACAGCTCAGCTTTACGGCAACGCTGCCAATTAGGGTCCCGCCCCGTGCAGGGCTTGTAGGCCTGCTAGGCACATTACAGAGGACTAGAGGGGTTGTTTTAATTAAATACCCCCAGACTAGTAGGGAAATATTTAGAGCAATTTAACAATCTGCTGCCGAGTTGTTAAGCCTCCAATATATCTGCTTAATGTTCATTTGGGTATTTAATAATCTCCCTACCTTATCTAATCCTGTTTAAATTTAAAGAGATGCATCTAAGCTAGTGCTTATTAACAGCCGCTGGTTATTAAAACATATTTGAGATGTCATCACCAGTGAGCAGTCCCAGTAGCAGGCAGGAGACTTGGTGCCTGCAGATGTATTTCTTTCTTAACTGGGGCTGCCCAGGGACAAGACCCAGTGCTTTCATCACAATCTCTGCTGTCACCACACCAGTACTCTTAGTTTCCAACCTGCTTCATCTGCCTGTGGAAGGGAAGGTGGTGGCGTTATGTAATTAGTCAAAGCTACACGTTATTTATTTTTAAAGCTGTTTTCCAGGACTTCAGCTACTTAGACTGAGACATTTTTAAAGAACTGGACGGTTTGTTTCATCAGGTTAATAGAAGTTGTAAGGTTTTTTGCTCAGACAGTTCTTCACAACTCTTCTGTGATGTCCATAGAAAATCATTTACCCGAGGACAGCCTACAAGGCCAGAAAGACTTTAATTTGCAAGGTTTTAGTCCAGCTGTCCTTAAATAATTTGTACGTTTCTAAGCAGGCTATGCCATTCCAATCTGTCTTCTTACCTCAGTTAGATGCACCGCCATTTCCCACAGCAAAGTTCTTCATGTTGCTTTGGCTCTCTCTCCTCCATTCTCCCCAAAACAGGTAGCTCCAGCACAATTCAAAGTGGTGCCACTCAAAACTGTGATCAGAGCAGGTCTCAAAATACTGCTATCACAAAGAAAAAGTTGTTATAGAACACACATCTCTCAGCTTGAACAAGTTTTACAATAGGAGAGTCAAGCCAACAGTTTAAGTGTGAAATGGCCTCCAGGCAAAGTAAAGAATTTTCCTAGTGCATTCAGGACACAAACAGTAAGTTAGTCCTAAATCCTATGAAACCCAACAGCCTAGACTGTTTCACAAGCACTAACCCATCCAACTTTAAAGTACCTTCACTGCTGAAGCTAGAAAATAGCAGCTATCTTTGTAAAGAGAAGGGAAAGCTCTACCAGCCAATTTCAAACCAGAAAACACATCTGGAAGAAATCTCCTTGCTCAGTTGAACAAGAGACACTGTTTTCAATAGCTAAGGCCACAATGCCTTGAAGGCTTAAATGTCAGCACCCTCAGCTGGGTGAGGTTCCCCATCCATCTTGTTCAAAGCCAGAGTTTCTCAGGTTCTCACCATAAAGGGCTGATTTTCATTGTAAGTCTGGTGCTCTGCTTTTGGCCATCTTGTTTTGAGACAGAAATGGACGGTTTGGGGAGAGTGAGCCCAGAGGTGACTCTTGTCACACACAGGGCACAGCAATCCCAGTTGGTCCTCATTGATCCAAGAGCAGCTTTCAAATAGCCTGTCAGAAATGGGAAGGGAAAGGGTTTTTTTCAGCCACAGAATATAGGCAACAGGCTCAAAACTGAGGCAAGGAAGATTAGGTCAGATGGGGGCAAAAAGAAAAAAAAAATAAAGAAAAAAAACCACACACCACACTTTCTATGCTCGTTATACCACTCTCATTAGAAGCCCTGGAAGAGGTTGAGCAACCTCTACCCCAAAGGGTCTTTAAAAACAGATTAGTCCAGGAATGACATAGGTAGAGTTGATCTTACCTTGGGGGCAGGGAGACAGATTCACATGACCTTGCAGGGTCCTTCCGATGCTGCCTCTTCTGTGGCCTTATGCTGTAGCACATGCAAAGCTGAGCCCTACCCCATCCCCTCTTTACCCTACTGCAAGGGACTGGTTACGGTACCAGTTTGAGGATCCTGTACTCTAGAAACAAGCTAAAACCAGGGATAGATGGTCTATAAATAGAGCCCAGCAGAAGCAGTCTTCTGGCCTGCAAGACTTGTTAGCTTTTTTTTCCCCACGTGACACTAACAAATTCCATGTCCCCAATGGAACTCCCAAACCCAAGTCCTCCCCCACAAGCCAAGGCCACAGTTCCCACTCCAGATTTGGTCGACAGTTGACCAGAGGGGAGCAAAACGACCAGATATTTTTGTTTGTTTGTTCTTTGTTCCTCATTGTCTCAGACATTGGTGTCATTTAGGATTTTTTGTGGAGGAAACACATCAGCACAGTGACGGATCCTGTCTGGTCCCATCAGCACCAAGACATCGTGTCCCCAGAGTAACGCAAGAGGACTGCCGTTCCTGCAGGGAAGGCTGCTCAGCGGGAGGTGTCAGCCTGGGAAACACAACAATTGTTTCTCTCCCATCGGTTTGGTGGCACTCAGAAACTTTCACGGTGGGGGAAAAGACGGCTGAGTCGGAACCCAGAGGTGTGCCAAGGACTTGCACCGAAGGACAGAGAGCAGACTTCACAGCCAGGCATTGCTTGTGATGCCAGCCACCCACTGTGTCAAGGGAAAAGGAATAAGTATCCTTCAAGTGGCTGCTTCCTACCGGACATGCCCTGCAAGGTAAGGAAAGGGACTTTTGAGCCCTCCTCCCGTTAGCTGACACTTCCCACTGCACTCCCTGTCACCTCTGGGCACAGAGCTGCAGTCACAAATCATGGGTTTATTTAAACTCTTTAAAAAGCAAAAATTAAAAAAAAAAATGAAAGGATGTAACTGTTTACAATGCGATTTCCTTAATTCTCCATAAAGGATCCTATTTGCTTCCTCCTCCATAAGTTAGCTCTGGTTTAGCAGGGCGGTAGCAGGACAAAGGCACGGTGTGAGGCTCTTGCTGTAGCAGAAGGACTTCGCATCCTTTTTCACAGGAGCATCAGAGGACTTCAGATTATCTGTGGCCATGTGGAGATGGGCCGGGATGTTCTGCCTGCCAGTCAAACAGGGGATCCAAGGCGCAGAACGACTGAGCTGTGCACCAGCCCTCCAGAGACCCAGCCACCAGGCTACCTATGCTCAACACCCTGAAAATCCCACCTGGGGCTGTCGGTATGATTTTCCGTAACACATGGGGAAAAAGTCTGCAAAAACCAGTCTCTGCATTTGGCTTACTGGGGGAGGAACAGGGTTCTGGGCTCCTTCTCTGTGCAGCAAAGTGGGATGCATCGATATCAAGTACACGTGTATTCTAATGCCACATTTAGTCTCATCTCTGGTGTTCAGAGATACCCAGGCCTTGCCTTGTGCCAGCAGGAGATGCCACGATACGGCTCTTCACCGGCTAGAAAGAGCTTGGAGGAGCTGCTCATGAACAGCAGGCTCAGGGGAAGAACGCAGCAGAGGCATGCACAGAGCAAGTGATAATTTCTGTGCTGTGCAATTACAGCTGGGAAGAAGTAAACCTCTGGTGCACAAACCTGCCAACAGTTTACTGCCGACAAGGAAACAAAACCGACAGTTGACATTGGAACAGCTACTGATACCCTGTAATCATCTTAAAAATAGACTCTTTGCAAACCTGCTTGTTAGTAGCGAGAACATATGCTCTTTTTTAAAGGGGGGGGTGGGGGGGGTGGGGGGAGAAAAACCTCTCAGCATCTCCACAGCAACAATTGCACTATCCAGAGGAAGTGTTTGGGGAAGCTGAAGCTGCAAGCGTCTTTCCCAGAACTTGGTCCAGTCCTGCTGGATGACCAAGACACATGGAGATCCTGTGTGGCTACGGCACATGGCCCAGCACCGAGAATACTCTTAGCCCCTCTACTGCAGCAAGCGCTTGCACTGCTATTTCAGACACCCAGCTGGTTCCAGTTTATTCCAGCTGCGTTACCTGGCACAGCGCTGTGTTCACCACCCCATGCCTGCAGCATTGTGGCACGACAGTGCCCCTTGTTCTGACTTCTCCTGCTTCGTAGCATGAGGCCTTTGGGGCTCATCGAGGTCTGAGTGTGACCATGGCAGTGAGACCTCATCTCTGCTCATTCCATAGTCCTCTCTCCAGTGCTGCTCAGCCCCATCATCCTCCTCTGCCTCTGTCCACATTCCTCCAGTGGCTAGCATCTACCCCTTTTTGCAGGGCCACGGTCCAGACATAAGTATCTGACATAGGTAGAGACTCTCCATCACTCAGCTATTAAGCCATGGTACTGCATCTCTAAATTATGCCACCAGGCACCTCCTGGGTGATGGAGCAACCTGATCCTGATGTGTAGGCAGGCAATAAAACCCAGCAGTTGCATGAGGCACTGCTTTTTCTTGGGGTTCCTGGTGAGCAGTCCACAGTGCTCCTTTTAACCACAGCTCCCAGGATTCCAGTTGGTCTCCCCCACAGCAGGGCGGAGAGAGGAATGCCATCTCTGAGACAAGGGCTCTGGAGTTTTCTTCCATCATGCAGAGCTGGATGACACCACAAACCTGGCCAGAGAACTGTGGCACCTCAGAAAGTGCAGAGAGTAGGGTATTCAACAAAAATTCAGGACTAATCCGGAGTCCACCAAAACAGATTTCAACCAGGATCTGGAGTTTTTTGCTTGATTCCAGCTCATTTTTGTCAAATCTTCTTGAAGACAGAATAATATCCATCCAGAAAGAAGAAAGGGCTGGCTTGGTCCCTTCTACATTCAACACAAAATTCACCCAACATGTAACCTGCTGTCCCCTCTATGCTCAACACATCAACACTGCAGGGGAGAGAGGAACAAACATTTCCGTGTAAGTGGATTTCATTTCGGTATAAGCCATTTAGAGATTATATCCATTTCAATTTGGGCAGGCATCCAAGGTTAACATCTCTGCTCTTGTTAACAGAGCTTTGCTTGCAGAAGCCCATCAGCTCAGTTTTACATCTTATTTGGAAAAGTCAGTGCAATGCTGCACTGCGCTCTAGGACAAGGGGAGAGGAAAGGCAGGTCTTGGTGGGGCTCTGTGACTGCTGTAGCTAAGAGTGGTGTCCTAAGGACTCCTGGACACACATCACTGGTCTCCTCTGCCTGCCACTCATGAACACAGACATTGCTGTACAGCCCTAGAGGGGAAACTTCAGAGACCTTCAGTTTGTCTCCACATGGTCAAGGAAGGAAGACCTCTGGCAACCTAGCAGAACATACAGCACGAAGGGAGCACCCTTCACCCAGGCTCACAGCAACATTTCTTTAAAATCCACATTTATGCAAACTGTGGTTTTTCCGTTCCTGGAAATCACATCTTTCTTGGTGGATGTGACTGCGCCAGGGTCACGTCGCTAGCCAAGTTCTTAAGGTCCCTCTGGGTCCTTCAATAGATAGGCCAGCCAAGTTCAGCCTGAGTACGCTTTTCTGCCTTGCATCGCCCCCAGGAAGATCACAGACTGTGCCTAAAACCGACAATGTGCTAGAACAGCGATTGCAGAGTCAATCTAGAGACCATCCTGTCACAGAAGGATTTCAGACCCCAGCATCTCTGGGGATAGAAGGCACAAGAATCCATGTGCAAGACAAGAGTTACGGTAAAAGCTGGTCTTGAACAGCCTGGGTCTCCAGCCACCTTGAGACACTCCAGAAAGCAGAGAATGGGAGCATACTCCAGGTAACATGAAGCACAGCCTTGGCCGCCACAGTTGCCATCCTGGAAAGGGTCCGGCTGCACCCTCGCTGTCAGGAGCCTGTCTTTACTGCATGACCCCAGCACCTGAGCAGAAAGACAGCTTCTTCACCCAGGGCAAAAGTACTAACGGCTTCCACTGAGGCGTTCTCAGCTTAGCTCCCAACAGTCAATACTGCCAGCATGAATTATTAATCAGCGTGTCACTCAGCCTCAGAAGCTGATCTATCCACACCACAGAGGGAAAAAAGCTTTTAGCAACACGCCCGTGTCAGCAAGCCCAAGGCGAGCTCACCAGGCGTTTGCTCACACCTCCCCACCGAGAGCTGCCGTGCGCCGGCAGGAGGGTCCCGCCACGGTCCGCTCGCCATTGTCTCTAGCAAAGAGCCGCGTCGGCCCCGTGCGTCTCCTCGCCCAGCACCGGCTCCGCGCGCAGCTGCATTAGCTCAGCACATCCACCTGTCACGCAAGCCACTCGTTTGGAAAATTATTCTGCTGGAGCATCGCTGAGGACACCTTGCCAGTGAAATATCAGACAACATCAGGCGGTGTTTACTTGCTCCAGTGCAGATACTACACATTTATTATTTACACTTTGCAGCGTATTTTTAGAGCTATGTCAATAAGACTGAGAGTTATCAAGTGATCTGTTTGCAGTCAGTCAAAAACCGCCACGATTCCCAGTTTGCCTGAGGAATTTTAGGACAGGGATTTACCATTTCACATGGGCCTAATCCACAACACAAGAGACTGGGGATCTAAGAGGCATTTGTTTGGATTTGCAGGACCTCAAACAGAGCTTTTGTATTGCTTATTTCCTCTGCTTCCTGCATGAGAGTGCTCCAAGGAAAATCAGCCCCAGGGGAAAGGAAGACTCCTGAAATGATGTAATAACAAAGCATTGAAAATCTCCCTTGGTCCCAAGTTGCAAAGATAGTTGAGTTGACTTTTGTAGACTGTTCTAACTGTAGTAAAACCAAGACAGAAGTTGAAAAAAAAAGTTAGGCCAAGCTGAGCATGTTGTCCTACTCCCTGGTCATATTTGGAGACTGATCAATCAGAATTGATGCACTGGCTACCTAGGCTTAACTGAAAAGATCCTGTTCATTGCATCTTCTCTTTTTTTTCCACTCCAAATGAGCAAAGTATTTCTCAGGTGGCACCTTTTTCTCTGCAGGACTCCGTGCTTCTCCTGAGTACTGGAGTTTCTTCATGTGAAGACACCAGCTGCATCCCACTGAACCAGAGCCAGCCAGACACCACGGCTGCCCACATCTCTGCCTGAACCAGAAATCAGCTTTCCTCCCAGCAGGAAGCTCCAGCCCATTCAGCCTGGAAGAACTTGGGAAAGAACAGGCCAGCACAGCTAGAGACTCCCCATGCATAGGGAACAAGGATGTGTCTGGAGAGAGTGTGTCACGGCTGTCCCACCTGCAAATGTCAGCTCCTGCCCTAACCAGGATTTTCTACCATCTTTTCTATTGTCTTTTGTCAGAGGTTGGGAAAACAACGAGTATTTCAAACCCAGTCATGGTTCATGCCCCTTATTCCCCTTGCTTAACAATAAAACTAGCAACTATCTTCCCCGAAACCCAAACTCATTTTACATTTTTTCTTTTGAACTACCTTTGAAAATGAAATTTGTCTAGATAGAGATAGAGGAAACAACTTCAGAGAAGTCCACTGGATGGCACGCACTCGAGCACTTTCACCAGTATACAAACAAGCCACTGTTTCCCTCGGCCCATCACTTCTGGGTTTGGAAAACGAGTGCCAAAGAGCAGTAGTTACCCCAAAGAGTTTAAAGACATTGTTCAAGAGCTGAAATCAAAAGTCAGGCTCCAGGTGGAAGCCACACCTCATCTCCAACAGCAGCTCTCTGATGTAGAATGATTAGCCAAGGTTCTCTCCCCCTTCTCACAGTTTTGACCACCAGAAGTACCTTCCTAGTTCTGGCTGAAAGACCAAAGCATCCAGCCATAAAAAGCCACAAGGTATTTTAGCAGGTCCCATTTCTACAAAGGGAAAGGTTTAAAATTTCGTTCCTGAAAAGTCCCTTTTCATCAGACCTTGGGCTGTGCTGGTTCCAGTATTCAACCCGACTCTGCAGTTTGGTGGCAGAGATCTGAATACATGGCCCAGTAACGAGTGCCAAGGCAGTTGTTTTTATCTTATTCAGTCAACAAGAACATGGAAATCAATTTTTCCCAATCTCAGTTATGGCTAGAAATCCATTCCTTTTAGGCCAGCTACAGGATTAATCTATTGAATGGTTTGCAGGCATTTTGCTGACATACAAACATTTAAAGAATACATTATGCTTCCCCTCCTAGCATAGCATTAGTGCCTTTTTTTTTTTTTTTTTTTCCTGTAAACATCTTTGTTCGGGAATCCATGAGACAGGAGGGGGAAATGCATCTCTGTCTTGCAAACAAGCCTCAGGTCTGCAAAGTTTTTCACTGCACTTAAATTGCCAGTGTCTGGTGACTTAAAAAAAAAAAAAAAAAAGCCATCCATGATACACAAGACCTGTCAGCACTACAGAGCAAACACTGCACTGCCTTGACATAGCCAACATGTAAAAATGGAGTAAATTATATAAATTCAAACTTCAGTGGAAGACCTTGACCTAAAGACCTGCCAGTCTACAAATCAGTCTCCTCTGCTGGCTTCATGATATCAGGAAGCCTTCTCACATCTCTTACCATAGTAGTCTATCACCCATGTGAAGGGGGTAATTGACAACCATTTATTCTCTTCTGATAAATAAAAAAGCAGGATCTCATCTCTTGTAGTCCTTACTTTAGTCTCCAGAAAGTTTCTTGCCCTGTTCTCAGCAGCATTGCAAGAAACTCTGCAAACTTTCTGGAATAGTGTATTATATTTAAGGAGAGAGCTGAATATATTTCTTCCTGCCCCCCCACTCCCCCGAGTTTTACAGGAAGTAGAGGGAAGTTTTCCTCTTTCGCTAGCGTAAGCAGGCCCTTCCTGAAAACACTGTAATTTCAACACTAGAACCTTTTCAACACCCAAAATATTATTCCCCACCCAAATCTGGGGATAAATTGCCCTCAGTTCCAGTATCTTCATTTACCCATCAGAAACGGGATCTAAACTTCCATTTGTCCAATATTACAGTTTTTCCACACCCAGTCTTCAAATGCCAGGATTGTTTGTAAAACTTTCCACAGGTGATGTATTTCAGGCCAAAGGCTAAGATTTGGTTTAAAATGTTCTTCAGAAAATTTGATCTGGGCAGCAGTATCGGAATGGTTTTGGAAGAAGAGAAAATGATAAAGCAATTATATCCCATGCAGCAGGATGGCAGAAAGTGAGCACATCCATCTCACCACAGCTGTCCTTTCTTTCTTTCTTCCTCCAGAAACCTGAGCCCAACAGACTGTGCAGATCTATTTCCCACCACTGTGGAGGGCACAACGGGTAGTTCCAATTCAGAAAATTCTGTGCTATAATGGGTTATCCTGGCCAAGAGGGACAGACCTAGTTACAAAGATGCGGTAGCCCTGCTTGCTTACCTCCAAAAAGATCTACCGTCCAGGGTCACAGGGATAGAGCAGAGCTGCTCCAGAGTTGTCCCCAATCACCCCTGCACACCTTGCCTGATGCAGATGGCAGTGGAGACCTCAGCATGCATACAGGAAAGCTGTCCTTTTTTTCCTCTCAAAACACCAAGTATGGATGTAACGTAGAGAGGGGAGCAGAACAGCAGCACCGTTTACTCAACTCAGTGGTTGTTCCCATTAGCAGCTGAACCCTGCTCCAAAATAGTCAGCTTCCCTGGTGATACCACACCTTGAATACTGGATCCAGTTCGGGGCTCCCCAATTCAAGAGAGACAGGGATCTGCTGGAGAGAGTCCAACAGAGGCTACAAGGATGATGAAGGGACTTGAACATCTCTCCTATGAGGAAAGGCTGAGAGAACTGGGGCTGTTTAGCCTGGAGAAGAGAAGGCTGAGAGGGGATCTTATTCATGTCTATAAACATCTGAGGGATGGGTGTCTAGTGGAAGGGGCCAGTCTCTTTTCTGTGGTGCCCAGGAAAAGGGCAAGGAATAATAGGTACAAGCTAGAACATAGGAAGTTCCACCTCAACATGAGGAGAAACTTCTTTCCTGTGAGGGTGATGGAGCCTGGAACAGGCTGCCCAGAGAGACTGTGGAGTCTCCTTCTCTGGAGGCTTTCCAGACCCTCATGAATCTGTTCCTGGGTGACCTGCCCTGGATGATCCTGTTCTGGCAGGGGGGCTGGATTAGATGATCTCTAAAGGTCCTTCTAACCCCTAATATTTTATGATTTTATGACACCAACCTTGATGCCTACATGGTACTACACTCACCTGGAGTGTCACAGTGTCCACAAGATCTCCTCTTAAGACTCCTCAGGCTGCCCATAAAACACATCCACAGGCCTGTCCTCATGATGCCCTCCCTTTGACCTTTCCAAACTATTGTCCCCCTGCTCCTATATCGCTGAGGTGAAGACAATACATTTGCTCAGCAAACCTCCCAAAGTGGATTTCTCTCACACCACTCCCAGCACTTGCATTTCTTTATGAGCCCTCTGGATGGCCTCCAGCTGCCATCAGCAAGACCTAGGCCACAGGTGAATCCCTTCAAATAGCATGGGTGGAGGCTGAAATAGGTTGTTTCCAGCTATTCCTTGCAAGTCTTTGTTGCCTGTACTGAGACAGAGTCACCAGTCAAAGTATGAAGACACCTACACCATTCTGGAAAGCAAGTCTCCTTGTAGGGAGAGCAACACACAACGTGCCCACTTTGTGCCTTGTCTGCAGGGGAGTGGGGCGGAGAGATGCTCAAGGACTCCTCTGTACTACCATACAGCTTCACTGGAGAGATTCCATCAGGTTCTCTCATCTTGCCAGGCCATCCAAGACAGATCCACAGTAACTGAATAATCAATTAATCCTCCTGTAGAGCTCCATTTACATAATGAAAACACAGCCTCCCAATATACCACTATTTTTCAGTTGTCTAGACTAATATATCTGTCCTGTAGTTGGAGGGGGGAGACCTAACACAGCTTCTATTACGGGTGGCAGAGTTCCAGCTAAAATCACGTGGTGGCAATAAAACTTCTATTGATTTCATGTAAGCATTTAACCCTAGCAGAGCATGTAGTCCTCCAACAGCCCACAACGGACTCTGCATCCAGCAACCCAGACTGAATTACAGTCTCACCTCACATGGAGCCTGGGGAATCTCTTTTCTTTATCTCCAGCTCCAAAAGAAGCCAGAGACAAGTGGAAATCAGGCAGGTTCCACTGCACATTTTGAAACAGGGCAATGAGTCTGGATTTTTCCATTCAGTACCTGCAACTTACCTCAGACTGCAGCGGTAGGTTTCACCCTATAGACCTCAGTGAAAAAAGAAACTGCCACAAATTCTAGATCCATCTCATTTAGCGAGTGAGGGTCTGGAGTTGGGGTCTGTCCTCTGGAGTCTTCTCTCAGATTGATGACTAGGACCAGTGGTGCTGAAACAACCCTCCTTCTCCAATCTACTGGCAAAGCACAAGTCCATAGACAGTAGAGACTCTAGAGCTGAATTAAGGTCCTTACTCTTCCTTCCACTCTTGCCTCCATAAATAGGACATGAAGAGCAAATGTTCAGTAGCTCACAGCAGGGCCCAATTGCAGGCCCTGGCTACCAGCCAAACTAGATGGGCTGCAGATGGGCAATCAGCAGAGAAGGCTGAGGTTCAGCTGCAGTTCTCAGTCCTGCTACAGACTTCTGCAGGTCAAGAGGCAAACCATTTTGAACTTATCTCCAAGCTCACGAAGTCAGTACAAGGCTCCCCATTAATCCCAGACATTGGAAAAAGGACCCAATGTCTGACTTGCACCAACAACAGCACAGCTGGGTCACTGGAGAGAAAAGAAACAAAGCTTTGTCAGACCACCTCATGGGCAGGGCAGGACAGTCTCTGCGTGCAGTAGGACAAGCCCTGAAGCAGCGTGCAAAGCTCACGGCTTCAGTAACAACACTCTATGTGCTGTTCTATATGCATTTCCGTATGAGTGTGCTTTAAGTGAGCATGCTCTGCCCTCCTCTGCTTGCCACAGGTTGTCTCTTCAGCCTGCAGAAATCTAGGAAAACTCATACATCTTGCTTGAGGGATCACGTTGTGCTTACCCAACACAGACCCCAAGATTTCTGGCCATTCCTGCGAGCAGGGCGCACACACAAATCAGCTGCTCATTGCTGCAGTCTAACACTGCAACTGGCAATAAGGACACTGGCCACACCGCAGGGCTCCCCACAACCAGTTGACAGCAATGCTAAGCACAACTTGTCTCCATCTGAACCAGCAACTGTTCTGCTAGTGAAGGCGGTTCCCCCAAGGCACCGTTGTCAGAGGAGACACACACACACCAGCACCGACAGCATCTCGCACATAAGCCGAGGCAGCAGCACGTGAGAGCCAGGAACTGGAACACTAAGGGACACCTGGGTTGGCCAGACCCTGTGGGGATGGGACAGCCACCATGCTGAGTGTCAGGGACATGTCCTTAAAGTCTCCCGTCTCTTCCCACTCAAGCAACCACAAGGGTCAGGAGAGTTCGCTTCCTGTGTAAGCAAAGGACCAAGATTTGCCTTGACATTTGTAGGTCACTGGAATCAACGGGTTTTGGAAGGGAGAGACTTCAAAATCCTTGATAGCTCAGCTCTTGCCAGCACACCTCAGTCTCAAGCTGCCATGCTTCCTTCTGACCTTGCCATGGTCCGCACAACATCCTTCTCCCTTTTCCACAGGACAGAGCTTCTCACCTAATATCCCTCTCTCCCTATGGGATGAGGGAAACTGCACCAGTACCAGGATCTCTGGTGCTTCTGATCTTTCAAACAGAGTCCAGGTGGTGCTTCAATGAGACAACCTGAAGTGAACACAGCTCTGCTGTGGCTCAGGTGAGTTCTAGGCCTGTTTCTTCTCTAAAGCGACCTCAAATGTCCTTTGAGGAGCCTCAGCCTGCTTGACTTTCCACAATCCCTCTTGCTCTTCAAAATGTGAATTCTGGTTTTTGCAATCATAGGTCTTTCCAGCTCCTCTCTGAGCTCCTAGGGAAGACCAAAGCACAGAGTAAATTAGATTTCCAGGGCTAACTCCTCCAGATTTCTTACATAAGAATATCCAAGAATGGCATATCTGGGGGCATGTATCAAAGGTGTGTTTCTGGTGGGTTTTGTGGATTTGTTTTACCAAGTTCTCCCCAGGCAACAGACTTTAGCATAGGGAAGACCACTAGGAGTCATACCACAGTACTAACAGAAGAGCAGGGACTTCGTTCTTTTAGGGCATCCCAAAGCTTTAGCCACGAAGAGAGTACACGCTGGGCTACTGTGATCCTCTTGTTCTCACACAGGAGGACTAAGGCCCAGATATTTCCAGGTCAGGTGTTTCTCTGCATAGCACTGCACAAGAAAGTAAGTCATTTAGTAAGGACAGAGAGCAAGTCATTTAGACTTGGCAGCCCTGTATGGCCCAGGTATAAGTTTTGGCACCAGCTCCAAAGCCTGGGATGCTAATATCTTCCTAGACAGTAGCTACGCTCCTCTGTACTGCTTCTGTCAAGGCTTTCCCTGCTTTGCCCCTCATGTCCTACATCCCCCCCAGGGACTGTGGCAAGCACAAAGACAGCTCAGAACTGCTGCCTCGCACAGCAACTTTCTCTGCAGGTCTGGAGCTCTTGAGAACAGTCTACATCTGGTATGATGCTGCGTTTGGAGTCATCCCCGCTCCCAAAGGACGGTCTGAGCCAAGCTTGTTACCAGCACCAGAAGCATGTTCCCCACTTCCTAAACATTGCATCAGAGCACACAGTGTCAGAAGCAGCTGGAAATGCATTGAAGCTGCCTCTGCATATGTGTGTCAGAGGACACGCACGCATCCCGTCTGGAAGCTAGAAGAAAGGCTGTCTGCCTTTCATCACTAACTGGTGATGGTCGCAGATTCTCCCTGTCGCTTTGGCTACTGCATGCTGAGCTGTGCCCAGCTCCGCAGCGTGCTCCAGAGCCATCTCCTGGCTGAAAGGATAATAGTCCTGGAGAAAAGCAAGAAAAGCAACAAAAAGGGAACAAAAAGAAAAAAAAAAAAATAGCAACCCTAACAAACCCCAAACACCACCCCCGAATCCCAGCCGTTTGGTTTATAACTGTGATGCTCCTCCATAGCAGGTTTTGGCATCACTTCACACCAGGCACAGACCGTTCCTCACTCTGCTCCCATTCCTGACCATGGCCCCAAACCCAGGACAGCGCAGGGATCTTGCTGCTGGAGGCAGTTTTGCCTGCACCCTGGCTTGGGGCAGGCGTGTTGGGTGTGCATGTGGTCACCCCTGACTGGGATTCAGCTGTCCCAAGTCCCAGACAGGCAGCTGGAGGTAGGCGTTGCAGTGCATGCAACATCAGAGGCAGGGATGGTGGTGGATAAAACACCAGGACAGGAGTTGAACTTTTGCACTCTCCTTTACTCACCACTTCCTCCCTTTGTCACCCACTTGCACGTGGCTCATGGGCAGCGGAGACTCACCCTGCTCACCGAGCTTAAAATATTCACCTCTTTCAGCCATTTCTGCATCTATTTACACCAAGACTCTTCCCTCTCTGCAGAAGGTCTGTGTTGCTCCTTTACCACGGTGTGCTCAGCTCACGTCACATTGGGACATCCAGGAACAGCTCCCTTTCAGGCCAGAAGAAAGGACAGAAGACACAGTTATCCTAAAGAAAGATCTTTAGTCCATCAACACAGAACAGGGAAAAATTTCTCTCAGTCCACAGCAAGGCCAGACCCTGCTATTTGATTAAGCTTGTTTTCCAGCGAGGCTGTGCTGGAAACTGAGCTGCCTTGAGGAGAGCAAGGTGAAGCTTACGGGGCAAAGTGTCCTTTCCCACTCCTACCAAAGGCAGGTAAAGAGATTACCACCAGATTCCTTTTGTCTGATGACAAGGTAATGCCCTTCACACTTGCACAACAAAGGGTACCTTACCCAACTCTGGAACCACAGATGGTAGGCAGAGGCAATTAAAGAACAGATTTAACTCTAAGCCAAGGCTGTGCACACACATACACACAAAGATAAAGCATCATATGGAATTCTTATAAAAGGTTTTTCCCACTGCAAAGGTGCTAACATTAGGTAAAGGAAGGGTTACAGCAATTTATAGTGATCTCTAGCCTGGATTTCTTTCCTCCCAACATTCTTTCTTCCAAGATGCTCCTGCCATTTCCAGCTCATCCAGCCCAATGATAAACTCAAGTATCCTACGTGATCCCCAACATGAGACCAGACCGAGGAGGCAAGCGCAGACCTCCAAAGATCTGACAAGAAGCAGCGATGCACAGCTACAAACCCGCTGCAGGGAAACCCAAAGGAAGCCAGAAATCCACCCATCGTGTACCCTTCAAATAGGTAGAAATGCACTAGACGAGCAGCACAGCCAGGAGTGACACCGGAGTCCTTATGATGTAAAAATCTCTTCCCATGTTGCAGCATGTTGACCTGACAACATGCCATCAGAATTTTAAATTATGTATCTGAAAACCCTTCTCCCTGTCAGCAAGTGTTTGAACCTGAAGCGAAGCCGGCAGCGGAGAAGAGCAGACAGGAGAGGTAATTACCCGTGGTCTCCTCCAAGAGCTGACAGAAAGCAGGCCCCGTGCTGGAGATCCTGGCCTCATTACGGGCTCTCCTGGAGGCTGCAGCTGCTCCTCTCCGTGGTCAGACGTGAGTCACAGCATTTTGAAGGAGAGAGGAGCTCTCCCACAAGCTCATTAATGGCTGCGGGGTCCATCAGCCACGGCACAACCACAGCCACGTCGGTGTTTGAAGCTGGAGCCCCGACGCTACGGTCAAACTTCAGAGACTGAGCAAAAGGCAAGCAGGAAGTTGGCTTGCTCATCACTGTGGCATTTCTAATACGTGAAGAGGCTTTCTCTTGACTCAAGGTGAGTCTCTCATGCCTCTCTCATTAATGACAGCAAGACAAAAACTAAGATTCTAAATAGGAGACGGAGAACAGCTTTAGAAGCCACACCAACCTCTGCAGCAGTGATAATTCCCAAGGAAAAAGACATTTTTCCCCAAGAGAGCTGTCACTCCACAAAACTCAGAGTATCCCTGCAGTCACACACACTCCTCAGACTTTGCCTACGTGAGTGTCCCGGCTCGCAGAGCCTCCTCCCACACTGCAGAACAGCAGAAAGCAGTTTGCAGTGGAGATGGGAAGGTCTGCAGGGTAAGACAACTTGGCTGGTGTGGTACAGCTCCTCCTGTGCCTTGGGACTAACAAAGCACAGTTTTTAACTGGCAGACAAACCTCTGGCCGAGGACACGTGTATCGTAATTTCAGCCTCGGGATAGGATCTGGCCCACACTGACCTGTTATCACTCCAGATAGAGGGGGAGCAGGTCCCCAGCTCAGCCCCTGCCCAGAGAGCGACTGCTGCCATAAAGGCAGATGCTGGATCATCTTGCACAACCAAGCCCTGAAGTTCTGACCTTGACATCTCACTAGCACTCCTGTTTGTGTTTGTGCACTGGTCACAGATCAAAAAGAAGCATACTGCACCTCCTTCCTTCCCACCCTCCACTTCCCACCACCAGCTCACAGTCCAGCCTTGCCCTTCCCTAGCTTTGCATCAGGGTGTCTTCAACACATTTCCAGTGACAGCCCTCATACACTTCAGGCCTCTGATTTTAGTGAGGGAAACACGATCACACAGCAGTACCCTGTTGAAGGACTTACAGCATCAGTGATTTGAGCTCTCTCTACCCACCCATCAGCCCAGGCTGATGATTCTCCCAAGCTGCTGCCCATCTCTTTGGCCAGGCCTGCACAGTGAGGTTGGGAAACCCCCGATATGGATTCCAGTCCAAGGAGGGGCTGAGACACCAAGCCTATTGGACAGAGAACCAGACAGCTGGGCACGAACTACAGATGCAGACAGCAAAAGGTCATCTGCTCCAGCTACCTCAGCCCCTTCCTAGCAAGAGTCTGGCCCAGGAAAAAAAATGTTCTGAACAAGAGACACACATAAATGGCCTAGTCCCATATGGGTGTAAGAAAAGCCCCGTGCCCATTTCTTCCAGGAGAAGAGACTTGAAGCATGTGAAACAATGCTTCACCAAAACAGAGGTGCAATGCTGACAGGGAGCACAGCGCAGAGTGAGGCAGGCAAAAGTTGTGTCAGGCTGTTCAGCTCCCGGTCCCAAGGAAAAGAACAGGAGGGGAACATGTATACATTGAAAGGGTAATGTTGGCATATTATAGGCAGCAAGTTTTGTGACACCTAATCATAACGTTACAGAATTTTGGAAGGGACGCAAGCCCTTGAGTTTTGAATGACCTTTGAAAGACAGACAAGAATGGGAATCAGTCACCGCCACAGCCACCTGCTCTACAATTTCTTCTACCTTCCACTAAAAAACCCAGTGCTGGAGCCATCACGAACACCAGACCGAGTCAAACGGATCTTGGTGCAACTCCTGCCGTCCCTTCATACCTAAATAATTACCATGGTAAATCATTTCCTTTCTAATAGGCCTTTTTTTCAATCGAGAGCCATTTTCTGCCTCCTCCTCTCGTCTCCCCAATTCTTTACCTCAGCCATTTTTTTTCAACACAAGCCAAATTGGTTTAGCAGTTTGGGGTCCAAGCATCAACACACAGAGTACACACACCAAGTTGCACAGTCCTCCCCGTACCCTCCAGCTCTCGCCACGCTCGAGTCGCTGACAGACTTCCCACCAAGCTCAAGGGATTGAGATCAGGCTTCAAATGTCTCCAAGAAAGCCTCCTATTTCTCTCCACCACACGTCCCATGAGGATCTGTTAACACAGGCAGCTTCTGCTGCCATCCTGGTCGGGGCTGTGCTGGAAGAGTCTTAAAATGGAGCATAAACTCCTGCCTCCTCCTCTGGAAGTACACATCCTCCCAGAAACGGATCGGTGGGAAATTTCACACAGGGTTAGTTTTAATGCTTTGAATATTCTGTGAGGTTTTGTGTTCGATTCCTCATCATAAAGTTTTAATGGGAGCTCTTTGAAATTGCCAGCTTTTTCTGATACATCTTCAGACAGAAATTGTCTGTCTATGCAAAACTTGGTGAGGTGCATCCTGATTATATCTGGGGCACCGTCTACAGTTCTCAGTTTAAAAAAAGAAAGCACATCAGATATGCAAGTTCTAGCAGCATTTTTAACCACAGTGTGTCAACATTTGTCCCACACTTGCAAGCCTGATAGCCTAAATCCTTGGTTGGGGGATTACATATATTTGATGAAAGTGATTTTGTAGCTGTCTCCTGCAACAGGAGACAGGGATCTGAGGACATACAGGGCTCAGCTCAGAGCTGCCACAGGCTGAAACCCACCTCCCCACAGATCACTTGGCCCCATCCCTCTGCCATAAACACCACTGCAAAACTCTTGGAAACACCAGGCAATAAAAATCTTTGTTGAATAATCTCATTGCTATCTAACAAGCTCCCAAAAGTAAACCCAGGCCTTTTCCCCGGAGACCTCAGCATTGCCAGCATCAGCAGAGCTGTGGAAGAAAGATTGCAAACAAGTACTGGTGGCTTTTCTTAACATATCTGTACTTTTCAGCACTGCATCTGCCCACAAAATCTAGTCCTAAACAGTCAGGGTCTTTAGATAAAAGCAGAGGCAAGGAAGGAAATTTTAAAAAGGAAAAAAAAACAAAACAAAAAGAGTGGAAGACGGAGGAAAAAGAACTAGAAATTTAATTTGGTCAGGAAGAAGGGGTGATAGTGTTCACGAGGGCACAGCTGGACCACAGCCCCCTCCCTCCCCCTTGCCACCACTGGCACAGCATTAGCCTCAGCTAGGGAGGGGGATTTTCCAGTCTCTGCCTGGGCAGCAGATCGAGGTGCATCTCACCATGGATCACACCCCGACCCAGGCAGTGAGGGGGAAGCCTTCCCCGAGCAGCGTGTTTGAAGAGAAGCTGGGTTTCTCTCTGCTTCTTCCCTCTCTTTAAACCAGAAACACTTTATGCAAATCAAATCTCTCTTTCCCTGGCTCCCGCTGTGCTGCAGAGGGTTGGTGGAGGGGAGGAGAGGGGAAGGGATAGGAAGGGGGTGGGGGGAGAGGATGGAGCCTTGTTCGCTATCAGCTGCTCAGAAGAGCAGAGCAGAGACAAGATTGATGATGCTCTCTGGATATAAGATCTCCTCCTTGTGAAAGGCTGCTTATGAGGCCTGATAGACTTGTCATCTCTTAATAAACATCGCTGATATGTCGGTGAGGAGAAAGCGGGAGCGAGGGGAGGACACACAGAAAGGCGGCTGACAATTTACTTAGAACGACACTCTTCTCGTGCCTTGGCCCTCACACGCCGTTCAGGTGGCCTTTTTCCCAGGGAGGAACACCCCCAGCCCAGCCTCACCAGCACCTGCCCCCTCAGCAGAGCCCAGGGGCAGGCTGAAACCAGCATCTGAGCTTTCCCAGTGAAACCACTCCTTTCCCCAAGTGCCTGGGGCCACCAGCCCTTTGGTTACACCTGGCCCGAAGCCTCAAAGCAGTCAGTAGGATTTTCAAACGACTTACACACTAGCTACAGGAGCAGATCCCAGTGGGAACCGAGGACAAGGGAGACGTTTCATTGCTGTTGTACTCCTTCCATAAATTGCTCTCCAAGTGTAAGTGGCTGTGCTCTTGCCCGCATGGCTGTAAATCAAGGGGACTTGCCTGCAATCAGGTAACACATCCCTTGCTTTTGTTTAATCTCTGGAAAGCAGCAAGGAAATTTTTAATGCCTGGAGGAAGCATTTGCCCTACCCAATTCCAACAATGACAATCACAGGTAGCAAATGTGATGGTACCACCAGGAGCTTGCTTGGATACAAAACATCCACTTACAGTCACCCACATCCAGCTCCAGGCATGCAGATTTTGTGTAACTACAGCCACATTTGCCTTGCCTATCTGGCTCAGTTTGCATTTAATCAAGCTATGGATGGTTAAAAATCCTCCAGAGCATTAGCAGGTGCTTAGTGGTGCTGTGTAAGTGCAGAGCTAAGGAATAACGTGCTGTAAGCACAGCTAACATAAGTGTTCATAGCTCCCTATGGGGCTAAGAATGACTGCCAACCAGCTTCTCCACCCCGGGCTTACATATGCAAAGAGAAGTTCCTACAGAGGCCACGTAGGAAGCAGTCTGGCTGGAAGGCAGGTCCTCTGCATGTCAGAGCTGTTCCCTTGTGAGGCTTAGACCTGCCCACAGCTACAGGGACAGTTCTCCAGCAGCATGGGAGGACATCAGGCTCCCCTGCCCATTAGGGTCAGCCCTGAGCACAAGGAGGATCAGGGAGCTCTGCACTTGCTGGCAGCCCAGCCCGGCAGGCTCCTTCTGCTAATGCTTTTGGCACCCTCAAAGGTTTCTTCCCCTGCCCGCTCCCCTCATCACACACTGCCCGCCTCAAAACCTGCCCCAGAACACTGATGCTTTATAGTACACTTCATCCTACACTATCATACTACACTACCTACAAGAAGGGCCAAAAGGACGATCCGGGGAACCACAGACCTGTCAGTCTGACCTCGGTGACAGGGAAGGTTATGGAGCAGGTCATCTTGAGTGCCATCACACAGCACATACAAGACGACCAGGTGATCTGGCCCAGTCAGCATGGGTTTACAAAGGGCAGGTCCTGCCTGACTAACCTGATCTCCTTCTATAACAAGGTGATCTGCCTAGTGGATGAGAGAACTGCTGTGGACATTGTATACCTGGACTTTAGCAAGGCCTTTGACACTGTCTCCCACAGCATTCTCCTTCAGAAGCTTATGGCGCAAGGCTTGGATAAATACACTCTGTGTAGGATAAAAAGTTGGCTGGCTGGCCGGACTGAAAGTGGTAGTGAACAGAGTTAAATCTGGCTGGTGTCCAGTCACAAGTGGAGTTCCCCAGGGCTCAGTACTGGGACCTGTTCTCTTTAATATTTTTATTAATAATCTGGATGAGGGGATTGAATGCACCCTCAGTAAGTCTGCAGATGACACCAAGCTAAGCGGGTGAGTCGATCTGCCAGAGGGTAGGGAGGCTTTACAGCGGGACCTAGACAGGTTAGATCGATGGGCCAAGGTTAATTGTATGAGGTTCAAAGCCAAGTGCCAAGTTCTGCACTTGGGTCACAACCACCCCATGGTAAGCTACAGACTTGGGGATGTGTGGCTGGAAAGCTGCAAGTTGGAAAAGGACCTGGGGGTTTTGGTGGATAGTTGACTAAATCTGAGTCAGCAGTGTGCCCACGTGGCCAAGAAGGCCAATGGCCTCCTGGCTTGTATCAGAAACACTGCAGCCAGGAGGAATAGAGAGGTGATTGTCCCCCTGTACTCGGCACTGGTGAGGCCACACCTTGAATATTGCATTCAATTCTGGGCCCTTCGCTGTAAGAAGGACATAGAAGTGCTGGAGCATGTCCAGAGAAGGGCAACGAGGCCTAGAGCACAAGTCCTACGAGGAGCAGCTGAGGGAGCTGGGGCTGTTCAGTCTGGAGAAGAGGAGGTTGAGGGGAGACCACATCACTCTCTGCAACTACCTGAAAAGGGGTTGGAGCGAGGAGGGGGACAGCCTCTTCCCTCTGGTGCCGTGTGTCAGGACCAAAGGCAATGGCTGCAAGCTGCGCCAGGGGAGGTTTAGGCTGGATATTAGGAAACATCTCTCCACTGAAAGGGTTATCAAACATTGGAATAGTCTGCCTAGGGCAGTGGTGGAGTCTCCATCCCTGGAGGTATTCATATGGCGTGTGGACCTGGTACTTAGCAACACAATTTAGTGGTGAGCTTGCAGTGTGGGCTCAAAGGTTGGACTTGATGCCTTGAAGGTCTCCTCCAACCAAAGACATTCTGTGATTCTGTGATTTCTCTGTAAAATAACACCATGCAGTGATTTTCATTGTCTTCCATCAATTCCATTGTCCCTTTATTCTAATACAACTTGATCAACAAGTTGTAAGACAAACTTGCGTTACAAGGACTCATTAAATCTGCAGCACCAATACTTAGACTCTTCACAAACCAAATTCTTTCAGGGCTTGAGTTAATTTTTTTGAGAACTCCCCATATTTTCACCATGGCGTCTGTGTTTGCAGGAACCCAAATCCAAAAAAGTTCAAACAGGAGCAGACTTCCAAGGGTTAGATTCACCATCAATAAACATGAGCACAGGAGGGTTTACACACCAAATAGTAACCTGGCAGAAGAAACAAAGAGCGTTCTCCCTATTCTGAGCATGATCTTTCCACTGTATCTCCCAGGAGAGAGATGTCAGGGCCTCCCTCCTCCCCAAAATGAGTGACTCACAAGGGATAAGTTCCTCAAGGCTGGAGCTCACAGCTTGTAGTAGATCTGGACGGCCTCAATTTGATTAGAAAGGAAAACAACTTCGACTCCGAAAGGTGAAAGTGCAGCCCTGGCATTTCCTGCCCTCAGGAGTTTATAATGAACCAGTGTCCTCAGCGTCACCTTCTCAATCAAATGTGCACTTCAACACTTGGAACTCTCCTCCTCTGCTGAAAAAAAAAACAAAACAAACAAAACACAGACAGATTTTTGGCAACCTCTAATTACAAGGTTGGTGTTCAGGCATCAAACTAGGATCCCACTTACTAACTGGCATGTCCGTGCCTGCCTTAGGCTCCCCAGATCTGCAGCAATGTTAGATCTTGTTCAGTGTATCTGACAGCAGGTTTCCCTGCTTACAGAAGTGTTTATAGACAACCAACACACCATCTTCCACATCTAAGCATGACTCTGTAGTTTGCATTTTAGTAGAAAACAGTTTGCTTTGTAGTTACTCCATGTATACAAACATTTGAGCCCTCTTACTCACGTGGCACCTCTGGTCAATCTCATGAAACAGGAGGTTCCCCAACACTTTCAAAGAGTTGGGCAGTATCCCCACAAATCCTCCTGATTTCCTTGTCTTGAAAAAAAGCTCCTAAAAATATTCTAAGTTTTAGCCGCTGGTGGCAAGTGATCACATGAGAATCGTAATGATTGTGCAAAGAGGATAATTATAAGTTTCTAACCTCTGTGGCTGTGAAGTCCTTGAAATCAGCAGGCAATCAAATGGAAAAAAAGTCTCAAATGGGATTTTCCTTGAATTTGACTCCTCCACATAACCTCCAATAGCCCCTCTCCTCACCTTGGGACTTAGAGCTGTGACTCAGACCTCAGCTGGAGTTTCAGATTTGTTTACACGAGCTTGCTCATTAGGAGTTTTCATTGCACTGGAAAAACAATTTTGAGATCAAAATCCCCACAAAAGAGTATGCATTTTGTTGATTTTTCTTCACATTTTCTCTAGGAAAGAAAAAAAAAAAAGATAACACTGAAACTAGAGGATGAGAGCTTTTCACAAAGAAAAAGTAAAAAAGCTTTGCTGAGGCAATAAAGAACCTATTAACTATCTCATCCAATAAACTGAATTGCTCGTCATTAAAAACAAAAGAGTACAAATCTAAACTCTCCATTGTGATTAGAAAGTTAAGGTACAGTATACACATTTTGTTCTCTGCACTTAACCTAATGGTTATAATGAGGACATCTAAGTGGCTGAGGATATTATTTGGTCAGAGGGTCACCACAGCAAAAGACTGATAGAGCATAATGAGAAAATATGAGGGTATTTCCACACTACATTTTGAAAGTTGTCTTCCAACACAGATATAGGCATTCCAGAAAAAAAATTTTAAAAAAGACCTTGCTATTCGCATTCAGAAATTCTTCACATTAATAGAAATCAAAATAGGTAGCAAAAACACAATGAGGAAAAACAGAATTCTTGAGTGATGAAGAAGTCAAGTGGGAGTATAAAACCCAATATTTGGGGAATTTTAATTATTATTTTTTTTTAAAAGTAATTTGAAAATAATCAAGCTAGAAAAAGAGAATCCACAAAGGAGAGGAGGAATTATTCACACTCAGGGCCAGTTTGCAATCCTCTGCTGCTTTAATGTCCTTCTAGTGCCACCCCATCTCTGCATCCCCACAGTTTCGTGCGCAGAACAAGCACAGACATTTCCTTTCCTTCCAGGAACACTGCTGCCATTTCCAGCAGGCTGCTCAGTGGAGTGGGAGGGGGTGCGACTGGAGGATCATGGGGCATGAGAGAGAGAAAGAAGAGAAAAGAAAATATTTTGAGAGAAAAGAAGACTTAGACCTCTAAGGATAGCCTGGGGGTGCATTTCTCCAGCACAACCCTACTTCAAGAACAAAAATATGGGATTGGAGCCCTTTGAAAACTCTGCCTACAGCACGCAGCATCCAAGATTAAAACTCCAACAGTTCCTATCTATAACTCACCGCTGTTTGGCAGGGAGCATCACACAACTGAAAACATAGAGACAAACGGAAGGTGTCAAGTTAGTAATTTCCTTGCTCTACAGTGAGCAGCACGGCAAATATGTGAACCTGTATTTCATCCTCCAAATCATATTAATACTCAGATCTCAAGCAAGAGATAACACGAGGGTAACTAAAGCTGTCCTAGCCAATATTTTGAAACACAGGGATAGAAATATAATGCAAGTAGTGTTTTAGAATATATATTAAAATACCAAGCGGAGGGTGGGACAAAGCTAACGAACTTAAAAGCTGACATCTGAACAAGTAGTCCATTACCGAGGGAAAATTCCAGCATGCTCAAAAATCAGGTATCATTTGCTTTCACAAAAATGTCCATTATCTCCATTTTGGGGTTGTTTGGGTTTTTTTATACAGCAAGACATTATCCCTCCTCAGATCCCAAGACAAAGATTTACTGCTGCCATTTTGTATCCGCATTTCCATCATCTTACCAAAAAACTCTCCCCCCTCCGCTGCTGACACAGTGGAATTCTCCAAATCTGCAGTTTTAACAGAAAGCAAATCCTATTTTGACTCAGACTCCAGGTGGGGATAGCTGTAAAGATACTGTCATGTGAAAGATTCAGAACTAACTTGAACAAAAAACTGTTCATCTGCAAGCTTAATAGCCTCTGAAACAGCAACTGCCACCAAAGAGTTACCAGGTACCGATATTACCATCCGTAAGAACAAGGGTATTGCAACGGAAGATGGAAGTGCTGGAAACTCCCAGTAGCACTGAGTGCTCTGCACAGAGAGCTTGTAAATCCTACTCTTCCAACACACTGACCGCCCCCAATTCACTCAGTGCTCTTAACTCTCAGCCTTGCACAGGATTCCAGACCAACGCTAGAAAGACACATTCCTTAGGTGCTCAGCTAAGCCAGGTATGACCCATCACCACAATTCACCCAGCCTTAACAACATCCCCTTACCCAGTACAATTCCCAACTTCTCTCATATGAAGCATCACTTCCCAGCCCTACAAAAAACAAATGTTTAGAGGGAGGATGTTGAGGAATCTCCTTTCTTCATGTCTCAGATTAATTAATCCATTCTGCTTGTTCAAGGAGCTGCTTTGCTGTTCTGTGAGGAGCAAGTCATACACGACACACCAGAGCACAGCGATATTCCCTGGCACAGCCATGCCAGGTAAGGCTGAGGAACCACTCAATTCACACTGGCAAACCATTTGCACTATGCAAACCCTGACTCTGGAAAACGGGAAAGAAACATTTTTAGGAAATGCTAGAGCAGGGCGAAATCATGCAGAGCTGGCATCAGTCTTAGAATGAAGGCTGTTTTTCCCCTGTTATCCATCTTGCCTCGTGTCGAAGAGCCCAGAAAGAATCAGGCTAAAAGTATACTATTTTTTCTTCTGATGGATCATGCAAATAGAGCACTGCTATTGACTTACACAGGGCCAACTTGTACACAAGTGTAGCTGAGTGATTTTTACACCCAGAGGAAAGTTTAGCTTCCCTAAGTTAACTCCAGGAAACCAGACCGTAGATCTGATTTGTGTGCGCCAGGCTCCTACCTGATGAAATGTAGGATCAACTTCGTGCAACAAGGAAGAGTTATAATACATGATGAATAGATAATGGAGCATAAGGGCTCTGGAGAGGTCACCTGCACCATCTCCTGGCCCTAAAACAGGAGTCATAAACCATTTCCACACTTTCCCATGTGTACATTTTTATCTTTGTGGAGCACCCAGCACAAAAGAGCCCCCGTGATGATGGACACTTTGATGATTTAAGCGTTAAATAACAGAAAAGTGCTATTTATGTGGAAATTATTCCTGTTGGGACAGAGACACGAAGGCAACATTTTCTCTTGTGCCTCTGCCTGCCTCACCTGCACTCTCGCTGCTCATCCATCTCCCCAGATTGCCTGGAACACTGCACATGTAGGAGCATTTTCAAACAGCTCACATTTTCTTTAAAAAGTCAACCTGTTCAGTAATGGCTCATCCTGCTCCTCCCACCCCCTGCTACACGCTCCCTGGGGGCCAAGAGGGGAGAAGATTCAGCCTGCACTGGAAAACAGCTTTATGTACATTAAAATATCACCACTTGTGAGTCGATGCCATTGCAACCTACGAAGCCAGAAATAGCAGCTTTGTCCCAGTGGAATAGAAAAGGACAAATTTCCAGCCTCCGAGAAGGGCTCAAGGTATGCAGGTGCACTTAGTCCTGCAGTAAAAGAATTCGTAATAGCAAAAAATATTACAGGGAGGATGGAACAATATTGTTTCAGGTCATTATATTTTATATAATGTCCTTGTATACCACCTGCACAATGAACCTCCAGCTCGAAGATTAAAATAAAAGCATTTTACAGAGATGAGAGTAAAAATCCTACATCTATCACTTTCCAAAACACTAGAAGAACTTTATGAAGCATTTAGCGATGTCAAGGACCTCTACTGGGTACATGGGGAGGAAATAAGAAAGTATTTCCCTGCAACCAGCTATTGCCTCAAAATGACAAATAAGGACCCTCAAATTTTTTCACAGAATCTTCTTCGCCCATGTTAAGCATGAAAAGACATATTTTCATTCTCAAACAAAAACATGATTCTGTCCATCAAGCTGCAAGATGCCTGGCTCTGCCATAACCATACCCTCCAACTCCTTTGGGAGATGACTGGTCTTGAGACCATTGTCCTGAGACACAACTGTTTTGGAAGACAAATCATAGCAAGTCCCCCTTCCCTGTTACTTTTCAGTCTATATGGTCCCCCAAGAAAGCACTTGCAGAGCAGCAGCTGTCTCCAGTCCTGTGACAGGAGACAGATCAGGATTGTCAGGAATTGTCACCCCTCATGGTTCTTCATACACCAAGTTTTTGAGATTTGTGAGATCTACACGGCTACAGGAGCACCAGCCGGGCCCACGGAGAGACGTGTCCTGTGACTGTATCACCTTGTAGGAAGCTTTTACTGTTATCTGCCCCAGGAAACCTGGGAGGGACAAGGTTCCTTTATCACCACAGCAACTAAGCTAAAGCAAGCAGCCAAGATTTTAGGCAGAAAGCAGCCAAAAGAGCCCCCCAGGAGTTAAATCCAAGAGTTACTAACTCTAGATATCATCTGCTTCTTGGTGCCGTCACAGTAGCAAACGATTTTTGCATTTTGCTGGCATGACAAGAGTCTTCGAGAAGCCAAGCAGAAAGAAAAAAAAAAAAAAAAAGTATTCCACCAAGCAAAACCCACTCTCAGATGGCTTGCACTGACCTTCCCAGTCCTCGTAGAGATACGCAGGTGCGTACCTACAGATGCACACCCCGTCGACTCCGCCGCAGCTGGGGTTGCTACTTAGGCAGCACACACCCCCCACCCCACCCCCCGGGATCCGAGCTGATGGAAAAGGCGCCGGATGCAAGAGGAGCGTGCACAGCGGCACTCCGGCAAAACACGAGCTCGATACAGCGGCGGCGGCAGCAAGAGCCGAATTCCCATTTAAATAAAATGCCAAAAGGCAGTCAGCGAAAGTGACATTTATGGTGTTACTACAAATGCATTCAGTGGGAAGCTGAGTAGCAGAAGCAGGTTGGGGGGGGGGAGAAACAAGCTGTAGTGAAAACTGCCATCTGTATATTGTGCCCCATTTTTAATATTCTGTATTCTCATAAAAAGTGTTGTTTCTGTCACTATTCAATCTCCCAAACTCACATGGAACACTGTTAAAAGTCAGCAGTGTGTGAAATGGTATTTTAAAATAAATGAAACCCGCTCGCAAAGCTGCGGAGGAATATTGCAATGCCAGGGTGCTGACAGACAGGCATTGAAAAGTAACAACCGTTATCATCTTAAAGCAAAGCGGATTAAATAAAAACCCACAGCTAGTGGTGCATTACCAAGTCTGATATTGACACAGCTGCCGTGGTGGTTATTTTTCATTGTCTCATCAAGACAAAGCATCATGGGATATCAATCTTCCCTCTGTCAGGCCATGCCTAGTGTAAAGTTTTTCGTTTACATTTTCATTATATCCCTTTTATCTCAGCTGCCAGCAAAAAAATATATATATGTATTTTTTATATATATATATATACACACACACACATATGCATATATATGTGTACCTCTACGTATGTGTGCATATGCTTCTGGGAATGCTGAGATGGGTTGACCTTTGGTGCATTGGTAAGCCACAGCCTCTGGCTGTGAGGACCCTCCTTCTCCAAAGCCAGCCCCTACTTGTCCAGGCTAGAGGTGGCTGCAAGGACTGGTTTAGTTCTCCTCCAACTGGGGATGAGCAGGTAAAGGTATGATCCCTCAAGAGCTCTACAGCCAAGTAATCCAACGCACACAGCTGCCAATGCTTCCTAAACAGGCCCCTTTCCGTAACCGGATTTCACTGGATAGACCAATGAAATCCCTTCTGCTATCCAGCTCCGTTTGGTGCACCGGTGAGGAGGAAGTAAACAAAGCAGAACTCCTAATTCTCCATGGAGGGCACGAGCTGTCTCATCAATACTCGTAGCTGTTACATTTCTTCCTTCGCAGCTCTGCAGGCTCATCTCTGCATCCCATCATTCCACACATTTCTGTCCTTGAGGCACCTTTAGCTTTCCCAGCCCTGCTCCTGCTTTTAAAGGAGGCTTCCAGGCAAGTGTTTCCAGAGCAGAAAAACCTCTTCCCCAGTGTGCCCAGGGCCTCCCAGGGCTCACTTACAAACACAGCCTTGGTACCTCAGCCTGTGCTCTCACTCCCACTAACAACTCTGCTGCTCCAAGGCACTAGACAAAACCAGCTGTTTGCATCTGGCCGCAGCGTTCCCCAGAGCAACAAGGACTGCAGCAGAAACAAAGGGTTCCTTCCCTTATTCTTAAGAGAGTCTCGTCTTCCAAACCTGGTGTAAAATGTCTGCTATGGCTATGGCTGCTTTTCTCTACTTGTTATTTAATTAAGTGCAGCCCCACTTTCAACATTTCTTGCGGTGTCTCTCGGAGGCAGCTCAGCACTGTCTGTTACTGCACTTCAATCCTTTAAGAGTAGGAACTCTGGGAAACGTAGTTTGCAGTGGAAAAAAACAGAGCTAAAGCAGCCACAGAGGGCTGGTGGTGGCCTGGGAGAGCTACAAAACGGGCAATAAAAATAGTGAAGCAAGACTCCTTGGAAAGGGGTTGCAAAGAAGCGAGTAACTAAACGACCAGCCCCCAAAACTCCCTGCCAGGCTCGTGGTGGTCCCTCTGGAAGCTGACTGTACCAAAGCAGTCCCTCCTCTCCTTTCCTTAATCCCCAAGTCAGGTAACTGCCCAAATCCTGCCCAGTGCTGGAAACACACAGGATTACACCAGTCCATATGTGCTGTGTTTATCAGAGAATCATAGAATGCCTTGGGTTAGAAGGGACCTCTAAAGGCCATCTAGTCCAACCCCCCGTTATAGCTCACCGTGCTCAGTAGCAGAAATAAAACACTGATCACACCTTCCCTAAACCAGGAAATGGCGCTCTGCAGTGGCCCAGGCTGTCTTCCCCATCCAAGTGGGCATTGTCTCCAGTATGCTTATCGGCTTCACCGGCACTCATCTTGAGGTTGAGCCTTTGCCGCTGCTCTGCACCCCAGCTGCCTCAGGAGAAGGGTGGACTGGTTCTACTACAGCACTTCAGATACTCCATCACCTCCCTGTGCTCCACGCAGACCCTGGGGATCTTCACCTACATAGGAGGGCAAAAGTTCCCTATAGCAGAGCAAGTGCTGCCTAATTACAAGAAATCCTTGCACGAAAAACACGCGATGTAAAGCAATTCATCCTCCCACCTTCTCCTCCCTGCCTCAGTTTCCCCAATGCTGTAGGCAATGTTGCTCTTTCCTGCTGTATCTCCCAGGCTGTCTACACCATTCTCCCCATTTTCCCCCTGTATATCCAAACCCTTCTGACAGAAACCTCCATCCCAGGTGTCTACAACCCTGGGATGCGTGTCCTTTTGGGATGCGTGTCCTTAGAGGGGGGAGCCAGGTCATTCCCTCTCCATCACCAGAAACATTTCCTTCTTCCAAACAATAGCCCCTATTTGGAGGCTGTTTCCATTTAAAGAGAGGATCATTAGCCTCTGTAAAAGTCAAACTGCCAGGAAGCTGGTGGCAGTTCAGGGATGCTCCAGCCCTCATTGCATCCCTGTGAGGGCATCTGCATTCACGCTCATTTGCACCCAGCCTGAATTTAACCCCTAGGTCCTGCCCTACCCTCCTGAGGCCCCAGATCGACAGCACTCGGCAGAGCAAAGGGTTACACCAGCTCTTCCAGCAGCGTTCATTGCCTCTCCCTCCCTCTCTGCGAGCAGCAGCAATTGCCATTCTGCATCCTTAATAGCAGCGTAATCAAAAGTTATGATGCATTTTTCAGTAATCA
This sequence comes from Baryphthengus martii, assembly GCA_013396935.1. Lineage (NCBI taxonomy): Eukaryota > Metazoa > Chordata > Aves > Coraciiformes > Momotidae > Baryphthengus > Baryphthengus martii. The sequence goes on from VWZK01006086.1 coordinate 297,304, forward strand.
CAAGAAATGATCCCCACTTAGCGTTAAGTAAAGCAAATTTGCCACTGGAAGGATGGAAAAAAAAAAAAAAGGAAGAAGAAGAAAAAGAAGAAGTCAAAAGCATTTCAATTTTCATTTGAAACGAATGAGTCAGAGTCAATTTGGTAAAGCAGTTAACAGCAGCTGTGCTCCCCTTCCCAGCCCCTTAACAGGTACAATTTGCTTTTAACAAACAACCTCACGGAGGTCTCTGGCACTGTGTTAACATAGTGGCATTCAACTCCTCTTGCTGTTGTGTATTTAAATTGGGTAATAGAGTCAGGAGGAGGAGATCCACCATGAATCTTAAGAAGTGCAATTTGACAGTGTCTTTAAGAAAAAAAAAAAAAGAGGGGGGAGCCTTTATAAAAAAAATAAATAAATGAATTGGAGAGCAGGTTTTGCTGGTTTATTTCAAAGCAGCAGATGAAAAACAACAAAAGTCCTAGAAAGCCCCAGTACTGTGGCAAGAACCCAGCAAGCCTGGAGCCATGAGCAAGCAGAGCCCCTCCGCAAAGAATTCTGCAAAACAAGCCAAGATACTTGACAGTCAAAACACCCCTCAGCCTGGGTGCACTCAAGATACTTCCCTCCATACCAGGAGCAATAGCGGAAAGCTGTATATCAAGGAAAAAAAGAAAAGAGCACAATAAAATCCCTGCACACTTCTGCTAAAGCTGCCCCAGTCCCTTAGGGCATCCCACACCATACTCTAGTCTCAGCAGTTGTTTAGAGAGAGGGCTACCCTTGAACTGGGAGAAAGAGCACAGATGTGCCATGAGCCTCCAGCCACCTGCTCTTCTCCTTCCTGACCCCAGAGCATCACTGTCCTTCCCTCACCCCAACGACAGGCCCTTGATAATGCCCTCATCTCATCGAGCCTGCGGTTCAGGCAGTCAGCTTCTCTCATTCATTTGTTCTTCGAAGAAATCTCATTTCATTACCTTCTAGGCTCCTCAGCTTTGTGGGGAATTACAGGAGGTCAATGAAAAATTCATGTTCTCAGTCAGTAATTGGCATTTTTGTTTCCTTTTTTTTTTTCTAGAGGAAGGAAAGCAAAGAAAAGGATGTGAATGGGGCAGACAGCAGGGTGAGTGGGTATCTTCTGCCAGTTATTAAGATAAAGTCTCTCATATTGCTCCTGTCCAGTGTAGTCTGGTGCTCACTCCAAGCAAGCGCTGTAATCCTACATATTGAAATTTGAAAGCGTTCCTGGTACTTTTATTAGAGGGACAAGTAATGAAAGCAGACTGGACATATGCAATTATTACAGTGTAATCTGCTGGAAATGAAGTCAACCCAATCACCCGGAGTTCTGCTTTCTTCGGATTTTTCAGACTTCAAGTAAGTGCTTCCCAAATTCCAGCTGAAGTTACTGTTACAATCAATAGCACAAGGGCTCTCAGTACAAGACTCAGTTAATATGATGCTACCAAGTACTCCCCTATTGATCTCAGGCTGGTCTGAAAGCTCTCGCAGTGACACAAACTACCACCACTAACAGGGAAGACAAACGCAAAGTAAGGGGCTGCCAGCAAGCTAAAAGGAACAGCAGATCTCTTGTTTTCAAGGATACCCAAGAAAACATGAAATCCCTGTCCTGAAAACCAGAGAAGTTCTTCAAAAAACAAAGTCTGCTTGGTTCTGAACTGTTCCTGTCAGCAGATTTGCCATCGATGAGCGTGAGACTGGGATTTCACCCACCCAACATGTGAAAAGAAACTCTTTTCAGCCACCTTCAAGGTCCTGCACCGTGGAGCTGTAGACGGGCGATGCTTCTTCCTCTGTCTCTCCCTCCTGAAAGCAACGAGCACGCTGACAGCCGGGAAACAGATTGCTACATACGGCACGACCAAGGCTCGCGATGATTAGATCTATTAATACAGTGCATCTGATTCACCTCCAAGGCCCCGACGCTCAGTGACAAATAGGGACAGGCTTCCCTGCTTTGCCGAGCAGGAATAACGACCTCCTTGGAGCCTGGATGGGCAGGACCAGCAAAGACCAGAGAGAGCAGCATCCCCCATGTGCTGGTGAGTGTCCTTGGGAAGAGCCCCAGCAACGTTGGAAGATTGACAGCGCGGGGAGCTGTCAATCACAGGTGGTAGTCCCAGAGCTCATGTCTTGGCAGGTCCTTCTCATTTTGAGGATGGAAAGAGGTTCTTATTTCTGATCCTTCCTGCATTCTTCTCCGACCAGGATTGTTTCCAGTCCCACCAGCGAGATAGCTCTGGCGGCCCAGTACCTGCTACCCAATTCCATCAAAGGCCCTTGCAAGTCCATGTGCCTCCACTGACTGCCACTTGGGATCTGCATTTCCCTGAGGTCAGAGGAGGATCTGTTCCACTGGGCTTGTCATCTCCTCCAGACTGACCTCTCCCTACCCACATCCTCCCAGCAAGAGCAGCCACCCACTGTAGCACAGCAGGACAGGTGGGATAGGCAATTCCCTGGGACACAGGCTTCCCTAGAGCTTCTCTGGCCCCACACCTAGGCCCAGGTCCTCCTGATACCAATGTGCCCCACAGCTGTTTTCTCACAGCATCACCCTATACTTCTCTGCTCAACATCCTCCTAAGCATCTCCATCTGGCTGTCCTTTGTCCATCACAGGCACTTAAAACAAAACTGGAAAGACCACAATTTTAACACCTCCACCACAAGATGTGAAGTTTTTCATGACAAAGTGAAGCTCACCCTTTCCAGATCACAACCTGCTGCATGACTTGAAGCCCCACTGCCTTCAGGGCTGATTTACACTGGATGAGGCTTTCATGCCTTAACCTGCGTACCCCACCCTGCAACTTGCCCTGCAGAGCTTGTGCTCCTCCCTGCCCTGGCCAGGAGAGAAAAGCCAGACAGCTATCCCTCTAACAGTCCTGACATCATCTGCTTATCAGGCAGGGTGATGTCTCCTGGTCAGCAGCTGCAGACCAGGGTTGGCACGTGGGCAACTTAAAGGTGGACACTTAGTACATCTACTACCTGCTTATTAGCTACCAGGCTCCCACGATGATGAACTGGCTGGGTGATGGCTCCCACCAGCTCCTAGTGCTCAGCAAGGCTTTCTCATTCCATTTTGAAAAAGCTGGGCCAAGGCAAAATAATTTCTGAGAGGAAGGAAGCAGTGGCTGGTTTTCCTCCTGCCTCCAAAAACAATCTGACCCTTTTCCCCAGTCTCAGCAGGACATTTTCTTGGCGGTCTTGTCTTTCCTCCTCATGGTGAGTGTACATCCCAGCACAGGACACTTTTTGAAGCAAAACTCTGTTGTCTCCTGAAGGTCTCACAGAGCCTACACAGCATCTTTGCCCTGTTTGAAAGGACTCAAGCCAACCCTCTGCAGTCCAACACCACATCATGAATCAATCAGTGGAAAAAAAAAAAGCAGATGGGGACAGGTATCACCAGGTTAAAGAGTCAGTAGACGGTGTAAAGACTTCCTGGGAATGGAGACAGGCTTGAAAGACATCCCAGAAAATGGGAACCCACAGAGGAGGTGTTTTTGCAAAGCATAATGGTCAGGAGACAAGGAAATTCAGCGCTGTTTCAGAGGACCACCGTTCAGCTCTCCTGAAGGCAGAGCCACAACCGAGAGGCTGGTGGCTTTGGGTGCCTCTCCCAAAGGCACATAGCTTTGCCATTGTTTTTGATGATTTCTTTAGTATTCCTCAGTTCTGTAGTAACATCATCTGTTACCCTTCATCTCTCCTGCAGGCCAGATTCAAAATCGCATGAAGGGGTGAAGAGTTCAAAGGATGATCAAGCTGCATTCTCACCAAGACCCTCCCTGACTTCACTGGTTTTCACATTCTTAGGCTTTTTCCACTCATTTTGATCAGTGAAAGCAACCCTTGGAGGCTGAGCCCAGCAGAAATGGCCATGCTTTGCTACCTAGAGGTGCTTCATCACCCCCTCAACTCCCCTGGCAGGAAAGACATTTCTGTGCTCTTTTTTCACAAGCGGCACTGACGAAGGGCAAGCAGCAACCCCACACTGCAATTGTTCTGAACACAGAGCAACTCCTTGGTTGAGAGAGACTGGTTATGAAGACCGTATCGCTCTCTACAACTACCTGAAAGGAGGCTGTAGTGAGGTGGGTGTTGGTCTCTTCTCTCAAGTAAATAATGATAGGACTAGAGAAAACGGCCTGAAGCTGCACCAGGGGAGGCTTGGATTATATATTAGGAAGAATTTTTTTACCGAAAGAATATTATGTGCTGGAATGGGCTGCCCACAGAGGTGGTGAAGTCACCATCCTTGGAGGTGTTCAAAACGCATGTAGATGATGCTCTCCAGGACATGCTTTAGTAGAATAGTGAAGTGTTTTCTGTGGCTGGGGTTGTTTTTGTTGTTGTTGTGTTTTTGGTTTGTTTGGGTTTTGTTTTTTTTCTTCCTAGGTTGACAGTTGGATGTGGTGATCTTAGAATCACAGTATTGTCATGGTTGGAAAAGACCTCTATGAAGGCAGTCTGAGGGCCTTTGAGGTTGGCAAGTGTCAGTTCTTGGTGGCCAAGCTGTCTGCAAACCAAGCACCCAGCTCTCCAGTAAAGACAGGCAAATGGTCCTGCACTACCAGACAGAAAACCTCATGGGCTCCACCCTCCAGCTTCACCTGCCAAGGTCCTGGTGACCCTCTGTCTGCTCTTCACCGCAAAGGGATATTCACGCATAGACAGACGGGCTGAGGAACCTCCTTCATAGAGAGCTGAACGGCAGAGGGGCTGGCTGTGGAATTAGCTGGCTCTGGATGCTGATCTCTCCGCTCCTCAGGAGGTGATGAACACCTGCCCCCCTTAGGGATGGACTCGGTGCTCAAAGCCTCCCTCCTTCTTCCATTGCTGGAGGGCCCTCGGCCCCAGCCTGGGGGAGGGCTGCGCATTATACACATCCCCGCTGAATTGTTACACGGTTCTGCTGTGTTCCTTAGACAGAGGACTTTGCTACCAGCGAGCGGGAGAGAAAGTGCCATCTGGGACCGCATGTGCTTTCCAGACAGATGGCTGACTATTCTAGTGGTGTTTTATTTCTAGCAATGGTTCATACAGCAACAGCGCTAGTGTGAAAATGGGATGTGACAAGATGCGTATTGCTTACACCTTCTGTAAAGTTCAGATAAAACCAAGATGTACAGAATGTAAAAAAAAATAAAATCAATATAATTAGGTAATTAAGAGAAGCAAAAAAGCCCTGATTTAGTGCTGCATTGTGTTCATGTATATTACAGATTGTGTATATGTGGGTGATAGGGAACATACATATGTATGTTTCCACATTTATGCATGTACACAACGCAAAAGGAAGGGAAAATAATGAACCTATGTATTTATCCGGTAAAATAAACACAGCTACCTGCTCCAGCAACTGCTTCTGACAGAATTTCTGACAACCACTCACTGTTTCACCCTTTAGACCAAAGCTCAAAAGCTCCGCAGGATGGGAAAGTTCCTGGTTTATACCCTTATGTTTTATATCAGCACAAGGTCCTGAACCTGCCCATGCTCCTTGGGCATTATATCCTGTGTTCTGTATTGCTGAACAACTACATCTAGAAGGAGCAGCAGTACGAGCAGCAGCATCACACAAGCTCTTAGTTTATAAGCAGGACAAGTGGTCATGCTAGGCTCATTGCACTGCTTTCTGCAGGGGCAAGAATTCAGCCCTGCTGCTCTGAACAGCGTAAGGAACCCCAGCCACAGAGAGCTCAACACATGCCACTGGACATAGAAATGGTGAAACTTGGCTCTAAAACCCATATCCAAGTTCTTCTCAAGTTCAGGTTGGAAAGACGACCTGAATTGAATGTGTTTAAGGCCACACATCTGGAGTTAGCTAGAAGTGGGCTTGCCTTGCCCATGGAGGCAAGAACTCAGCTCAAGAACTCTCATCTTCCCCACACTGCACACGGGTCTTCAGATTCAAAAGCAGGAAAAAGATTGCAAGAAAAAGGTTCAGAACAAAAAGTACCTGTCTCTTGGCTGCCCAAAGAGCCAATGCAGATGAAACAAGGTTGTGGAAGAGGTGGTTGCTTGACTTGGGCATGTCTGAGGCTGCTCCTGCCATCATATCCTGCTTCTTCAGTTTGAAAGCTGCAAGATGAGATGGACCCCTGCATGTGAGACAAGAGGGAAGAGGAACAAATGAAAGGTATTACTCAAACCACACCTCACCACACAGACACCATCCAGCAAAGACAGCTCACAACCCGTCTCCCAAGGGGTTCAAGACAAGCAGAGATGTCCTCTGAAATAGCAACGAGGACCTGTTCCTATAATCAAATGTTTGTTACAATGGGTTAATGCAGAGCAGTGGTGGTAAGAGACCTGAACGGGCGGGCAGCACACTGGGGTTATGAGCCTTAGGAAGTCTCTGTCCCTGCAAGGGTATCCTCAGGCAGGCAAGAGACAAGGTCCTAACATTTGCCTGCAGCATCCTATGCAGGGACGCAAAATCATTCTCGTAGATAAACTTGGGGATGCGGAACAGGGGGAAAAAAAATCATCTCAGAAGAGAGGAGCCAAACCGTGGTCAAACCATTCACTCCAGGCAGGGATCCAAGCCTGAGCAGACAGAGAAGCAAGAAACCGCCACCTCCAGACCCCCCAGGACTCTAACTCTGACTCAGCAAACGATTTTTTTGCACTTTCAGGGCCCAAAGTAGAGCGAAAAGGACATTGCATAGAAACCAGAGCATGTTAGAGGAGATTTGGCAAGAGCTAACTCTGTCTTTTTGTCACTTTGCAGCATCCTGGGTGTCACTCAAACTGGAAATCTTTCTGTCCAGTTCCCATTAGGTGTAGATGTGTTTTCACACTTCTGCCGAGCCAGGTACTTTCTGTGCTGCCGCTGGTTAATTACTTGAGGATGAATCACACTGCTCAGCAGGGAGGTGGGGCAAACGGTGTTATCTGAGCAAGTCATGGAGTAGGGTGGCAGGGAAGAAAACATCTCTGCATCGGGCGGGTGGGCACACACGTACCGGATTCGCGAGAAATAAATTCAGAGAGGAATATCAATAAATCTCCCAGCCTGGCCACAGGGGTGGGAGTTTCTCTTCCCTCACCTCCCTGCAACAGGGAAATTCTGCTCTTTCCATGGGGGGTGGGAAGTGGCGCAGGGCTGCATTGAAATGTAAATTCACTCAAATTATTAAGCACAAGAGAGCAGCTCCTGCCAGCCCTTTGTTCCACAGGCAGAATGTGTAATCTAGAAGAATAAATATAGTCAGATATCAGCTAAACAAAGAGACCCGGGGCCATGCATATTCAGCGACCCTCTCCCCCAGGACATCCCTTCCCCCTTTATCAGAGAGGCTCTTTCTGCAGTCAACAATTGTAGATCAAAACGCCCTCATTAACCAGGGCTGAGATGAAAACCTCTTGCTGTTTCATACTGAGGGTGGGGTCTCTCCAGGAGCAGAGATTTCCCAACCCTCCGGTTTCCTCCTCTGCTCCTTTGCCATCCTAGGAGGACAGGGCGGGGGTGCCTCTGAAGCCCACTGGCACTACAGTCTCCTCAGACAAGGCGGGGTAGCTGCAAGACCAAGTACCAGGGTCTGGCAACTAGCGTGGCTCCAAGAATGCCCTGCACTTTGCTGCTGTGTCCACCTCTGTGCTAGCAAAGGGAATACCCTTGGGAGAGGGCAGGCAGACTACAGGTCTGTGTAGGCTTCCTTAAAAAGAGGGCAGAAGCCGCCAAATACACCTCCTCTGTCACTTAGAATCATAGAATGGTTTGGGTTGCAGGGGACCTTTAAAGATCATTTCATCCAACCTCCCTGCAGGGAGCAGGGTCATCGGCAACTAGAGCGGGTTGCTCAGAGCCCCATCCAACCTCCCCCGGAATGGTTCCAGGGATGGGGCATTAACCACCTCTCTGAACAACGTGGATCAGGGTCTTAGAGTAAAAAATTTCTTCCTTCTCTCTGTTCTAAGTCTCCCCTATTAGTTTAAAACCATCACCCCTTGTCCTGTCCCAACAGGCCCTGCTCAAAAGTCTGTCCACATCTTTCTGAAAGGCCACTTTTAAGTACTGAAAGGCCACAAGAAGGTCTCTGTGGAGCCTGCTTTTCTCCAGGCTGAACAACCCCAGTTCTCGCAGCCTTTCATCATAGGAAGGGTGTTCCCTTCATAGAAAGGATTACCTGGACCGAGTCTGACAATCAGTGGAGACTCCCAGAGATGCTTAAACCAAAAAAACCAACAAACCACCCGGTAGCAATTGTTTCATGTTTCTTCCCACAAACTACTCATCTCTCACAGCAAGGGGAGCTGAAGCCACCCTAAGGGCTCCAGGTCTTTGCAGAGTTCACACTCTACGCTGTGATGACTGAGGATGTCTCTACTGCTTCCCCTCTTGGGTCATACAAGAGCAGGTGATCACATCAATGTGAAGTCACGCTGGGAAGCGGATGGAAAAGACAGGCCCAACTGCCCAAAGACATTCCAGCAGCAGTGGAGATCAGAATATCAAGCAGGTAGCCAAAGACTGTCCCTACCCCAGGGCACAAGGAGAAGTGGCTGGAGGCCAAGCAAGCATCAGGTAAGGAGGAGAGGGTGTTCTCCCCACCCATGGCTGGGGTCGTTACCTAAACACAGCTTCTCCATCTCCTGTGCTGTCAGTCTCACACTTGTCACTACCACTAAACCCATTGCAAGATTTAAAGATGAGGTGGAGAAGGAAGGAGAAAAAAAAATAAAAAATCAATTTGGCTGGTTTTGAGTTATATGAATATAATAAAGTGTCCTGCTTTTGGATGCAGTTTGTGCTTCCAATAACTCAGCAACATATTCATTAAACAAAGAGAGGTAAAAGCAGCAAGCCATTAAAAATAAAGCACTAGGAGAGGGAAGGCCATCCAGGCTGTAAATATCTTTGACTCTTGTTCAACCTCCATTTTCTTTTCCCTGCTCATTCACTAATTGACCTCTGGATCCTGCTTCTCAGAACTGTTTCCATCACTGCACTTTGTCCTTCAACGACAGCTTGCAACAAAGGTTCTCAGGCACTCTCTAAATGCAGAATAAACTAATACAGTAGACCGCCAAAAGCAAGAGAAAAGGGTCCATCTCACTCATTACTCTAGTGCTGCGATGCAATATAACCTGCACAGGGCTACGAAAATCACAGGAGCAAAGATCAGGTTCCTAGGTGAAAAAAAATGCTTCCAGTTTTAATCTGTTGATGCACTGTGCACAGACCCTCTCTGCATATGTAACAAACGTCCACCTGGTATTTCAGCTTCATTGCATAAAGTTTACCCTGAGCTAGAGACAGACTTCTTTGTCACCCAGATGGAGGCATTCTGGCCACAGGGCACCACTCCCTATCCCGATCCAGGCAGGACTTCACTCCAGGTGGCAGGCACCAGAGCCTCACGTGCCGATCCCTGCTGAGGACCAGCAGACATTAGCACTGAGCCATCTGGAAAGGAAGGTGCCCTGCTCCAGGACAGCCCATGAATTTCAGCACTGCTCTACAAATCCAGAAAAGGCTGAGCCTGTCATGTATAGACCCTTCTCCAAGCCTAACTCCAGGATCACCAGTTCCCCAGCATGGCTACCAGGAGATTGTCTGACTCAACATCTGAAATCTGTCTTACCTTGCCCAGTCTGAAGGGTCATCCCTAGTATTACGTGGCTTAACTCCCAAATTACGCCACAACAGGTATTCAGAAGACAGCATCTGGGATAGACCTCATGTTGATGTGGAGGGATAACTCAGCAGGAGGCTCACCTCTCTCTCTTCAGCATCTTGGTGGTCCTTGGGAGTTCATCATCCTCTACACGGTCTCATTTTTTCACAAGTTTTAGAAGCATCTCAGAGGATCACCCAATATGATGACAAAGCAGCAAGGGACACTTCCCTCACATTTCCTCTGATTAGGAGAAATGCTTGTTGAAGGAGGCAGTCTAAGGTTTGGTAAAGGCGTAAGTTTTTTTTCAGCCCCAAACCAGAAGTGATGGGATTCCTCTATTCCTTGCCTGCAGGCACTCAAAATGCCACATTTCTTCCTTTCCATGGGATTTAAAAAGAGCAGCCTTCTCATGTTCTTAATCCTTCCCAAAGCTCACAGCATATGGCAGTTTTGAAGGAAATTGGGTTAAGACCATAAAGGCTATTAAAGGAGTTTTGCTAAGTACCAGCTCTGCAAGAGAGAAGCTACTGGAGAGGGACAGCCTGGGGATGTTACAGACCTTACGGTTCTCAGAGAGCAGGAAACAGGGCCAGGAGCTCCCTGTCATCTGCCCTTTTGACACATAACCTGCACCTAGCCACTGCTAATGCTTAGCAACAGAACAAAGACCAAAGAAGCTCATCTCCCCGTTTTCTCTGAGAACACTACATGTTCAGTGCGAGGCAGGAGGCAGAATGGTGCATCCCTGGAGGCCCTTATCTCCCACATGGCCCAGGGTTGATGAGGAAACCGTTCATGCAACCTCTGGCCTCAGGCACAGAACAGGACATTAGTCAGTTCAGCTCACCACAGTCTGAGGAAGGAGAAAAACCTTACAAGCAGAGATGTCCAAAGCCATTCTTGAAGATATCAAGAAACTGCTCTCGGCCAGCCAACACCCATTTATTGGGCAGGTGACTGACACTTCGGTTCTTTGGGCTTAAACACACAGTTTGAGTAGCCACTTCCAACTATAAGCTTGCTAGACAGACGTCCCCTCCATACAACCTCTTGCTGCAGGGAGGGGCTTTGCCACAGCCAGCAGCTTTCACTCAGCAAGCCTGGTTTTAACTACAAATCAGTTAAAAGAAAACAGTGCTGCCTTCTCCTAATAACTATAGGTCTTCTCTCACTGTGGTTTTACACTGGTGCAGCTCAACTGGATATAAATCAGAAGAAGAAAAAAAGAGCAGAATCTGGCCTTACGTACTTACATTTTAGCCCCTAAACCAAGCCTTATTTGATCAGAAGTCTTCTTTTCCATCTCCTCATTCATTGATACTAAGAGATATTTTCCAAACAGCACAGTAGTTGGGCAGTTTCACACAAGACTTCTTGCACTCTGTTTTTCCGGAGTAGCCCAAAAGTTAATCCAATGCTACCTGTCCCCAGATACTGCTCCATACACAGGTATATAAACTCACTCACAGATTTGACACAAAACCATTAGAGAGGGGAAAAAAAAAATTAAATTCAAGGCCTCTCAGTCTGCCTCATCAGTGAATATTAATTTGGATTGTCATGCAGTTGACTTGTAAATCAACTGGATCATTAACTCAGACCTTTTGCACAGTAGCATTACAGGATGTTGCAAGTTATTTAGACACTGCAGCATTTCCTCCACTCCCACTGCTTTGGACAAAGAGTTCTGCTCGCCGAGGAAAGAGGCTCACAACTTGAGCCCACCTAAATTCAGGTAAAGCTCAATGTAACAGCTGTGCTGCCATGACTGGCTTAGTTAGCTGCATGGCATTTCCCAAAATAACCCCACCATCCTAATCTTTCTAGCCAAGTAGGGCCTTCTGCTGGATAGCTTATTCCCCACAGGCACTGGAATAGCAGGACTAACGAAAGACCCGTTTTTGCCAAGACAAAGATATCCACAATAAGTTGACTGGTCTAGGGAAAAGACTGAAGTTTTAACTAAGGATTTGTGGCTCTGCTGAGAATAGACCGTAGTTGCAGGGAGTGAACAGATCTATATCAATTTACAACATCAAAAGGCTCAGATCTTGTCTGCTTCATATCTATTAATAATAAGTATTGACTATAATAAACCAATTGAGAACATACCGCTGGATCTCAGGCTGCTGTGAATACAGAATTAGTGGAGTGATGTGAAACACGGTGTGTTCGCTTCCCAGGCTGCAGCTGCTGTGGATATCTCATCTTTTTAAGCCTGGGCATTCCTGACCATCTTCAGAAGAAAGGCACAAGTGTTCATCGTCTTTTCTGGAACTTCTCATTTGCTTTTTTCTTTAGAGAGAAACAATGAAGTTAGAGCCCAAGGTGTTCTCAAGCAGTACGGAATGCTGACATAAGATGCTAATCCAGCTGTGCAACTCGCAACAAATTGTGAACCTATGGGATTTTAGGGAGATTCATAAAAGGAACAAAGTATTTTCAGCCAGTTTTCCTTGTCTGGGAACAGATTCTGTGCAGATATCCCCAGAGCCAGGTCAGGATCAAGTGGGCTCAGTAGCTCAGCTCTATGCCTCTGGCCAGCAGCCTGCCCAGAAGAGAATGAGACCCCTCTGCAGGAGTGCACATGTGCGTGGCATAAGTAGTTTAACCTCCACAACATCCACAAGGGGTTTGATGAGCACTAAAACGGGTTTCTCTGCAGTGCTGCTACTCAGACTCAGTTTTAGCCAGGACCCACACTACCACCACCACTACTGGTAGTGTAGCAAGGCAGGCCTGACACACTGCTCTTACAGCAGAGTGTGGCTGAGATGGGCTCACCTGCAGAGGAGGTTTCTCAGCCTCACAATCCCTAGGTCACACACAATCACTTCAGTTCAACGGTGCGATGAAGAACGGCCAGGATAGCCTCCCATACCCTACCATTAGAAAGTACCGTACGGCCCACCTCAACACAAACATCAAGCATGTGGCTCCCCCTCTCCTACAGCATCTCACCTTCAGGATGGCCTTGTTACCCAAAGTACAACAGGTCTCATTCCTCCAGACCTGCAGACAGGAGGAAAAATCACGTCCGTGCCCCTCTCATCCTTACATCGTTGCTGTCACGCTGCCTTGGCTGCTACTCTGCTGCTCAACACCACATCCATTTCTCTTTCTATAGACGGTCACCAGGGCTGAAGGAAGAGATGTCTGCTATGAACAAGTTGATGCTAGAGACCAGGAATGAATGAAACTGAGGAGCTGCAGGTTTAGATTGAGGGGTATTTGCAAGACATGCTGGTAGGCGTGCGGGGCAAGAGTAAACTGCAGAGAAACTGAGCTCAGCCACGCTGTCCAATGTTCTCCTCTAGCTACATCTAGTCAGTCACTCATTTTCAGAAATCTGGTGCTGTGCTTTCGAAAGAACAGTCTTTTTTTTGTAAGGGAAAAGAAGCCTGATATATCACAGAGCAGGTTTAAGAGCTGGACACAATAGAGAAGGTGGCTCTGTAGTGAGGAGGTCTCCATTTCCAGTTAAACAGCGACCTCTGGTCTCAGCAGACTGAAACACACGTGTCTTCTCAACAGCTTGGTTTAGGACGGACACCTTAAAACAGATCATTTCGCTCCGTTTTATCCATGGGGAATAAGGACACATCTTTCACATGTGGGCAACCACCATGACCTTCAAATCCCATCAGAGGGAGTCGAGGGCTTCACAGCCCCAGCAGTTGTTAAAGTATCTTAGGATTTACCTTCTCCTACTTGGCTGATATTTAACCAGATGCCAAGAGAGACAAGGACACCTGGTTTCTAAATGGATTGTTTCCAGCATACCCCAAGAGGGAATAGAGATATATGTGCACTCTCACACACACAGGCGAGTCTTGCACGGAAACTCTTCAACAGAGCCATGCAACCAAGACAAACAGAAAGAAGGGTGCAGCTGCTGAATATACTACTACCCCTTGAAGGCTGGGGGAATAAACAAGTGTGGTAGGAGAGCTCTGATACCACACACAGCAAGCCAGCTGGACCTGTCCAGCCTGCAGAACCATTCCCAGTATACCAAGCCTAAAAGATCCATCTCAGCTCCTCCCTACAGGGTATCTTTAACCCTCTCCACATTTCTCTCTTCTGTGGGTCTGAACTCACATTCCCATATCACAAGTTATAGGATGCCTAGGACTCTTCTCATAGTCCACAATGCCTCAAGCCAGATCACAACTCTCAGCTCCTAGACTCTCACAGCAGCTGGGAGAGGAGAATCCCATAGGAAATCCCACCTATGCCATGCCAGGGATCGAGCACCAGGAGTTCCTGGTGGGATGTGGAAACCAGTGACATCATTCTCACTCTAGCAACTCACTTAAAGACACGTGGTTCTTAGGAAACTGGCATGCTGCAGAATACCTTCCTTGCGAACCCTGCATGGGAATGATCCCCAGGAATTGGGATTCAAGCACAATGTGGGTTTTTGCCTTAACAGCTTTTAGGACTACACAGGAAGGCTCCACTCTGCTTCTCGCTTCTCCATGCACAATCACACAACTGTGCTATTAAGTCAGTTGAAAATACCCTGTCAGCTATAGAATAAAAAATAATCAAGCTAAAATTAACTGGTTTGAGTAAGACAGATCTATTAAGCAATTTTAAAATTGCTGCAGTCAAGAGTGTCAAAAACTTGGACAGAAGCTGGCAGAAAACAGAAGAGATCTCTGCAGCTCCTGAGGATTGTATGTGCTCTCCCCACTATAGTTTAAAAAAAAAACAAAACAAACAAACAAACCCAGCATTTACAAACATTGCCCTACGAATACAAAACAGGTTTCTAGGAAGTAATCATACCATCTTTTAACAACTATGTTGCAGAAAGTTTGTCTCAGACTGTTACAACTTTGTATGGCTTAGATTACCGCTCTATTTATATCCACAGCATTTTATCAGGCGTGTTTACAGGACTGTACCCGCATCAGCATCCCATTCCTACAGAGAGCTCCGGACAAACGCAGGGGCCAGAGACCAAACAAGGGCAGAGATCTGCAACACACAAAGTTTGCAGTTCAGCCAGAAATTCTTACGCACAGACTTCTATGTTTATATATGTTACTTCCTAAAGATCTTACATAAACCAAACCCTACAGGTGGATACATTAGTAAGAACAAGCCTATTAACCCTTCTTTCCTCATTTGTCCCTGTATTCCTAGAGAAAACATTTCTAACAGCAGACCAGGCAAACAGCACCTCTTTGCTCACCAAAAAAAAAGTCTCGCCTACACTCTCTGCAATTGCTTCTTGGGTAAAAAAAAAAAATGTTGGTGCATTCAATTTTCAACACTTAGACTTCGTAAGTCTTCCAATTTTGTCACTCTTCATATTTAGAAGACATCTCGCAAATGACTGATTCTCCTTCAGCCCCCTTGTCATTCAGAGTCACTTATCTCCTGCATGTAGGGGGCAATCCACAGATTTATAGCAGCCCATAAAAGTTGTTACCAAAAGTACAGTTTCTTTTTGTGTGTGATAATTTCTAATAACTCTTATGCATGATAGCAATTACTGACAAAAGTCAGCCTCTGTTAATAGAGTTTATCTCAGTTCATCATATATCCTTTGTCAGTGGAAGCATTTTGACAAGCCTGGGGTTAATTAAAACCAAGAAGACAATAAAATACACCTAATCAAACATTACAGGTACAGAAATCAATTAGCAGATTTATGGCACTTTGGAGCCCTCTATAACGTGCAAAATTCAAAGAAACTGTCAGTTCCATCCCCCCAAGACAGCGTAATTGAATTTCTAATTGAAACTATTTTTCAATAGGTAACACAATCCACAAAGTTTGATTTGCATTAAAGTGGCATCTGCAGAGGACAGAGAAGTCTGAAAAAAAAAAAAATCCCATGCTCCTCATTATTACCAGCAATAATTATTATTATTATTTGCATATTTAAAATTTTGCAGAAGCCCTTTAGAATCAATGGAGTGGTCAATTCTTTGCCAGGAGGGAAAAGAAAAAAAAAAAACAATCAAGCAGAAAATTCAGGGTAGGCAGAAATAAGAAGAACAGAAAGCTGGCTGGGCCTGGTGCTGAGCAGAACACAGTCCAAGGGATGGCCCGTTACCGGTGACATCCCTAAGGGATGGACACTGGGACCAGTATCGCTTTTTGTTGCGATGTTTCTCTCTGGAATACAATGAGACAGAGAACACATACAATAGAGTCTAATTATATACAGTACTGTTCAGTATATATTATTTGTATTTTACATTGCTTCATTTCTTCTGCTGCTCATAAGCTATAGCTAGGAGCTATCTCTCAGTAATTTACTAGAAGATCAGAAAGACTATCAATGTAAAATAAGTCAGAAGAAATGAAGATACTAGGCCAACAGAAAGCTTGCCAGTACTTGCCTCTGTGTAGCGAGACAGATGATTTTCACTGCTGATTTTAGCACTCATATCTAGCATTTGATACAAATAAAAATAACATTATTATTTAAAATGAAATATTATTCTTCTGGTATTTATTGAAATATTTATTGAAATGAATAAAATGAAACAAATAAACAACAACAACAGAAAAAAACCAATCACATGAAAATTGTTCTTATTCAAATACCACTCTCTCAAGTCCATCTAGTTGGGTCCTGCTTCACAAGAGCCTGAGCAGAAATAAAAGCAGAAGCCATTAGACTTTAAAAAAAAAATTCCAGGCAAAACAAACAACTAAAGAATGAAGCAAGAGCAAAATGGAGCTTTCTAGTGATTTTTCTCCTATTTTAAGGAAACCGTGGACAAAGCCCTCAAATTCCACACAGTCTTCCAAAGAGCACACAGTCCCAACCACACACCTCCCTGGTCTACATCTTCCTCAGGCCAGGCTAATCCTCTGTTTGTTCTACTCATATCTCAGCAGCATCTCATCTGGAAGACAAGCCCATGCAGAGAGCACAGCTACAGTAGCTTCACAAAGCACTAAACGCTATCCGAGGGAGGACAGACATTCCCAGGCAGCCGCCTCTGCAGGATCAACCAATACATGAGGCACAGGGATCTGCTCAGAGGGAGAACAGACACCTGTAACAGAGATTTACTTCATAGAAAGAGAGATTTCCTGTATTACCAAAACCAGCTTTTCCTCTGGATATCACTCAGTATGAAATCAAATCCTGGTACATTTGGGAAATGGTCCATGGAGAGCTGATTAATTCTATTATTGGATCTGGAGGGAGCTCCCTCATTTCCTTTGTGAAGGAACAGAAAAGGAGTCCAGAATTTAGATTATAGTAGGGGTTTCTTCTGGAGCTGGTCCTTGAAACTGTCACTTTCATCAACAGGGTTACTATTATGCTGCTGGGCTTGTAAGAAGTGCATTTTAAAATCTGCATTTCTCACCGTTTTGGAAGTTTGAGGTCTTTGCTCTGGCTCTTCCTCCTTTCCCATAGTGGCTCCATGGAGACATAGCTGTGACTGGACATCTCCTAACACTGTAGCATTCACCTGCCTTATTTCAATAGGTTAAAACAAAAGGACTGCCATGTTTTTGCAACTTAATTGCCTCTCATTAAAAGCTTTCTAGAGGTCCCATTATGAGAAAACTTATCTTAGACACCAGTGAAGCATCATCTTGCCATCAATTGCAGGAAAGAAGCTGCTTTCTGGTTTTTGTGTTTGTCATTGTGGTGTTTGGATTCTTTTAATTGTTTTTTTTTAATTTCCTTTCCCCATCTTTCATTCCTTTCCACTATGAGCACATCTTTTTGCTTACTCTGTTCCTCATACGCTTGCACGCGTTGCTTGTTCCAAAAGAAACGAGGGATTTCTGGCAAGTGAAGCCTTTCCCTTAGTCCTGGCTAGAAGCAGCTTTCAGCACCAGCCCCCACTGGAATTTACAGGCAAAAGTAGAATGGAACAGGTAGCAGGGAACAGGAGCTAAGGGAAGATGAGGAAGAGGTATGAAACTCTATACCCACATAGGCTGTAGGAACACAGGACGAACACAGGACAATCACAGGGGAGGAGAAAACAGTTTAAGGATAGAAACAGGTGGAGTTAGGGAACCAAAGGACACATCCAAAGGGCTGAAGGTTTTTTTCTGGCAGGCTGATAGGTGAGCATTGAAGTTCATGGTTAAGGCTTTCCTGCTCTCAGCTTAACTCTCCCTTGCTGTAAGTAAAGTTTGGTTTTCTCCTTCTGTAAGACCTGCTATGACTTACCCCACAGGTCGTGATTTCCATTTTTGACTTTTGAAACGCAGCGTGCAAAGCTGGAGACATTCCGCCAGCCTAGACTTCACCAAATAGCAGAGGAGTCGTCATCTTCCTCTGACCCCACAACTTGCACATGACGCTCCCATTAATACTCCCAGGAACAAGATTTCTTTTTAAAGGAGCATCGCTCTGTCTCACTGAGCTGTGATTCACTAGGAACTCAAATCCTTTCCCGCAGTACCGCTTGCCTAGGCAGTAGTTTCTCACATTTTTAATCAATCAGATGTTTCCTCCCTAAGGGGAAGGTTTGTCATGAATTTTATCTTACTGATTTCTAACCACTCCTTCAGTCTAGATCATTTTAAACCCCAAGTCTGCTCTACAGACTGCTTGTAAGCTCACCTTCAATGGCATCCTCCTCAGGTATATAAGATATCCTTTCCTGTATTAAGGTATTAATGGAAAACTTCACCACTCAGTGCAGAGGTTAGGAAAAAAAAAAGTAAATAAAAAAAATTGCTCTTTGACAGTAAGCTAAGAGCAATTGTTATTTGAGAAAGGTTCTTTCAATAACTTCAATCTTACTTCCTAAGTAAGTTCAGTTCGTGCTGCTTTTACAGTGGTGTCCTCAAGGATAACACCAACAACTGCAGCCAACAGGTATTGCACTAACTACCCCATCACTCACCCAGCAGCTTCCCAGCCCAGAAGGAAGATTCCCCTTAGAGAAAACAGGCTCAGAGTGCTTTCTTGTTCCTTCCAAATCATAACTTGACCTCCCTATCCAGCATTTCAAAAGCCTTCACAATCCCAATAGCATAGATCTTTCCACACCCAAAACCCAGACAAAACTCTGCTTTTTTTTCTTCTTTTTTTTTTTTTTCTAATTTCAGAGCCATCTGACAGCAGCACAAGAGTGCCAACACAGCAAACACTGACCAGCTGACACATCTCTACTGATACAGGGCAGGACAGCTCAGACAGAGCTAACACGTGCTCCGCAATATGTTCACTGCTGGTTTAAAACAGGAGATTACACCGATGCCCCATTCAGAAGATGTCAGACTGTGTTGGCACATGGTCACAATGTGTTGTTACATGGTAATTTTCCCCTCAGCCCAAATATCACTAGCTAACATTCTGGCCAGCCACTGCAAAATAATCCCAGGCAGAAAGAAAAATCCCAAATTCTTTTCCTATTAAGTCTGTGTAGGACGTAAAACAGATTTATTTTTTTTTTTTCCCCTTCCTTGCATTTCAGCTTTTTGCCTGGCTGCAAGGAGACAGGGGTTTAAGAGAAATACAGAAAAACGCTTTCTTAACACTGGCTGCAAATTCATCTCTCCCCTCAATGCTGATACATTTTCCTTCAAAAGTTTGCATCCTTTGACAGCTTTGCAGTCCCTCCATGTTCCCGCTGCTGTTTCTCAGCAATAGATAAGGAAACTTCAAAACCTTGCTCTGCACTGGCAATAATGAGATTCAAAAGAAAAGATTTTTTTTTTTCCTCCAATCTTTCTACATAAAAAAGCCTGAATCAGAGCCCAGCAGTGCACAAATATTACTCATGTCATTGACAGTAAGAAAAGGGGAGCTGTGAATAAAAAATGTTAAAAATGAACACAAGGAGCATTGTTTGCATATCAGAAAAATTAATCTACATAGAGAAGTGTAAGAGCCTGCAATTCAGAAAGCAAAGAATTAGGACAGCCCAGCTGAGAATAATTTTCTAGACAGTTAATTTAATTGCATAAATCATTCCTTTGTTAGCAATAAAGAGATATAATTAAAATGAGATTGCTTCTCATTTCTATTCTCTGGAAACTAAAGGAATTGATTTTGGGGAAAGCATTCTTCCAAATACCAGATCGGCAAATTACATTTACCTTTTTAGAAAGGCTAAATTATTTTGCGCTAATATCATGGAGGGTTTAATTAATTATAGATCAGCCATATGATCTTAAAGAAATAATTTACTTAATGCCCACAGAACAGAAGTTTGTAAGTGCCTGTATCCCTCTGATAGATGGTGTGCAGATTTTTACAAACAGGTCAGAAGTTCAACAGGTGGCTGTCAGGAGAAATATGAGGATATATAATAAATGTTTAACGATGGGGTGTGGTTTGTTAAAGACTATTAAAGTACTGCTGCCTATTTATTGACACATACCTAGATCACTCTTCTTTCCACTCATCTGTACTGGTTTTCTTCTAAATACTGCAAGGTTGGTTGTTGTCTATTCACAAATCTTCAGGGCTCAACAAGCATTAACAGGTTAATAACAGAACAACAGTCAAAGCACACCAAAGCACACCAAAAAAAAAAGTGAAGCCCACCTATTAAACAGAATACTACTTTTGCTGAATATTTCAGGGGTTTGCCTCAGCCAAGTCCTTAATGAGGCTGTAATACAATACATCTAAATGCAGAAATCCTATGTCACACTGTACATCGCATTCCATAGGCTCTGCTCTACCCTCAAAGTCACAAGAAAATCCCAAAACCTGGAAAATCACACAGGCTGTTGAATTCCCTCCGCTGTATTTATGGCTAGCCAGGCAACAGGTCTCTGACAGAAGAGACTGAAAACAGACCACGCTGCGCAGAGACTCCACACCACAGACCACAGCACTTCACCCAGAACCTTAAGACCTGGGGTAAAAACAAAGGCCATAACATGTGACAAAGCACCCCCAGCACTCCAGGTGCCACTGACAGAAGTGTAGAAAAGAGAAGTGGTCCTAGGAGTAGGTAAAAGTCTTCCTAGAACCTCAGCTCGAATACTGTGCCTAGAAAGGGGTAAAACAGCAGCATCTTGCAAGCTAGTTTCCAAATTGCACTCCTTTGAAAGAACTCTTCCACTTCAAACGCAGTTATAAATATTTAATAATAATGATGTACACAGCATCATTTGGGATATCTGCCTTCACTTAACACCCTCTTCATGTAAGTAGTTACATTGCACGAGACCTCAGATACAATTCGGGGGGGAGAAATTCTTCATCTTCCACCATCAGCATCCTGGCTCCCATTGCAGACAGCTCTCCCCTCCAACAGCAGCCCTGTAGCAAAGCTCTTGCTCTAAGGACAAGAAGGGGAATGGAGCAAAGGATGTTGCTGCTGTGGGCAGAAGGCCAGGGACAGAATCTGTTTCTTGTCTGTTGCGCCAGGATGGGGTCTTTCACAGCCACTCAGGGCTTCTCTCCATGGTGAAGGAAGGACACCCTTTTCTACAGATTTGAGACCACTATTAATTTGATGGACTTTTGTCATGCTGCCCACTCTCTCTCAACTGTCCTTTTTACCAGGTGTAAACTGCCACCCTTCCACCTTCCTCCACAAGAAACCTTTCCTGCCCATCATGGATTCCCATTCCCCAGATCTGACAGTCTTCAAAGGATGGACTTCTAGGTAAAAATTTAAGTCAGGCTACTTTGATGAACTGTCCAAGTAGTCACAGAAAGTTTTCTACAGATCTCAGCAGGTACTGAGCCGTGTCATTTCCAAGGTGGACACATCCTTATCCAGTAAACCCTGCAAGCTCTGGATCATCTCAACACACCTGCCTGGCAACTCTGCTCACAGTAGCAGCTTAGCCCATTCTGGGACCTGCAGGAAACAGCACCTTCCCAAGATCAGAGTGGCTGACAAGTCATTCCTGCACACAGCCCATCACACAGACTCTGCCTCATAAGCTTCTCCTTTTCTCTGTGCTTGGGAACAGAACAGGAACAGCCTTGTCCCAGGAACACCCTTCCCCATGCAGATCACCACGACAGAGTGACACCCATCACCAGAGGGGGTGCTGTGAAAGATGGTGGGTAAATGACGAAAGGAGAGGGCTTTGCATGTAAGAGTTAAATAGCAGATAGATCAGATCTCATCATTTGATATTTCCAGGAAAAGTATTGTGTTGCTATGGAAACCTCAACATAACCCAGGTTTTCCCTCTTTTTGTTTGTTCATTTTCTACAAACACTGGCCTCTCCCAGTCCTCTCGAGTTGGGCTTACAAAAACAAATATTTTTTTTTCTAATGTCCACTTCTCTTCATAAGTATATTTTTCAGTCCATTGCCTTTTGCAATATCACTGCCACAACCTCCAAACTCTTTTTTTCCAATAAAGTACTGTATAATTTTGCTACCCATTAGGAAACTCAGCTCCTAAGCAACTTGCTCTCTTTCTGCTTGGGGAAAAAGGGAGAAAAACCTTATGGTAATAAAACTGAGCCTTCTGGGGCTTCATTTAGGAGAAAAAGCACACCTACAGTGTCCCTTCTCCCAGAAAGGTTAACATGCACCTCTAGTGATTGGGTTTTAGTACTTGGAAGGACCTGTCTCACTCTAGGCATTACATGTGTTTACTCCCAAATTGCAACCGCTCTGCCCACAAACTTTTCATGTAGCGGATGAGACCCATCCCAAAAAAAGCAACCTAAAGTCTCTAGAAATGGACTTGGTCAGCCAACCACATCAAAGCAAGGAAGGCAGCAATAAACAAGGCGAGATCCTTGAACGCCACAGAAGAGAGGCCAGCTAACTGTGCAATGCTATGCAGTTACAGCTGTCCCCATTTAGGTCTCAAGAAACTGAATGTTCCATTTTTAGCTTTGGAAAATGAGGCACTTTGCAGGCAAAAAGGATTTGGATATTCAGTTCAGTTTTCCTTGCTTTTATTCCCATACCTTTAGCCATTTCTTTGATTCTAATACAAAGGATTATCCTTCACAAGGCTGATGGAAACATCAAGAGATTACTTCCAAAAGGAAAATGTCCCTCCAGATACAAGACTTCAACACACAGAAGCACTTACTTGCCAGATTCTGTTCATTGTTCAGCACCTCACAACGTCCTAATTTACACACACATTTCACCTCAACCTCAACACACAGCTCCACATCCAAGAGGCTTTCACACTCACTCCTTGAGCAATCACCTCCACAAACTACAGGGAACTATCTCCTTGCTCAGACCAGCTCTTACTGGACTTACGCTTGGGTGGAAACATCTGTCAGTAAGTTTGGAGACTCAGCGCCAGCAAAAGGTGGATTCAGAGCCCGAGCAAGCTTTACTCAGGGTACACAGGCACTTCAAAGCTGAGTCCCACTACTCTATAAGGCAACATGATTTCATGGGTGCTGGCAACCACATAGTATCCTTTGCATCCTGCAGCTGGAGGACACCATCAAGGACACAGCAGCTTTCCACAGTTGTTTTGGGTGGTCTTCATGCAGAACTGACAATCATCTGAAATCTTCATACAAAAAAAAAAAAGAAAAAGGCAAAATAAAAATTTTTAGTTAGTTTTAGAATATATGGCTAGTCTTAGAATATAGGAACGTCAAGCTGCNGTAACGCAACATGATTTCATGGGTACTGGCAACCACATAGTATCCTTCATGTCCTGCAGCTGGAGGACACCATCAAGGAGGACATGGCAGCTTTTCACAGTTGGTTTGGGTGGTCTTCATGCAGAATAGACAATCATCTGAAATCTTTATACAAAAAAAAAGGCAAAATAAAAATTTTTAGTTTGCCTGGTCCTGGTTAGTCTTAGAATATAGGAACGTCAAGCTGCAAAGTTGTTATTCTGGGGCCGCAGATTCAGCATGTTTCCATCGGCTTCCTCAAAGCTATGGCAGAAACAAAACGTGAATTCACCAGCACAACCTGTGCTAAGGGCCCCACCACGTGGCCAAACACACCTACATCTCCTGCAACCACAGCAGAAAAGTCTCACAGAGTACCGTTGAAAAAAACAAAAACAAACCCAACAAAACAACCACCAAACAAACAAAAAAAAAATCCCAAACCAACCAACAAAAATACCAAAACAACACAACCACAAGCTTGTGCACCTAACCCAGCCCTACTCGCTTTGCCCAAAGCCTGCTAGAAAGGAGACTTCAGGACAGAGTTCTGAAGATCATTTTTCCAGCAAGGCTGTGGAGTAAAGGCACAACAGGGCAGTGAAAAAACAGGTTTCTTTCCTTCACAAAGGGAGAAGGAGCAAGACACACAAGCAGGTGAAGAAATATTACACAGCCTCTTAAAGTTTTGTTCACATACTCGACATTGTCCACCTATTTCCCCATCTTACCCATTACTAGTTTTTCTACTTGGAAAGACACCAAAGTTGGTTTAAAGTCTTTAAAAAAAAAAAAGAACAAAGCCCTGTCCTTCCTCTGAGACAGCATATCCTGGTGGGCAGGAAACATTTACCTTCCTTTTAGAATAGTTTATGGTGTGGAGTCTATGCAAAGGAGTGATACTCACCAAGAACAGGAAGGTGAAGCTGTGCTGTCCATCCTTATTTTTCTGGGTGTTCTTAAGTCTGAGTTTGTAAGAGAAGGTATTTCCATCTTGGTGCTAATGTACAGTAGCTGCACATGACAGCTCTGCTAATAAGCTCCAATACCCTCTACTCTACCCACTCCCACCCCCCCATACAAATTTGTTTTTAAATTCTAAGCTAAAACTCTAAGGAAGGAGGTCTGGGGACAGGTTATGGACAAGCCAATGGTAAATCCAGCTTGAACTTCCTGCTCCTGGGAAGCGACCTTTTGAGTGGTAACCTATATTCACACTGACCTTCTGGGTGATTAAGCTATTGCCTGATCTACAGAGGTTCCCTAAAGAAAAGCTCTAGTAAGACCCAGATCATGGTAAATGAGGCACAAAGCAAGTACCTGCTCTATATTAATTTGAATTGGCAAAGTTACCTCGTCACTCAAGCATACAGAGGTGCAAAGCCAAATTTACAGGATATTTATACAAGATGGACTAGACGAATCTCCCATATAGAGATCAGGGCTACATCTTGCCTCAGTTTCCTAAGTATCACTTGACTTAATTGCAGCCCAAGCATTACAGCGTAAACCTGCTAAAAGCTTTGTGTAGCATATGAAATACTGAAGTACATGGAAAAAAAAAAGCCAAACAAACTCACATTTAAACAGTGTTATGCCAAGCTGTAGAGCAGATACTGACATTTTTCCTCACAGGTTCACCACAGGGAAGGCTGTGAAGGTCTCATTCCACTAGATCTAGCCTGGCTTTTCTCTTTTCCCAGCTTCACAATCGATGTCCATCTCTAGTTCGCTTATTTCAGATGAGTGTCTCAAAACAAAGGAGTTCCACAGTTTTCTTTGGTTTCGGCCTTGGCAGAAGTACTAACAAAAACAAAACCAAACCAGAAACTTTTGAACAACACTGCCCTCTTGAGGGAAGCTGAGCAAAGCCCTCCTCACTTCACTACTATTCAGGTTGCACTAATTCTCTCCTCACTGCCTTGACATGTGGTCCAAGGTCAGAAGTTCTTGAAACGCAGGAGACCTACCCCTAGAAATTCCCTCTAGACAGAAACATCACTTTGGTTCTGTTTTATTTATAGGTACTTGAGATACAATCAGGCCATGCTCAAGGCACAAGAGCCTATTGAAAACACATACACCCGTCCCTGGAAACTGGAAGTTCTGTTTCTTCATGAACAGTGGGCTTTTATTTCACCCAAGAGCTGGTCTTGTAAAACCCTTGAGAGCACTGGACTACACAAGCAGGATCTTTCCAGCCTAGGAATCTTGATCTTTGTATGTGGTCAGCATCTGTGTCACACTAGAACACAAACTAGGCAAAGGGTCACCAGGAGACGAACACCACAATGCCTTAATACACAGCACAGAGAGATTCATTAAAAAACTCACTTTCAAAGCACAATACCCAAAACATCCCTAATTATTCCATGTGTGGCCTAGTGCATGAAAACCATAAAGAATTTTTCTGTACCTTGCACATACTTAGCATCTTTAGGTCTTTGAAAAAAAAAAATCCTTAGCTTTGGTTGCTCTCTACAGCAGAGGCTGTTGCACAAAATGCAGGCCTGGTGGGATGGAGTACACCCAAACATGTGAAGCTGTCCTGGACATGCCCAGCACACAGAATATACCTGGGAGAAATGGGAAAACTATGTGAGAAGCTTTATACTAACTAGGTTAAGGTTTGCAGATTAACATGGACTTTTACTGAAGTGTCTCACATGCTACAATGAAAAAAACACCCAAAATCTCAAAGCAAGGTCTGATGCCTCCATAAAAGCTTTAGAAACAATGCCCACTTGCTGTTCCTAAGTGACTTGCTAGCACCCCTAGTTAATAAGAGAAGTTGAAGAATTAAACAAAACCAGAAAGATACTATCAAGGCTTGAATCCTCCACCCTTCATTATTAAAAAAACCACAAAATTTCACTCCAATAAACGTACAAACCAAAATTTTTAATCGGAATGTTATGTGCCAAGTCAGCTGGAACAGAACAGACTTAAGAGAAGTAGGATAAATCTTATTCTATTAGCAATTTAAAAAATTAACATTTTATTTTTTTGAAATAATTAAAAACTGGTATATTGAGTACCACCACAGAGTAAGGTATGAACTACCCATCTATGTAATTTTTTTTTTAATAGGACTAAGCAACTAAACACAGACTTTAATACAAACAGATGAAGATTCACTACTCCACAAAGCAGAAATGCTGAGTTCAAACATCTAAATTGATATTTTCCAGTGTTTACAGTCACCAGTATTCTTGATGAATGTAAACTGGTATTTACATGGATGCTACTGCTCCATCAGGATTTCATCTTAATTAAACAATGGCAGTGGAATATCACCCATTACTGATTTCTCTCGAACAACGCATCCTTTCAGGTCAGGCCAAAGCACCAGGTCTTCCCAGAACAAAATTTGCAGAATAGTTTCTACAAAAATCAGGATTCTGTCTAAATGTCAAGCAATTTGATGTTAGCAAGACATGGATTATCACCACTAAAATGAGATACATGTCTTCTGATATGATTTTTAGAAAGCTGGCTTCATCCATCCCTTGAAGAACACAAGCTCTTGAGTTCAGGTGTGAGAATAAACAAAGAAAGCTGAATACAAGCAAAGACATGTCTAAGAACTACTTCCAGGTAGCTGAACTCTAAACAATCCCTTCTTCAGTTCAGCAATTTTATCTTCTCTTGAGGCTGCATAACTCTGTGCTGTGTTAATGAGAGACTCATGACGCTTCTCCAACCCAGCCTTCAGATTTAGGTATATTTCCTACAAAGGGGAGATAAAGAAGGAGAGAGAAAAAAATAAAATCCATCAGCAAAGTCAACATTAATGCTTTTTAAGGATTTAAGTAAGAGTGGTTTGGTGGTCTCAAGCACTTTCAAAGGCACCTCATCCCTGGTTTAAGCAGCAGCATTCACAGAACACAGGGAAGTTACAAAACGTCAGAAGAGTAAGAGCAGTCACAAAAAAACCACAAACCCCAGTATTACTATTCTAATGTAACTCTAGTGGTCACAATACTGAAGTGGTCATGAAGTGGTCAACCAACCAGACTGCCCATGACAGGATGAGATGCTGCAGGCAGTCTGGGAACCCCGACTGCCAGCCCATCAGGATTTCTGCCTCTTTCCAAAGCTAGGAAGCTTCCCCTTCCTGAAACCCTAAGAATGAAGTGTTTGTGACACAGCAAGCGGTCCTATATCTGAGGAAGACTGTCAAGAGAATTACACTACTGCCCATCACTGCAACATGAATATAATTTACCTCCACAGGCCAGATCCCAGGGGCCAAACAAAAAAAATATCCAACTACTTAGAGCTGGAAGTATCATAATACAAAACCAGACATCATGGGACTAGTGCAGTATCTGCTACAGGCACGGTTGAGACAAGTGTAATTTCACCTCCCAAAATACTGGGCAATCGCACCATTCC
The DNA here is from genome assembly GCA_013396935.1 of Baryphthengus martii. Classification (NCBI taxonomy): domain Eukaryota; kingdom Metazoa; phylum Chordata; class Aves; order Coraciiformes; family Momotidae; genus Baryphthengus; species Baryphthengus martii. The sequence goes on from VWZK01006086.1 coordinate 324,885, forward strand.
AGGCTTCTCTCAGGCCTGCAAAGCCCTCTTCTCTTATCCAGTCCTAGCAACGCAGTGAAACCGCAAGGAGGAAGTGCTCTCCTTCCCATTATCCAACCAAACCAATACCTGCTCAGTCAATTTTCAGGGTCAATAAGTCTTCCTTTACCTATTCGGTCCAAGTTATAAATCAGTTTTGAGAACACCAAACAGGATTCCTTTAGGGAAAAGAAAAAAAAACAAAAAAAAACAGACCACAAACTCACCTTGGCTTTCATTTCTTGTTTTTCAGCATTCTCATGCAACTGCTGAATTTTGAACCTTGTCTGTTGGATTTCCTTGTGAATGGCTGTCACTTTATCATATACAGCACCCCTCTTCTCCTGTACTCTGTTACAATATCTAAAAGTGGGAAAAAAAATTAGTACTGAGCCATTTGACTAATTCCAAATTAAAATTAACACACACCCCACCCCAAACAAAGTTTGCATTTTATGAGCACAAAACTAGCAGTTGTAGAAGCCATATTGTATAGCATTTAGTTGCTTGGAAGTTTGTCCAATTTTTAAACTAGAACTTAGGTACAAGAAGTGAAATTCAAAGCGGAGTTAGAGGAGTGTGTTGAAGATCCTCACTTACAGCCAACCAAGGCAACTCAAGTGACTCCAGTGGAACCAACATAACAGGCAGCTGGACACCTCCCAGTTTATACTAAGCATCTGTACAATAGTTACAGTTGGAACTGTAGCAGCTGCTTTCTCTAAAGAATGGCTGAAATCACTCATAATTAGCAAGAGCCTACTTACAACTCCCTATCTCAAGCGAACAGTCAGGAGACATTCTCTTATTCACTAGCAAAAACTCTTGTTTTCAAACCAAGATTCCCTCCCTTCTCTTCTTGCTTATCAAAGCATCTAATTTTATCACTCAAGGGAAATACCCAACACATAAAAACCAGATAAATCACCAGCGACTTTTAACATAAAGGAGCATTAGATTATATTATTTTCATTCTTTATTTGGAAAGAAAAGTGGCTTTTAATTAATCTGCTTGAGCTGGTACAATAGAGTAAACGAGGAGCAAAGAAAGCCTGGGAATCTTGCTGCCATTCTAAACGCCACACAAGCCTTACCACAGCATGATTAAATCTCAGTTGTCTGTCAGCTATGTGGAATACGCTCTCTTCTATCATAGTTTACCTACCCAACAAATATTTTTCCATATTCTTATTGAAGTACAAAAAAAAAAGTTATATAAGCAGCTTTCTGTGTAAGAGCTCAGCATTTTGCACCTCACAGCGAAGCCACAACCTTCCAAGGCGGCAGTCTGCTGCTCCAGAAGTGACTGCTGTGGTGTAAGTGCTGCCTTGCCACTTGCTTTTAGCATATGGTAGGAAGGAAGGTGGGCTAAGAGGCTTTGATCAAATGACACTTTTCCTTTTGTCTTAGAAGCATCACGTCAGGATAATACTCCTTTGAGATGCGAGCCCCATTTCCCCATGGGTCTTGAACATCTCCGATAATGAGCAAAAGTGGCAAGGGAAATTATGAAAAATTCATGAAAGGCAAATGGGGCTTTGTTGAAGTCTGATAAGTTGGAAAATTATCCCAATGTGACATTCTCTTTAAGAAGATAAAAGAATCAAGAATAAGCATTATAAATTAAATTAGTGCTCCAATAAAAGAATTGCTGTCAAGTCACATTGCAATTATTGATTTGAGACCCCAAGTCCCTGCCTGCAGCATTTCTGGTCTTCATACAAAGCTATCCCACATTGCTCATTTTCTTCTTCCTGCTAAGCTACACGCTTGTACCAGACACAGAACTCTGGTAGCACGTAACGAAGACATAAAGTAGCATTAGGCAGAAACATCGACTCATACATACTCCAATATAGTGTGCTTATATTGTTCAACATCTTCACGTTTCTTTTTTATCCTTATTTCAGCTGTAGACAGCTTCTCGTGTTTTGCAGTGACCAGTCTCTTTAAAGACATCTCATCTGTCTTCCCTTTTTTCAGCTCTGTCTGAGTACTCTCAAGCTGGTCCTCCAGATTTCTGACCTAGAGTACATAAGTATGGAAATTAAATAGAGGGAAAAAAGATAATTGAAACAACATACCAAGATTAGAACTAGCTTCCTGCTATGTGAGGATCTGATTGCTAAACTAATTCTCCCAGTTAAATCCCAGTTCCTTGTCTTTATCCGAATTTAAATATAATCCAAATGGACAAGATCCCACATAGAAAGTTTTTCAGAAGTTACAATGAGTTCTGCTACAGCTCTTAGCCAAGGGTAATTTGAACATATGCTATGTAAATACCCAAAAAGACTGCATGCCGTTTTTCAAACACTCCTAACAATTGTATTCTTCCCAGACTGAGCAGCAAAGAGCAAAGTACTGTATTGTGACAAACATTTCACCAGGGAAAGGCTGGCTTAGTAATGCTGACAGAGTTAAAGGCACTTAAGCCATGGCTTTCCTTGAAGTAGTAATTATTTGCTCGTAGTTTCTGCTCTCTAGGCAGAAGAAACTGGATCTCACTTTTCCTCTTCCATCATTTCCTACCAGTGAGCCCCAAGACAGTTCAAACTATTTTAGGTCAGGTTTCTATGGCAACAAGGGCTTTGGCTATTAAAAGTGGTCAATAGTACATTAGCCAGTGGCACGCAGCAAAGCAGCGGTTACGTTTTTAAGAATGAGATTTTGAAGTTATCCAAATTCTTTCTTTTCGGGGAAGAGGAGAGATAGGAAACTTTCAAAATGCAGACATTTATTGATGATCACATACCTTGCCTAAGGTATTATGCTCTCCCTAAGCAGATATAATCTGGATAGTACAAACCTCTGATAATACGCCGGCCAGCATCTCCACGTTTGCTCCCTGTCTTTCCATCTTCTTTTGATATAACTGCACCTCCAGTTGGCATGACGGCAGAACCTCGACAAGGTCTCTATAACATTCGTATTTCTCAATAACTTCTTGCTTTAAAGTGAAAAGACTATTAATAAACAGCCTTGGAGTTTAGCAGTAATTTTGTATAGCATTAATGCATATTGACTTTTGTACTCATTCCCTCATTGTTTAATATACACTAGAATTAACATTTAAGTAGTTACTGAGATGAGATCTTCAGTCTGTAAAAAAAAAATAAAAGCATCTGGAAAGCACAGGAAAAGTGACATGCAAAGTGTTTTACACTGAACTAGGTTTTGGGACAGGAAAATAAAGCACTGTAAAGTGAAGAAATTCTGTCCTGGTAAAACAGGAGCTACATAAAGCATCATAAAAACAATTGCAGCAATAAAGCTTGCACCTTTAGAACAAAACTGCCTAGGGAGACCAAGTTATACAAGCTTCACTGATGCACGAGCGATCATGAACTACAAACATTTAAAGATTGGTCAGCACTAGGGAAAAAAAAAGCAACAAAAAAAAACCCACACACACTCCCAACCAAAAGCTAAGAAGGGAACTCAGTGTTCAGCATGGTACTGGAGATAGCCATTAATTCCAGAAACGGTGAATGGTATCAGACACTATGAAGCACATGTTCTAAATCCAAGTATATTTGTGAGCTGCCAAAATATTGTCATCTCTTGAGAGCTAACAGCCAGGTATAGTGTAGATTCAAGAGTTCTACACCTGGCTTCACAAATAAACAATTACTCATCGAGGACAAGCAATCCTGCTTTTCAAAAAAACAAAACAAAACACCACAAAAAAANAAAAAGCCCAACACACAAAAAGCGCCCACACCGCCAAAAAAGCCATAAATATTTATATAAAATCCCACCCTCACAACCAATCCTTAGTTTCCTCTCAAGTTGTGATTTTCTTTCAGACTAACCACTGTTCTGTTGATTTTTGATGAAAAGTACGAGTCATTCAAGAAGCAGTTCTAGATGATGACAGCTCAGCACAGTAAAATATGTGCTTTTTCTAATAGAATACCTGCTTGTGTGGACAGAGGAAAACCTCACCTTGGATTTCTTGAGTTTCTTAACAGTCTCTTTCATCAGTTCTTTATAATTTTTCAGTTCTTCTGGACTCTCCACAATTTTTGATTTCAGCTGCTCTTGTTCTTCTTTCAAAGTAGCCATTGTCACTTTAAGCTCATTCTAGTTAAGACAAACACACTTTCAATACTCATAATTAGGTGAGCAAAGAGGAATTTTGAAGCCTGGTTTGCCAGGATCTTATGAATAGACAGGTGCTTTTCTGGTTTAAGTTACTCCTCATTAGGAAGTTTGCTTCAAAAATAAACTCCTCTAACAGCATCAACATTCCCAAACAAAGCAGTTACTGCTTCACTTTGCTCCCCGAACATGCTCACGGGAGTGTAATATTAAAGTCACAAGAACAGCATTTCACTAGCACCTCACAAAACACCTGCCAGCTACTACAGATTCCTAGCAGCTCTCTCCTCCAGAACCCCTCACCTAGGACAAGTGAGACAGTCACCACAGGATTTCATAGCCAGCTCTATCAACCTGGTAAAATAGCAATCAGCTTCCTGAGCAACCTCTCAGAAGTCTCCCGTTTGGCCCCACCGGGCCAGTGGCTGCCTCATTAGCCACTCTATGCACTTCTCAGACTTCTCAGAAGTCCAGATTTCTTGCCCTTTAACAGATCAGCTTCCTAAACACAGAGCTTTAAATGCACATCTCTGCAATGTAAAGTTAACAACAAAACAAGCTGCTGCAGTAAAGCTTCCATGGAGAGTAGAAAGGAAGCTAAATCAGTTGTTAAAAAAATAATGCCTACTTGGATATTACCCAGCTCCAAGAATAACTTGATCCTATAGAGGTAATCTGTTAGTTGATCTGAGATGCAAGTTACACACACACACAGGTGTACTTACCAGTTTTCGGGTACTCTCTGCCATTTCTGACTTCTTTTGTGAAATCACGTCTTGCAAAGCTGTCTGAAAAAAAACAAACAGCAACAAGTCTTAAATAAGCATCTCTACAATTGCTACCTCCTTTATCCTTCTGCCTACAAGAGAAATCCCATTTATGGTTTGTTTTGAGTGCAAAAATGCAGTCTGTAACATTTTAAAAACAGGAAAAATATTAATAGTAGACATGACTTAACATTTAAAACACAAAACCCTAACCACGGGCTTTTATTTTTTTCCCCTGAAGCAGCTGAAAAGGTTACCCATGAGACCGTAGAGGGAAGTTGGCATTGCTGCAAAGTTATCCCTGCAATCAACCCTACTCATTTTGTCAAGCATTCCCTTGGGTGACCCTTCTTAGGCCTCATTTTACCTCCAGTTCCAATTCTACAAATTCTGGTGGAAAACAAAGGGAACCATACACATCAGGCTTCTGAACAATAGCACAGGTAACTCCCAAGTCATTGCAGTAACACATTTTAAAGAGAGAGCTGAATACACTTCTGTATTCCCAAGTCTGATTTCCAGTACATTTCACATTTGGTGAAACTGAAAAGTTAGGGCTTAGACAAGACACTGTGTTGCAATGACCTTTGTTTAGAAATCAGAGAAGTCTCCTTTACCCTCTGCAGTAGTAGCCGAAGGGGAACGAACAAACAAAAAAAAAAATCAACACAAATAAGGACCACCCATGATCAGAAGCCATAGCAGCATTTCAGAGAAATGTATATTATATAAAGATCGTACTTGTTTCCGACGATAGTCTTGCCTTAGGAGCTGCTCCAGTTCTCGAATGTTTTCTGTCAGTTGCTTGACCTCTGCTTGATGTTCAACTGGAACAGTACTAATCAAAAAGTAAAGATATTGGACAGTTTCAGCATCATTAGAGTCAGGTCAGAGTGCAGTAAACAGAACAATCACTCTTTCCAAAGTTTCCAACAAGTGATTTTAGTAATCAGGGTGAGACAGTCTCAAATTAATACATCTTAGAAGCAAAGGAAAGTAAGATTTTTCACTAAAGCACTATCTTGGCAAGAAGCGGTACAAGCATAACAGAGGGCTGAGTTTAAAGACTGTGTGAAGCAAAGCACAGGAGAACAAACACTTCTACCAATTTTTGTGGTGATTTTCATTTATGAAATCTGCAGATTTCCTGCCATAGAAATAACTCGTATTAGGATAGACCTGCAGCTAGCTAGAGAACTCCCTCCCTGTCCAGCACGTACCAAGAGCAGCTATCAGAGGAAAAACTCTTTGTTTTGAAAGCTATCTTGGAAATGAGCCATTTCCTCATCCTATTACCCGCAAGCAAAACCAAAACTTAATGGTGCAAAGACACAGGCAGTAGGACTAAATGGCCTGAAACAGAGAAGGGGGCATATGGGTGTCAAATAACTAAAGAAGACAACTTTACCCATTTATTAAGTTAAAGAAGGGCTTCCTACAGCCATTGGAGTGATAGACATCTCACTAAAAACTAACTGTAACAGACTGGAAAGTCAGCCAGGTCAAGTAGTGTATCGTGCAGTGCTTCCTTGCTCCTCATACTCACTTCAGTTTCTCCAGCTTCAGGGCTGCCTCTCGGTTTGCTGTCTCCAGTTGTTGGTGTTTCTCCATAGCCAATTTCTGCAAATTAAATATCCAGAGATTTTTTTTTTTATTTGAGGAATATAGTTTCTCTCAGAGCTTCTATTGAGCCCTGCTCATCATTGTTTCACATGAATTGCACCGTCTCTGAACTACTGAAATATTCAGAAGAGAAACCACCTGCAATTCTTGCTTCAGTCCACTAACTGGTACATCTATCTTTTTTCAAAACGATGTGAGGCTCCAACCCTTCACGTACCAGGCTAAACTACCAAAGAAGTTACTGGAAAAAAAAAAATTCAGATAACAGCCTAAGTAATATCTTGCTTATAGTCATAGAGAAACCTTTACCATATTGACAAGCTCATCCACTCTTCCTTCTAAACTGACAAGTTTCCTTAAGGGCTTTGCAAAAGTTTTTCTTAAAGCATCTAGAGTAGCTGTGGATGCTTATAACAGTTACACCAATTTTAAATAATATTAAACCGGTATCTTCCTATATTACTTGGCTACCTTTAAGATTCCAATGTGCTTTTTCAACATACAATTAAAAACCCACGACCTTTATGCTTCCGGCTCTAAGGTAACATTAATTATACTTCAGTAGGTATGTGGAGTAACACAGCACCCAGTCTTACATAGTTGAGTTGTAACTCCAAGTAGACCTCACGTCGGAATTCTCTGAAATTCACAAAGTTGAGAATGCCACTCAGGAAGCGAATTGTCCTCTTGGTTTCTGAAATAGGAATTGCAAGTCATCACTATTCTGGTTTCCACATGCATTGAGTGCAGCTGCTTAGAAAAAATTGGGCAAAATGTTAATTCAGAGAAGAGATGGAAATTACAAAACAGAATCCAAATTAGTTTTTCCCTTGCACACCTAGGAAAGACTTCACAGACTACACAAAAACTAGCACCAAGCTATGAACTTACAACATCTTAGCAATTCTATGCAATTTAACAAATGAAAAGGGCACCTGGGAGAAAGATTTTTGAAATACAGCTTCCCATTAAAATAGAAGTCAGGGAGAAAGTGTCAATTTTCAACTACAACTCTGAAGATAGAACCTTGCTCTAACTATCAGGCTAACTGAATTCAGCAGTTTGAACGGCAGGGACTTTTTGGCTCTATTCCAAGCAAACTTTGTGAAAGGTGATTACAAAAACCTTGAATGTCTTAAACAAGTCAGAGCTATAAGAGTTCTTCAGAATAACTTTGTCCGTGTTGTACCAGAACCACCGCAGCTGGGTACTGAAGAGAGCGAAGCAAAAATTCAACCTCTTTTTCCACAGGCATCAGCATAAGAAATCCTATAGCATCTCGGAGTTGTCAGGGTAATTTTCATTATCATCTGTTCTTACGCTATATCAACTACGTCCCAGGTCATTCTCCAGACCAGCAGTTCAACAGATTCAGAGCATTTAAAACTCCTCTCAGTTATTTAACTGCAAAGGGGAACCTCAAGAAGGTCAATAAGTCCTGCATCTGGGGAGGAATAACACCAGGCATCAGGACAGATAGGGGTCGTCCTGCTGGAAAGCAGCTCCATGGAGAAAGACCTTGAGTCCTAGTGGATAGTAAGATCTCCATGGGACAGCAATGGGCCCTTGTGGCCAGGAGGGCCAATGGTCTCCTGGGGGGCAGTTAAGAAAAGTGTGTCCAGCAGGTCTAGGGAGGTTCTCCTCGCCCTCTACTCTGCCCTGGTGAGACCACACCTGGAATACTGGATCCAGTTCAGGGCTCCCCAGTTCAAGAGACAGGGATCTGCTGGAGAGAGTCCAACAGAGGCTACAAGGATGAAGAAGGGACTTGAACATCTCTCCTATGAGGAAAGGCTGAGAGAACTGGGGCTGTTTATGCTGGAGAAGACTGAGAGGGGATCTTATTCATGTCTATAAGTATTTGAGAGTTGGATGTCTAGTGGAAGGGGCCAGTCTCTTTTCTGTGGTGCCCAGTAATGAGGAGAAACTGCTGTGAGGGTGATGGAGCCTGGAACTGGCTGCCCAGAGAGACTGTGGAGTCTCCTTCTCTGGAGACTTTCCAAACCCCTCTGGATATGTTCCTGTGTGGCCTGCTCTGGCAGGGGGGTTGGACTAGATGATCTCTAGAGGTCCCTTCCAACTCCTACCATTCTATGTTTAGCCTACATAAGGAATAAGGACAAGAACTGCTCATTAGAACCAGCTTGTCTGAGGGCCACAGCAAGGGTTAGAATAGGCTGGAAGCCTGGGATAGTTCTCCATATGAGATGCCCATCTGTCTATGCCAAATGGGAAAAAGCTCCTGGATATCAAGTGACACCCACCACCCTAGGAAACACAAAGATTACAATGCATTTGCTTACTTGGGTTTAAAACATCAGCGATTTGAAAATCATTAATCCGGCACACTGGAAGTAAGCGCTCCCTGGGAGGAAAACAAAATACAACCTTAGCTGCAGTGACCATGACTCCAGGTTTTTTTTGTTAGATCCATTTTCTAAAAACCAGATCTTGTTCTCATCCCACAGCATGTGTGCAGCAAGCACAAGACAACAGCAAGTCTCAGGAGACAACACAGTGGGACTCTACATAAGGATCAGCATTAAAAATTTGTATCCCTACAGCGTCTCAGAAGATTCCTGTAGACAAAATACTCTCCAGCTTAATTAGGGAACTCTTACACTTAACCGTTAGTCAAAGCTCCCTTCACAAAGCTATCTACACATAATTCAAACAGCAAGTTTACACAACAGGTACTTGAGGTCCCTCTTCTAGGTGTAATGATGACCCATTCTAAGTATGGATCCGCGTTCCATCTTGCTGAGGCTAGATTATTTAGTTAACATGTTCATTTTGACAAGGTAACTGCCTACTGGGAATTTTACTCCATTAAACATTGCTGTCTCCTGTTCATCTGCAAATTTCACTTTGCTGAGAGCCCCCAAGCAGTGGAACCACCATCAGCAAAAAGGTGTAAAGCCCCACTACCTCTAGTAAATTGGACCTTTACAAGGAATAGCAACTGAACAGATGCAGCATCTTCTACTTACATGTGAATGTACAAATTACAAACGGGTAGAAAGCCTTCAAATATCTGTGGATACATTATGTCAACGTTGACTGGCATCTAAGGAGTAAAGAGAGACAACGTGTAAGTAGAGCATACTTAAACAAAAATACACAGGTTTGTTTCCACAACATAAAATAACTCAAATAGGTTAAACACTGAGGATGGTTTCCTCATTCACAGGGAACACAAGTCAGAGACTGAAGGATACCATTAAGATAATCAGCAGACTATTTTAAGTGTGAATTTTGGCTGGTTAAAATATAAAAAGACAGTAATAACTAAAGCAGTAACATTACAAACTCTGGAATTTGAAAATCCCCCTGTTTTAAAATGTCCAAAATTGCAGAAACTTTTGTTTACCCAAAAAATGGCACAAGACAGTATTATTTTTCTCACTTTCACAAGTCAGTTCTTGTCTAACAGAGACAGAAGACAAATGAAGAGTTAATCAACAACGTATCAGTTAACCTCCAGCTGCACTTCTCCTTATCTTCCTCTCAGTTAATAGAGAAGCAAAGATGCTCAAACATTAAAAGCAACATTTACTTTCCTTCTAGACCAGCCTAATATGTTAAGTAGAGACCCTCCTCTAAATAGAGCCAAAGGCAGATGCCCAAGACAACAGTATATATTTCCAAGGACAGAGATGGAGTCCCTTTGTAAGCTTGACCAGTGCCTCCTAGACTTTGCAAATATTTCTGACACCCACAGAAAATAATTCACAGTTTCGCTGCAGAAGGAGAGGGCTCTCCACAGGGCTTTTCCTTACAGCCTGCAGTGGTAAGTAAGGTCCCCTTCAGGCCCACTAGTTCCTGTAGTGGAGAAGGGAGTGTCCTTTCCATAAGAAAAAAACAAAAAAAAACCCACAAAACACAAAAAAACTACCAAAAAAATCAAACAACAAACAAGCAAGCAAAAAAATCCAAACAAACCACAACCCCAGAGGTAGCAATGTCACAAAACCAGTATTTCTACGAGTATCATGCGCTGAAGCAAACTTCCAGCCCAGGAACAACGATCAAAGCAACTTCTCAGACATAATCTGGGGGCTGTTGCTGAGGCCTTGCTGAAGATGCTCCCTGGTTCATTTTTCTCTGGGAGATGACTCGTGCTGATGGCTGCACTGCACTCTCCTTCCTGCCTAAGTGAGCAAACTAATTGCCTCCCTGAACAAAAACGCCCATGGGTATACAGCATCTCGTGCACAAGTTTTCTGCAACAGAAGCAGAATTTCTAAGCTCCCGGCCCCACCATTACAACATACAAACCAGTAAGCTACTTGCCATTTGCTAGGGAGAAAATAAGGAGATGCTTCAATATTTAGTTGAAGTGCAGTTTGTTTTTTTTCTTTCACATTTCATTACACTTGCCACTACAGACCTACCATGTAGAAATGCTCCAGGCGAATTCCATATACCTTCTGCAGGATTCTCATGTAAATCATGTGTAAAACTTCAAGCTGCAAGAAGAAAGAGCATTAATCAGTATTCCATTTGGCTGATTATTCTGGGCTTCCAGATTAGGCCATAAAAGTAGTTCTGCCTTGTACACATGAAGACCAATTTCACTGAGCCGCCCAGAGGAACAAGTTTTACCTTCTAATATTTTGCCGTTTAAGCATTACCATCTCATGATACAGTTATAACAGACAGCAACCAGCTCAGATAACTACAGTCCCAACTGCCACGGCTATGCATTGATTTTCATTACAATGTTGTTCACCAAGCGGTTTTCAAACCAAGAGACACCAAAATCTAAAGAAAAAAACCACCTCAGAAATAAATTATAATCCCATAGCAAACGGTGCCCTTCATCACGTTATTAAAATAGAAGGGCAAGAGATACCTACGTGCCAAACAATTATTAATTTACAGCACTATTCCAATTTTCCAATCTTACTTCTTAAAAACTGATCATCCTATCACTCCCTAAACAGGCTGATCCAGCCTCCTCCTCCTCCAGTAGATACAAGCACTTACACAGCAGCACAAGGAATGATGCCGAGGCATAGATTCAATTTTTAAGCCACTTCTCTCACGTTGAGGACACGGCAGGAGCATTAATGGTCAGACAGATACAAGAAGAAAAGAGAGCGGAGCAGGGAGGTGTTGCTTTTTACAGGATTGCTTTAAAAGCATCAGTTGATCAACTTAAGCTGATGAAACCACGACACCACGCGGGTATTTGTACCTTAGCTCCCACAGAACTGAGAAAGACAGGCAATGTTAACGGCAGGTTTGTCCTTTTATGAATCCACTCCCTTCCTGATGAGGCCTGAGCAAGCTTCTCTCAAGCTGAAGAGAGAAGCCCCACGTTTAGTCCCTATAACCCCTATGAAACTACTCTGTCACACGGGGAAAACAAATCATCTCACCTCGCTGCACGCCCAAGACGCTACAGCCCTGGGGAGAGAGATCGGCCAGGAAAACCAACCGCCGTGCAAGAAGCTCCGGCAGGGCTCAGGCCTTCCCCCCGCGAGGGCGGCAAGCTGCCTGCTCGAGTGCGGCTTCCCCCGCCAGCGCAGGCCGCGGCCTACCCCTCCCCGCCTCACGCACCTTGGGGTTACCGAACACGTCGCCCTTGACCAAATTTCGGGCCTCGGCGCCCGTCAGGACGTGGCTGCGGAGGTAGCCGACGATGTCGTCGGGGCTGTAGCGGGGAAATGTCAGCGTCTCCATCTCGGCTCCCGGGCGGGCCGCGGCCGCCGTCCCTCAGCTTGAATCTGGCGGGCTCCGCCCCGCCCCGCGCNTGTTGGAAAGCCTATCCCGGTGAAAAACGCCTCTGGAAGAACCTCCTTCAGCTGCCTCCCAAAGGAGCCAAAGCCCCTCCAGCGCGGCCTTGCACAGCTCGATCAGCGCAAGTGTCCGCCTCTTGCACTCCGACACCATTTGTGGTAAAATTGACACTGTTCACACCCACCCTGCACAAGTTCTGATGCTCTCACTCAAACACCTGGTCCCAGCACGTCCATTTATCCAAAAGCCCCTTCGCCACACCTCCGCTCAGCCCAAAGCGGCTCCCGCTCGGCCCACGAGGTGAGAGCACTGTCCCCGAAGCCGTTGACCTCAGAGGTGTCAGCTGGCACCGAGCGTGACGTGGAGACACTCCAGCCACCATTCCGCACTTGCCGATGAAGAAACCGGGCTCAGTTTCCAGTTGGGCGCTCTGCCAAGGAGTCAAGTGAGTCACAGACACAAAGCCTTGCAGCTGGACAGACACCTCCCAGGCATGGCTGGGATGGGAACGCGGCTTCCCTAGGGCTGCTCGCAGTCCCCAAAGGGCTGAGCAGCCTTGAAGGTGCTAAACCATGTCTTCTGCGGGTAGACCACCGTCCCTGAGCCTCGTGTTTCTTTTGGGGATGGGGATGGCATCGGAGAGGATCAACTGCCCGAGCAGGTGTAGCTGTCAGTACCTGGAAGTGAACTGCACAGGGCAGCAGTTGCAGGAGTTCCCTACGGACATCCCGCTGGACACCAGGCAGCTGATTCTAGCAGCAAACAACATCTCGTACCTGCCAGCAGTGGAATTGAGCTTCTTAGCTGATTTGGTCTATCTGGACTGCAGGAGGAACCTCTTGGGGGATGACCTGGATTTCACTTTCATTGGTGTGGCCAAGCTTGTCTACCTGGACCTCAGTTTCAACAACCTCACCCAGGTCACCTTCAACACATTCTCACACCTCCTCAGCCTGGTGGTGCTGAAGATCTCAGACAATCCCAACCTTGTGTCCATTGAGAAGGACGCTTTCGCCAACAACACTTGGCTGAGGCACCTGGATGTCAGCCGGACGGGTTTAACGTTCCTGGACACCAGCACTGTCCAGGACCTGCCCAACCTGAAGTTTCTGGGGCTCAGTGACAACCTGTGGCACTGCAACTGCTCCTTTTTGGACTTCATCACCTGGATGACTGAGAGCAGCATTCATTTTCCAGGTGAGGGCTGTATGAGCAGGACTTCCCTCCTCCCTACTCCTGCAGATCTGTGTGGAACGGAGAGGGCCTTCTGTTCGTCTTTCCTAAACTTCAGCTTGTGAGGTTGTGTCACTGCATGTTGACTGTGGGTCTTATCTTTTGGTGTTGCACAAAACACAGATCCAAGCAGCTGGGTTCTGGACATTCCACCCACAGTTGCCCACATCCACAGGACAGTCAAGGAGGTGTAGCCTTGTCTATATTTAGCCCATATCCAGAGCTAAACAATAGCTGTTCTACCACCCAATGACCCCTTCCCAGACAAGAAAGGGGACAGGGGAAAAGGAAAGGAGACCTGTGGGTTGAAATGAGGACAGATTTAACAAAACAGCCAACCTAATATTAACATCGATGCCAATATAAAGTATACAAGGTTATACTTAGCCCAGTGAATGTGCAGAGGTCACAACACACAAGCAGAATGATGAGTGAGCCATCCAGCAAGAATAACTCTTGGGGGGACAAGGAGAAGGAGGGGAGAGGAGGAGAAGGGGGAAGGAGCCCCCACCCTCAGCAAACTTTCCCCCTTTATACAGAATGTGACATTTATGGTATGGGATATACCTGTGACCCCTCCCACCTTAAGCTCCTGTCTGACTCCAAACTGCTAACACTCTGCTTATTGTGGCCGGCCTAGGATTCTGTCCCAGTGAAACCAGGACAAACCTGCAGCTAGGATGTCGCTGCTGCTCTAAAATGCCTGTCCCCAATCTCAGGAGGTGTTCCCGTGCCTGCAAGTCACAGCACCCCGTGGCTGCAGTGCCAAGAACCGGGAGCCGAATGAGGAGCCCAATGTGGCTCTGGGGAGATCTGCGCTGGGAAAGCTGCTGCTCTGAATTTCCTGCTTTATCTCCGTCTGCTCTGATTGTTTGGTGCTGTTGTAGTACCAGTATGGCCATAGCAATCAGTTAACCCTGCTCTTCCTGTGGAAATGCTTTCCTGCCTCTGTTCTGAGCTGCTCAGGGCAGGCTCACCAGCCTTGGCCTCTCCACCGGTGTCCCCCTCACCTCAAACACCTCCTGCTAGCCTCAGGACTGATCCTCTGTGTCAGACTGTGACCGGCGTTCCCAGGGGAGCTGTGGGTTAGGTCCTTGGTGTCATTTGATTGACACACTATGCAAGTCGTGCTCAGAAAAAACGCCTGTATTTTTACAGCTGGGAGGCTCCGTCTGTTCCCGCTCTTCCTCCAGCACCCCAGAACAAATTGGGTCTATTTTAAGTTTTCCGAAAATAAGGAATGTCTGTGCAATGCAGGTGAGCACTGAGTCCTGGGGGCTGCAGCGGCACGGCACAGATTGCTCCTGAATAAAAGCCATTTCTTGAAAACAGGATCTCCAAAACTTCTTTCCTTCCATCACCTGGGATGCCAAAATCAGCTGTTTCCCATCATATTCAGAGATTCTACAACTGGGCCGTGGACACTGAGTATTCAGGAGGTAGGGTAATCAACCAGTTCCCTTTCCCAGAAAAACACTGGTCCCATGGGCAACGCTTCGTTCTGCAGCTGCAGCAGATAAACTTGACCTTTCCCAACTGAAAAGGACCAGAGCACGGTACCTGCTAACAAAGAAAGCTTGATTTTCAATAATGCAAGTCAAAATGGTGAGAGAAAACTGCAAAAGAGGGATTATTTGAAAAAAAATCTGTCCGTTAAATAAGAAAGAGCCGCAAAAGAGCCCAAGGGGAGAAAAGCGAAGGGCAAATGGAAGTTGGTGTTTTGGACAGAACTGAATAAAGGGCACCTCTGTGTCTTATTAGATGTAGTAAGCTCCCTATAGACAGTGAAGTTTTTTATTTTCCTCCTACAGGTTACAGGCAGTTATGCAACAGAGTAAAAAAGTACCGTCCTTATCAGTAAGGTTGAAGTTAACACCCTGAACCCTGGAACAGGGGAATAAAGGTCATTGCAGGCAATTTGGGAGGGTAGGAGTAGGGAAGGCGGTGGCAGCAAAGATTGGCAGTATGAGTAGGGATCCCTGCGCCATGCTCTGGGAAATGGGAAAGGCAAAGAAACCCGGGAGCCCACAGAGGCTGCTCCGCTTCCATGCTTTGCTGGGCTTTGCAGTGTCCTGGTGAGATGCTGTGGGAGAGTCCTCAGGAGGCCGTGCGCCTCCTGGAACTGGTGTGAGGTCACGTCTGGAGTACTCTGTCCAGTTCTGGGCTCTCCAGTTGAAGAGAGACAAGGAACCACTGGAGAGAGTCCAACAGAGGCTCTGAGGTGCTGGTGGGCCTGGAGCATCTCTGTGCCTAGGAAAGGCTGAGAGCCCTGGGGCTGTTTAGTTGGAGAAGAGCAGCCTGAGAAGGGAGCTGATCAATGCTGATCAAGAGCTAAAGGCCCCCTGGGGGGCAAGAGGATGGGGCCAGACTCTGCTCAGTGACAGGACAAGGGGCAATGGGCACAAACTGGAACCCAGGAGGTTCCATCTGACCAGGAGGAAGAACTTTCCTACGAGGGTATTGGAGCCTGGCCCAGGCTGCCCAGAGAGGTTGTGGAGTCTCCGTCTCTGGACAGATTCCAAACCCACCTGGACGATGCAATCCTGGGCAGCCTGCTCTGGGTGACCCTGCTGAAGCAGGGAGGTTGGACCAGATGTTCTCCTGAGGTCCTTTCCAACCCCTACCATACTGGGATTCTGTGATTCCCTCAGGCCCATCCAGCCAGTGCATCAAGCAGTGACCAGCCTGCGCCTGACAGAGCTGCTCCGTCTGGCCAAGCTGTTCAAAACCCACAGGGGAAGGAGAAGGCCCTGGCTGAGGACATGTCATGCTCTACAGACAGGACATGGTGTTTTTACTATGCTCAGCCTTCCCTCACTTCAAAGGGAAAAGCCAGCATCTGTTTTATCACCACATGCATTACAATCTGACAGGGCACAGTCATTACTGCAGTGAAACTGAATCACTGATGAGTTTCCTCTTCCTCTCTGACAGAGCAGGTGAGGCTGCAAACTGCAAACCACCCTCCTTGTCAGAGGCGCACAAGCCTCATTATTCCAGCATAATTTAGGCTATATCCCTTCTGAAGGTATTTGAGACTAAAAAAAAAAACAAACCAAAAACCACAAGTGCTCTTACATTCAAATAAAAGTGCTCCGTCAGCAGAGATAAGCCGTGCAAGCGCAGCCGTTGGCCACAGCGGCATAATCTAAAGGGTAATATTTTGATCTGGAGGCAACACCGCAGAAATCACTCTGGCAACCTGGCAAGGGTCTGGAGCAAGGAGCAAGGGCTTTGGCAAGGAGCAAACTCCTCCGTCACTTTTCTAGCAGGATCTCCCGTTCGTGAATGTTTAAGATCCAGGCAAGAGAGCCTTGCTTCTGCTTTTGCCCCTGCAGATGCTGACAACATCACCTGCTACAGTCCAGAAGGTCTGCGTGCCCTGAAAGTGCCAGCGGCGGAGGCCCAGCTCCGCTTCAGCTGCCTGATCCGGCTGTACAAGCAAGACTACATCTTCCTGGGTCTCATTGGCTTCTGCATCTTCTCTGCCGGCACCATGGCAGCCTGGCTGGCTGGAATCTGTGCTGTCGTCTATGAAGTCCACACTTCAAAGCGAGAGGAGGAGGAAGACACAGTCTCTTAGGATCAGCCCTACGTATCATTCTGAATGCCCAGTGTGTGAACTGAAGGCAGGTCCTTCCTGCTAGTTTTCCCACATTATGTCCTACTCTAGATGCTTTTTTTTTTTTTTTTTTGAAGTGAAATAAAACTGCAAGAGAAGAAAGTCTCTGTGCTACAGTTTCACTGACTGTGTTGTCTTCTTCCACTGGGACTCAGGACACTGGCAAAACATTCATCGGGGTGGGGGGGCATGAGAGGAGTGCACCGTGCCAGGCATTTACACTCCCACTTTACCATGAGACCACAGAAATTCAGGGCCATAGGGACCAACTTGGAGAGGTGTGATCTGAAATATGAGAAAGGCCTCAGCTCTGAGCTGTAGCCAAGGAGTTCACCAAGCCAGACCTCATGTACCTCCACCAGTTTATGAACATCTACAGAATTGGAAAGTCCAGCTCTTGTTTGATATCACACATCCCTAAAACTGGATATTTTTTTTAAATGTAAAAAAATCTCTTAAGTATTCTTGGAAATGCTTGTGTGTCGCTGCCAAAGTCCCAGGGTTGCATATACAGACCAGAATAAAGGGAGATGTAAATAAGATCCTTCATATCGCTAACGCTGCTAATTGCGAAGAGAAGTATCTCCTTACCTGACCGAGTGCAGCAACTCCACGTGTGAAACTCTGGCTTCCTCATCTGATAATAGCAGGATTTGGTGGAATGAAAGGGAAAAGCAGGAGATTATCACAAGCATGGTATAAATTACCATACTCAGAGCCGTTAAACTGTGCATCAGAGCTGACGTCTTTGACTTAGGTGTAACCACTATGACAAAAATGGTTAAGAGTGGAGATGGCAGAACAGCCTGCCAAGGAGATATGTGTGCTGGGGACACACACACACAGCTACTGGATAGAATCATAGAATGGTTTAGATTGGAAGGGACCTTTCAAGGCCATTTAGTCCAACTCCTCTGCAGGGAGCAGGGACATCTGCAACTAGAGCAGATTGCTCAGAGCCCCATCCAACCTCCCCTGGAATGGTTCCAGGGATGGGGCAGCGACAACCTCTCTGGGAAACCTGGGCCAGGGTCTCATCACCCTCAGCACCAACAATTTCTTCCTTCTCTCCAGTCTAAATCTCTTTCTTTTAGTTTAAACCCATCACCCCTTGTTCTCTCCCAACAGGCTCTGCTGAAAAGTCTGTCCCCATCTTTCTGACAGGCCCCTTTGCACACTGAAAGGCCACAAGAAGGTCTCCCCCAGAGCCTTCTCCTCTCCAGGCTGAACAAGCCCGACTCTCCCAGCCTGGCCTCCCAGCAGAGGGTTCCAACCCTCCTGACATTGCTGGGGCTCCTCTGGCCCCGCTGCAACAGGTCCCTGTCTCTCCTGTGCTGAGGACTCAAGATCTGGGCCCAGCACTGCAGGGGGGGTGTCTCCCCAGAGCCCTGGGAGCAGAGGGGCAGGATCTCCCCCTGGCCCTGCTGCCCACGCTGCTGCGGATGCAGCCCAGGGGACCAGGGGCTGCTGGGCTGTATCACCTGACGGTGCCGCCTCAGCTCCAGCTTTTCATCCACCAGCACCCCCAATCCTTCACCCCAGGGTTGTTCTCAATCCTTTCATCCTCCATAGGACGGATTCCCGTTTACCAATCCCCGTGGGGTGCTGGAAGACACTGGCAAATAGAAAAAAACCCTGCAGAGACACGCGGATCCGTGTCAATCTCCTCCCTGTGACAACACGCCCAGCTCCCCCGGGGCTACTCCCGGCCTCTCCGAGCACCGCTCCGCCCCTCGGGGCTCCGCCTGCGGGCGGTGCTGCGGGAAGAGTCCGGCCTGGCCCCGGCTGCGCTCCCGCCTGTGTCCCGGTGCTCCTTGGGCTGCTCCGTGTCGTTCCGAAAGGTGAGTGCGGGCCGGGGGACCCCCCATTGCACACACACCCCGGGAGGCCGGCCTGGGCGGGAGAGGGGGCTCTGAAGGCCTGTTTCCGCTGATTAGCCTGGTGGGTGGGAAAGAAAATACAGCAAGGGCTGTGGCCCTGGTCCGCGACTTCCCCTTTGTCGCTCCGGAGCTTGCAGGGTGAGCGGGGCGCGGTGGGGTCCTGCCGGCACCCAGCACAGAGCCTGACCCGCAGCAGAGCTCTGCCGCTGGGGCTCAGCCTGCGACAAAGGGCTTTCCCTGGCCTGAGAGCAAGCCTGAGTTTGGACCTGGTAGTCCAGCCAGAATCCAAGAGCGGGGAGCCGTCATCACCTTTGCCGACTCATAATAACCGGTAGTGTTAGGGCAAACTTGGTAAGAACCTTTACTCTGCAGTAGAAACACCGCCCGGGAGCGATGCTGCTGCAGCTTCCAGTCTGTGCTCTGTCACGCTCCAGAATCCCCTGGTTGGAGCTCCCTCCTGGAACGCTGCTGCACGGAAAGTAGAAATTCAGCCCTGTGCACTGCGCCGGCGCTTGTCAGCAAAGTCCTTGTGGCTGAGGACGAAGGTTGCCAAAGTGCACAAGGCACCAGAATCCGGAAAGAGTGGCAAAGAGCACGATTGGAGTGAGGCCCAAAGTCCCGTGGACTTCGGAGTGGTTGATACGGCTTCAGGTTACTAGAGCAAAGGCTTGAGATACAGGTTTACACCTGTAGTGCAAGAGTAGCAGCTTTATAATACAGCTGCTTTAATGCTTTGCGGTGCTCTTTGCTGCTAAGATAAAACCCCAGATTATAATTTAGCCCTATGGAGATAAAATGCACGGACCTTGTTGGCAGGTGGAGTTCTCCACCAACCTTGTAATTTAAAGGGGGAAATGTGACCATCAGCCTGCTCTGCTGGGTGGGAATGTGTTGCTGCTTCAGTGACTTATCTGTCAGGCGCTAACCTTTATTACATGTGGGTGCAGCTGACACTTCTTAGTTACTTGAGGTTTTGAATGTTCTTGCTGATAATTGTTTACCAGACTTCACGTGGACAAAGCCAGCTGTTGTCTTCACCTTGCTCCATCTAGAATAACCCCTTTGCAAATGAGGACTAAACCCCTCTGGTCCCTGAAGCTCCCCCATGAGGGGTGCTGGTGCTGTTGCACTGGTTCCGTGATGTGGCCCATTTTCCTCTGTGCTGACAGATTGTGCTGGTGGGACGGTGCAGGAGACACTAAAACCTTGCTGCCTCATAGGGGCACCAGAGAGATAGGCATGGGCTGGGCTTTGGTTTGGAGCGGGAATCTTGTCAGTGCTGGAGAGAGGTCTCTGCTGTCTTCTGCTGTGCTGCATCGTGCAGACAGATGTCTGAGGTTTATGATTGTGCAAGAGGACAGTGTCAGACGGTTGTGGAGAAAGGCACTCGTGCTCCCTTGCAGCCAGGGAGGTGCTGGAGCGCTGTGTTAAGCACCTCCCAGCGGCACAGGCTGACAGCAGGTCCAGCAGATGGGGAGCAGGAGAGAGGGAGAATCAGCCTGGCCCTGCTGCGGGGCAATGTGGTGGAAGCTGCTGGAGGCATCTTCTGCTCCGTGCTTCCAACTCAGGCCTGCGTGAGGAAGCGCAGAACTGTTGAAGGCAAACCCAGTGGGCCCTGGTGTCTCCTGGCCGGCAGACTCGCGTTTGCAGGTGTTGGTAGGTGCCAGCAGCTGGGTGTTGGTCAGGGCTGTTCACCGACTTGTGACTCCGAGAGGGTTCTCGGAAGCTGCAGGGTGAGCATCGCTCCTCCTTCCAGTGCCCCTTCACTGAAGAGGTTCTGTTATTATTGCTGATGTGGTGGCTTTTGTTACTATTTTATGTAAGGATGACCTTCGCGGTTCAAGCTAGCTCTTCATGTAGCCCAGCTCCTTTCAGCTCAGGGGATTTCTGACCCAGTTGGCATTTGTATTATAATTCCCAACTTGCCTTTTATTCCCGGAGTTTGCCCAGTTTCCCCTGGAGTTTATGAAAACTGCCTGTATTTGCAACATCCCTTAGCAGGGAGTTCCACAGCTGTTTCCCAGGGCATAAAAACCCACCTCTTGTGGTCTGTTTCCAGTCTGTTTCCTGACTTCCTTTGGTGGCCCCTGGTTCTGGTGTTGGAAGTGGTCGTGAAATTTATGTCCATGTCCACGTCTCCAGAGTGTCCCTGCAGGCACAGCACCGTGTCAGTGAGGTCAGGGGTCTTGGCCATCCAAGGCCAGACCAACTGTTGGCTGTAGTCCCACTCTGAGCCAGAGGCTGGACTAGGGTCCTCCAGATACCACCTTTCACTAACCCTTACGTGATCCTAGGGCTTGCTTGACAGGAACTGAGCAGAGAGCCCTTGGTTTGTGCTGCTCAATACCCAGCAGGCACCAGGTGGTGAAAAATCCCCACCTCACCATTTCTCTCTTCCTTCAGCCCGTCCCCTGTGCTGGGAGGTGTTGCGTCCATGCTCAGCAGCTCTTCCACTCACACCTGTCTGCGTGGAGTGAGCTGCTACTTCTCCAGTCATCCCCAAAATAGTAACAGGCTTTCTTTCCTTGACAGCACCAAGATGGCTGTTCTCTCAAAGGAGTATGGCTACGTCATCCTGACGGGAGCTGCCAGCTTCATCATGGTCATGCACCTTGCCATCAAAGTGGGCAAGGCCCGCAAGAAGTACAACGTGGAGGTGAGTGATTGGGCTGAGGGAGAAGGAAGGTCAGAGCTGGTCTGCAGGGTATGCTGCAGACAACCTAGGTGACACCGTGCTTATCTTGGGGTGACCTGCTGACGTTTCCTGCCCCATCACACAGATGCAGAAGGGATGGAGCTGTTGTTTTGATGGGTGATGCGGGGATTGTAGTGACAGGAGGGTTTCTCAGACTTGGGGAGGAACACATGAGCCTTATCAGAAGAGTCTTTCAACGCGTGACCTTCCCTTGCATCTATTGAGGAGCCCACAAGCCAGGCAGGGCTGTGGGCTGGGTGGGGGCAGTCAGTCCTGCCTGCGAGTCAGGGCAAAGGCACACGGAGCCCGCTGTGCCGCTTGGCTCCCATCACAAACCCTCCTTTGCTCTTTCCCCACCTCATTCAGGGAAATGACAAGTAGGGGGGGAAGGTACAAGGGCAGCCCCCAGGTGTGTGCTCGTTGTGATGGCCCCACTCTTGCTGCCTGAAGCCAGGGTGATAGCCAGTGTGCCCAGGGCACTGGATTTCAGGCGTGGGGAAGCTTCTGCAGCGGAGTGGCAGCTCCATGGCTGCTCCACTGGTGGGGAGAAAGGCAACATCCTGCCAGCTCCCCAGAGGAGATACGGAGGCGTGTCCTCTGTAACCCCACTTTGCCGTCCCCTCCAGACAGAGGAGATTTAAGCAGGGAGGTGACCCAGCACCTGACGGTCTTCTGTTGGAAGCAGGACCAGCTCCTGGGGCCAGTCAGGTGGCTCAGGGAGTTCAGGAAATGGCCTGGGGCAAGCGGCAGTTTCAATACAGCATTTGTAGGCTGTGGAGCAGGAGACGGGCTCAAATGTACCCTTCCAAGCACCCAGCAGCTGTGGGCACCCAGGGCAGAGGTGCTGCAGGTCCCACTTCCTCGCTCCTCACCACTGGAGAACAGGCTCCCCAGCCCAGACTGCACTTGCTCGTATTTTACTGCTGGTTTCTATTTTTTTTTGGCAGTACCCAGTCATGTACAGCACCGACCCTGAACACGGGCAGATATTCAACTGCATCCAGCGCGCGCACCAGAACACGTGAGTAATGTGTGTGACTGGGGGCCTTGAAAATACACTGGGCTGTGGAGCTGGGCCTACAGCTAGAGACTCGCGGCTGCTACCGAGGGCTTGAGGAAGACATGTGGCCACATGTCTTCCCTTCCAGATGAGGAGGGAAGTCCCTAAGAGTCTGTGCACGCTCAGATTCCCTCTTTCCTCCCTCTGTGGCTGCAGCATCGAGCAAGCAGACTCCTAACAATCAGGCCCAACGGAGCCCTTGGCAGGGGATGCTCACAGCTTCTGGAGTTTCCTCTTTGTAAATGACTTGAGCACAAAGACAACCTTTTCTTGCTTTTATTTCCAGCCTGGAAGCTTACCCCGCCTTCCTGTTCTTTTTAGCCACTGGTGGAATCTACCACCCGGTAAGTGATGCTACAGTGCAGGTCTGCACCACTGATCCTTGCTCTCGCTCCCTGACCTGGGGAGCAGCAGGCCAAGCTCGCACCTCTGGAGGCCAGGCTAGACCCTTTGGAGCTGTAGAAGGTCTGGTGCAGGGGAATCACAAGTATTTAATAAATTCAATACTGCTGCTTCAGCTTTAGCCCCCTTTCCTTCCCCACTGAGGGCTGCAGAAGAACAAACAGAAGCATTTGCAGCCTCCAGTCCATGACGGGGAATGGTCCCTCCAACCCTGCCTGGTTCTTCCGAGCCCTGCAGGGTCCTTCTGTGCTCACAGCTGTGCTATTCAGCAGCTGGTTGGGTTTTGTGGAAGACAGGAACCTTCTCCCCACCCCTATCTAAAGATGCTTTCATGAGGAGTTTATCTGATAAATATAGATGGGGAACACTGATCTTCTTGTTCACTTCCACCACCAAAGGAGGTGTACAGAAGACCAAAACAAGCTCAGATTATTTTTGACTGAAAACTGTAGCCAGGCTCATGAGAAAGCAGGCACATGGGAGAGGCAAAACCAGTAGCTCTTTCCTTGCCACCACTAGAAAAAGCAGCTCCTTCTTGCATATTCCTTTTCAGAGAGGGAAGGAAGCAGCAGAGGCAAATCTGGCAAACTGGAGCCATGTTGCAGCAAGCTCTAAATTAAGGTGGAAGTTTCTAACACCTGCACCAGGAAGACCCATACACCTGCCCCTAAAATCCTGGTGCTTGGTCTAGCTCATAGGTGGTGGGGACCTCTCTGAAGCAGGGCCGCTCTAAGAGCTAACCCCATGCAAGTGGCCAGTCTCCAAAACCTTTAATGCTTCTCCTTTCTTTCTAGCGGTTTGCCACAGGGCTTGGCATCACCTGGATCCTTGGGAGAATCCTTTATGCCTATGGCTACTACACGGGAGGTAGGTCTTTACCCTGCAGCCCACAGAAAGTGCTTAGAAACCCGTGTCTCCTGTGGTGGCCTTAGGGCTCTTTCCTCAAGGAGGCAGCACAAAGCTTCCATCGAAGGTGTGGAGAGCAGGGTGCAGGTCCCGCAGGCTGCTAACTCTGCAAAGTGCTTTTCCTGCTGATGGGAAGAGCACTAGTCTAATAACAGCACCAGCTGAGAGTAGGGACATAGCCTGAGCTGGTGCCTGCTGGTTTGCTGTGAGATTTACCCCTACTTCCTGTTCCCTCTTTATTGTTTTTTTTCCCCCCAGAACCCAAAAACCGAAGGAGAGGGGTTATTGGTTCAGTTGCACTCCTGGGGCTGGTGGGCACAGGCGTGTATTCAGCTTGCCAGCACCTCGGCTGGATCTGTGTGACACGGTGCAGAAACTTGTGATGCAAATCATCATGAAGACCACCACCATGGCTGCCTGAGAAATTGAAAGGATTTTTGTTTTGTTTTTTTTTCTTTTTTTTGAACATTTCATTTCCTGGTTGGTTTTTTTTTTTCCTTTTCCCATTCAATAAAATGAAGTTGTCAATTTGCTGTTTTCATTCTAGAGTTACAGAAGATTTTCTAAAGAGGTTTTGCAGAATGCTGGAACAACTCTGGGCTTGTAGAACTAGAGAAATCTGCCTGTCAGGTAGAGATATTCTAGTTTTGATCATTTTAGTGACCAAAAAGCCATCTTGCAACCTGATTAACTAACCCATCCAGCAGCCACCCTATTTCTGGACTCCCCTCAATTCACATCACTCTGCAAGAAGATGTTCTAAACAGAGTTAATATTTATTTGGTTGTTAAAAAAAAATGTAGACAAACATTTAAAAGTTGCTGCTCCACCATGGTTATAAGGAAGAGTAGGCCTCTGGGAGGGAAAACCCCTGTGCTGGAGGTTGCTACTGCTCCGGGTATGCTCCACACATGTGGAGATGATTCTCAAGGCCACACCTGTCCCAGCCAACCATCTCCACAGGATTTTGTCACACCTCGGAAGTGAGGCAGGGATAGAAAAGAAACAATCCTTTTGATGACAAGGGGACTAGAGGGAAGAAACAATCCTACCCTTAAGGCTTTTGTGTAAGTCAGAGAATAGACCGAGCCTACAGCTGCAAGGTGCCAATGTGTCCTAGAGCTTGTATGTGCATTGAGTGGGGTCATACCTGTTAAGAAGCCAAAACTGAAGTTGCCTGAGGGTGGAAAGCAACAGGGCTCAGAGGAAACAGCCTGGGCCAGGCCGCTGCCACACCCAAGCCCTGGGTGGAAGCCATCCTGTTGCCTCCTCCTCCTCCAGGACTCCCATCTTCTACCAGACAGGAGAAAGCAGGCCCACAGCCTGAGCGTGGTGTGCAGATTCCCCCTAGCTCCAGGCACTTACGATTTTAGAGCATTTTATTGCTGTGCAAATGATCCACATCTCTGGCTGACAGGCACAAACTGGCTGATGCTCCCCCCCCTGAGGAGGGCCCACTAAAACACAGATTCCACATCGCCCATCTCCACGCAGACAGTCTTCAGCTGCGTGTAGTGCTCGATGGCCGCCCGCCCATTCTCTCGGCCAAATCCTGCAGGGATGAGCCAGAAGTGAGAACACAACTCCAGGCAGTGCCAGGTCCTCCTCCTACCCCTTGTAAGTGACACATACTTAATACCAGGGAAGGTCAGACAGAGCTCACCTGATGCCTTGTATCCTCCAAAAGGCAGCTCCACAGGGCTGACATTGTAGTTGTTGATGAAACACATCCCAGCCTTGAGAGCAGCCACTACCCTGTGAGCCTTCTGGATATCCCTGCAGGAAAAGGGCAACTCAGCTGCATCCCTTCCCATTCAATCCCCTCCTTCCCTGACAGCCAATATCCCACCAGAGAAAAGCCATCGGGTCACAGTGGTTTCTGGAGTCCAACCTGCCCCTACTCTCTGCCTGCTCAAAGGACGTAGCACCTACTCCCAAGGACACTCAGAATTGCATTTGATTTGAGAGGGCAGGAGAAGGACACCAGCGAACCAGGACTATGGCCAGCAGCCAAGAGCTGTCTCCATGCACTTCCAGCATCACGGCAGGCTCCTGGTGCATGTCTCCTGGGGATGCAAGCAGGCAGCAGGCCCAGTGCAGGCTTGAAGGAGTCTGAAAGACAGCTGGGCTCACCTAACTGTTCTCCAGAAAAAACTGGGAGTAGATGTGCAGTCATTTACAAAATTCCCTTTTGTCAACTGCCCTGGCTCCAGCTTTTCTGGGAGAAGATATCCATGGGTATGTTATCCATACAGGAGCATCAAGTTGCTGCAGTATTTCCCTTCTCCTCTCCTCAACTGCTTCCACACCAGCCACACTACCCAGTCCTACCTGGTGAAGACACCACCGGCCAGGCCAAATTTGGTATTGTTGGCTCTCTCCACAACCTCCTCCTCCGTGTCAAAGGGCAGAATGGACATGACGGGCCCAAAGATCTCTTCCTTCACACACGTCATGTCATCCGTGCACTTCCCTGGAAACAAGGCAGAGCACACACGTGCTTCAGGAGGAGGAAGAGCTGGCGGCACAGCCAGCATCAGCACCCCTCTCAGCACTGCACAGCCCCATCTTGCATCTCAAGGCAGCAAAGGCACCAACTGCACGTGCCCTGCCAGACCTTCCAGCAGCAGTTTTCTCCAGATGTAGCTCTTGGGTGCCTCAGCCCTCTGCAGTACACCCAGGAGGGTGCCTGCCCCACACTACAAACATAGAGACAGGAGATGCTGAGCATGGCTTTCTTGAGAAGAAATTCAGTGACATGCACACAGACCACAGGACCACGAAGAGGAGGGCGATACCTAACACACAGGGGTGCATGTAGTAGCCATTCTTCAGCTTCGGGTCATCTGGCACGTACAGGTCCCCACCACACAGCACCTCTGCCCCCTGAAAAAGAGACAAGGTAGTCACATCCAGGAGCATCCCGCCCAATGCTGCAGCTCTGGCTGGATGATAACTCCCCACTGGGTTTACAGTCCTCTCGGACAAACCACGTCGGTGCCCTCTCTGGTGTCTCTCCAGGCCAGGACTGAGAGTATCACTGATAGGTCTGGGTCAGGGAGTGAGATCCATCCTAAAAGCTGAAACAAGCTACGTTGGGGTGTGACATAGGAGCCAATGTAGGTTGGAGGGAAACAACTACAACAAGGAGAAGATCCTCAGTGGCCATCACATTAACTTCCACACCTTCACGTGACGTCAATCAGGGAGGGCAGTGACAGGACAAGGGGTAACGGTTTTGAACTGAAAGAGAGTAGATTTGGATTAGATATTAGGAAAAAGTTCTTCACTGTGAGGGTGGTGAGAAATTGGAACGGGTTGCCCAGAGAAGCTGCAGATGCCCCATCACTGGAAGTGTTCAAGACCAGGTTGGACAGGGCTTTGAGCAACCTGGTCTAATAGGAGGTGTCCCTGCCCATGGCAGGTGCGTTGGAACAGGATGATCTTTAAGGTCCCTTCCAGCCCAAACCAGTGTATGATTCTATCAATTCCCTCATTAGGGAGTCAACCAGTCCCTTAGCACTCCACCTGGCAAAAAAACCCTACCTCCACCAAATGCCCTGCTTCAGAGATGGGGATGTTCCCTCTACCCCACATGTCTTTCCACATCCCTCTTCCTGTTTCCAATTTAGCCCTCCTGGCTTTCAAACTTGGATGCCCTTCTCCAACCCATCCCCAAACTGGCTACACCTAGCCATATACCTAGCGCTGATATTTCAAACAGTGTTACACTTGACTGTAAAATCTGAAGACAAAACAACAAAACCACCCCTAAGCAGACCTTACTGCTCTTACAGACAATGTTTCCAGCAGCCTGTATATTTGGCCTTTGATCCTCAACAAGCTCTTTCTCCAACCAACAAAACTAGAACCCATGTGGGTCACTTTTCATCTAGTGGCCTAAGACATCTATTAAGCAAATTCAAGCACAAAAAAACCCAAACACCAACAAAAAACCTAAACAGCTTAACTGGGAAGGCATGGGGCAGGACAGGTGCTGCCAGTCTGCTTGTTTAGGAAGAAAAAGAAACATTTCAGGGCAGCCAGGAGACAGCATCACAATCTCACCTGCTCCTTGGCTTGCTTGATAAAGCCCTGGACACGATCCAGGTGGGGCCGGTTGATGAGGGCTCCCATCCGTGTATCCTCCAGAAGCGGGTCTCCGATTTTGATTTTCTGGGTGCGTTTCACCACCTCCTTTGTGAAGACATCCAGGATCTTCCTCTCCACAAAGACTCGCGTGCCGTTGCAGCACACCTGGGATACAGGACAGGCTTCTCAGAATAAGACACACAGCTCTTTCTCCACAGTCCTTCCCTGCTTGGGTCCTGCTACAGCAGCTCTCAGGAAAGCCCCTCCATAGCTGCCAAAAAGCTAAGTTGTCCCTGGGGACAAGGACTAGATGACCCTGCTGCTCATGAGTGCGCCGAATGGTCCCTGCTGGACATACTGGTACTGATGCCACCAGGTGGCAGAAACACATGGTCACAAGCAGAAGAGAACTTGAGCTGACTTTCCCAGTTCCCAGAGGTGATCCCAGGAAGCCAGCACATGTGGAGATCCCAAATTTGGTACAGACGGAACCCCACAGTGCTCAGTGCACCGGACCGGAACCTGCTGCTCCTCCAGAGGGCACCAGCACAGCCTCTTTTGACCTCTGTGCACCAAACTGGAGCCCAGGGTACAGAAGTAGCTGCTCTGAGCTGGGTGTTAGAGAGGCTCCACTTCTGGGAAGGACCATTGGCTGGGATGTCCAGCACCGGGTTCTGTCAGGGCACCCCTTCTGATCCCTTGTGACACCGAGCAGGGCAACGCGTGGCAAGGTGGGAGCTTCAGGGCATCCCTCCCTGTGCAAGGCCACAGGCTGGCTCTGCTGCCCCATTGCCAAACCAGCCCACCTTGCTGGGGAGCCCCATGGACACACACACACACACCTCGCCCTGTGTAAGGAAGTTGGCCATGAGGGCGCCATTCACAGCATTCTCCAAGGAACAGTCCGAAAAGATGATAAGGGGGGATTTGCCACCCAGCTCCAGGGTGACTGGTTTGATCCCTTTAGCTGCCATCTCCATGATCTGAAGGAAACAAGGACATAAGAGACAAGTGACCCACTAGCAAAGGGAGGGAGGTAAGAGACTTCCAAAGGGACAGGTCCCGCAGGGCCCTTCACCAGCAGAAGCAGCACAAAGGGCAAGCTGGCTTTCCTAGGTGTGTTCAGTTCAGACTGGGGACAGTCTCAGAGGTTTTGGAGTTTGCTTTCTTTCGAAGAGCCGCAACAAAATCGGAGGAGTTGTTTGCAGGGAGTTTGGTGCTATAACTGCATCTCCGTCACTGCACCCCACAGTCAGCAGTGTTCAAGGAGCAACACTTCCCTTCTTTCAAATCAGAATTTCTTTCTAACAGTCTTTTCAGAGACTTTTAATTCTCGGAAGAATAAACTGAGGGGAAGAAATTTACAGAAACTAACTTCTTGATTAAAACCAGTAGGTTGCACACAGCTAAAGTGAACTATTAATTCTAGAAAGACACACATTCCCCTGACGCCGCTCTGTTTTCTGTACCCTCCTCCCCACACAGACACCCACTTCAACAGCTCGGAGACTTTGCTGCAACCAGGGGCTGAACAAGCAAAGACGACCGAGGGGCTCCCCTGAAAGGACAGAGCTCCCACACCCAGTAGGCTAACTGGAACCCCAGCGTAACCCTGTACGTGCAAGCTCCTTGCTCCAACTTGAAAATGCCGACTCCTACACCATCTTCAAGCGCCTCAGGCAAAAAAGCTGGAGCAGGTATTGAGACCTGCAGCATGTCGAGAGCAAAGGTGCCTTTACCTTGCTGCCAGTTGGCACACTACCGGTGAAAGAGATTTTGGCCACGTCTGGGTGATGACAGAGTAATTGGCCTGTGGCCGCTCCACCCTGCACCACATTGAAAAGCCCCTTGGGCACACCGGCCTCTGTGAAGATCTCTGCCAACTTCACCACTGAAATGGGGGTGAAGGGAGAAGGCTTGAAGACCATCGCATTGCCTAGGGGAACGCAGACAGAGGCAAGGTGGGGTTAACACCCAAACTACTTTAGGGAAAAGAAAAAAGAAACCCCAAAAACTCTAAGCCAGCCAACCAACCAAAAAAACCAAACCAACAAGAAAAACCCCCAAAACAATCCCCCACAATGAGTTGCTCTCAGATTCCAGAAGATCCTCCAGGAGAGGAGGAAACAGTTTCAGCTGAACGCTGCAAATAGTGAAAGGGAGAAATTGCACTTTCCGACTGAGAAGGGTGGGGCTGCTGGTCCTAGACTGCAGATATCTCCAGAAACCTTCCTCGTCTGGTACAAAGCCGAGCAGCCAGGCTTTTCCCTGATGCACTCCCAACTCTCTTGGCATCTGTCATGTTCCTGCTTTCATTTCCTTTCCTTTACTGCTAGAGTAACAGCCTGAAGGTTCTGATAATCCTTTGACACCTCCTTCAAGGTAATCCTAGACTTTATCCCCCAAATCACTCTCCCTCTCAAGACCATTTGGCTTCAAAGAGAAGCTCCCACGGGCAGAGAGTCTCCCTTACCGCAAGCCAAGGCCGGGGCACACTTCCAGCAGGCAGTCTGGAAAGGGTAGTTCCACGCTCCAATCCCAGCACACACTCCGAGAGGCTCTCTCCGTGTGTACCCAAAGGACCCCCCAGGAAGCTGGATGTGTTCACCTGCAAAGAAGAAAAATAGCCAGAAGGCAGAGAAGAACAAAGCCCCTTCTTTTATCACCAAAGCCTCAGGGGCCAGATTTTGCTTTGTCTGGGAACAAGAAACGTGGCTTTTCCCCCAGAAGGTGTGGAAGTGCCCACAGAGCGTGGCAGCATTCGATAGAGCTCTGAAAATCCTTTTAAGATCTTCAGAAAAAGGAGCAGGCCACCTCTTGGAGAAATCAGCAGCAGATGGTCTTGTGCCACAGAAATTATCAGGAAATACGTGGGGTAGAGCAGAGGGTAAAGGGCAAACTTCAGAAAGGTTCTCACCAGCAAGAGACCCTGCCAGTCCAGCGTAATACTCCAGGCACTGCCAGGAGATGTCAATGTCCACTCTGGCTTCAAAGATGGATTTCCCATTGTTGATGGTTTCCAAGGTGGCGATTTCATCTCTCTGCTCCTGTGAGAGGCAGGGGATGGCAAAAAGCGTGTTAGAAAACCCTGCGGCAGAACTCCACAGGGAGACCTCCCAAGCACATGAGGTTCTAAACAAGGCTCTGCGATCAGGAAGCCAGGGTCTGCTGTGAGAACTTGTCATCTCCAAAAGGTCTGCTCCCAGCTGCTGTTGATCATTTTCCAACTGGTGACCGACCGCAGGGGAGTGTCTGAGGTTCATGGCTAGTCCAGTCTTGCTTAATAGACCTGCTAATCTACAAGATGAGCAAGAAGCCAGCTGGCAAACAATGATTCGAATTCATAGAACTAAACCGCGAGGAACGGCGAACAGCTAGATCAAAATGGAACCGGAGGACTTGGGGAAAACGTCCCTTAACAGGTCATCTCCCAGGCGGGAATATCACCCTGCTGCAGAAGTCTGCCAGAAATAAAATAGTTTTCTCATCACCCTGCAGGAAGGAGGCCTGGTTTCTTACAGAACTGTGCCTTGACAGGGATTAATTTTGCCGTCCAAGAACAGGTTCTCTCACAAAGCCAGTTTATTTGTATCCTCTCCCCTGTGTATTATCTGGTCTCCAAGACAGAAAACCAGCATTCCTACATTGGTTTTTTTACTGCTGAAACAAGAGACTCCAGTCACGTGACAAGATGGAAGTTCAACACTGCGGCAGTTATGCAATTTCAACTTGGAAATCATGTGCAGCAAAGCTTAACCTTTGGACTCACAAAAAGAAGCACAACCGCTGCGAGATCCTGCAAGCCCTGCCCATCTTGACTGGATGGCTTCAGGTTTACGTCTTCTAAGAGAATTAAGCAGCGAAAGGCACACACCAGCCTTGAGAACAGTGATAAGATCAAAGCCCTGCCCAAGCAACCTACTGTCTCTTCTGGTCAAAGGCGGGGTGTGACTCCCATGTTCCTCCTGGAGCTCTGGAAGTCCTGCTGGAAGCCCCCTTCTCCCAACAGCCACATTAACCCACAAGAAAGCTGAGAGACAGAACCACCCCTCTCCAGAAGAGGAGGCGAGCTCTCCCAACATACCCGAATAATTCTGGCAGCCTCCAGTAGCACCCTGCTCCGCTCCATGCCTGACATCTGGCTCCATATTTTAAAGGCAGCCTTGGCACTCTGCACAGCCAGATCCACCTCCTTCTCCCCGGAGCAGAGCAGCTTGCATATCACACGACCTGGGTAACATTTTAAACAGGAAAGAAAGGAGATGGAACTCGCAGAAAAAGGGCACAGGAGAATACGGTTTATTTTGCATCAAACCCCAGACTTCAGTTCAATCACCTCTAACAGACCCTCACACTGGGGTTCCAGCTGATTTGCAACTGGTTGTAAAATATGTGCTGCGATTCAGTTGGTCTGAATTAAAAGATCTGCCACTCTCCAGTCACTAATTAGCTCCAACTGTTAAAAATTTCCTGTTTCCCCCCCTGGAGTTTGTTATACTTCTACCACCAGCTTCAGGGCTGTTGCACATTCCTCAGGGTAGTTAAACAGTCTCTTTCTTGAAGAGATTCTGCTACACCTAGATACCTCCAACTAAAAAGAAAATTTTAGAAGTGTTTAAATTGAGTCCTTTGCCAATATCAGGCACCACTCATTTTTTTTTCACAGAACACCAGGCTAGAAGGGACCTCAAGAATCATCTGGTCCAATCTCTCTGGGCAAAAGCACGGTCTGGATGCACCCAGCACCACATCCAGCTTATCTTAAAAGTGTCCAGTGACGGGGAATCCACCACTTCCCCAGGGATATTATTTCAACCATTCAATGGCCGACTGCTATTGTGCAAAATTTCCTTCTTGCATCCAATCAGCATGTCCTTAGGAGTAATTTGCATCCATTACCCCTTATCTACAGGACTCCTTGTAAAAATGCAGTCGGAGTTGACTTGAGAATCAGGGCTGATTTCTCCTAAAAATTTTGATGCCGAGCCTGGGCTGCAAGAGGCAAAACGCAGCAATCAAATCCCCACAGATGCCTAGCGAGGTGCCACCCGCTGTGGGCAGCTGGGAGAAGCCGAAAGCACCGGGCCCTTGCAGCCCAATAACACGGCGGCAACCCCCGGCCTTTAAACACCCTCTTCCCAAGCCCGAGCGGGCAGCGCAGCGGTACCTGTGGCCGGCTCATAGACCTCCTCGGCCTGCCCGCCGTCGGCGGGCTGAACGCGGGCACCTGCCCGGTAGTTGAGGGCTTCCCGGCTGGTGAAGGTGCCGGTAACGCTGCTGCTGCTCATGGCGAAACTGGGGCGGAAAGAGCAGAGACGAGGCAAGAGATTCGGCAAGCGGGAGCTCGCCAGCATAGGCTGGGTCGTCGGGAGAAGCCCACGGGAGAGGAGCCTGCGGCACAGAGAGGGAGGGGAGGGCGAACTCAGCGGCCACGGGGGCCTATTCTACAGGGGGAGGGGGGTGGGAGTGGGGAGGTGGGCAGGATCCGCCCCGCGCATGCGCGCTGGCCCTGCCGAGCGCTCGGGCTCCTCCTGGCGGCTCGGAGGCCTCACCAAGGGGAGACGCTGGAGCGGGAAAAGGGGTCTGTGAGGTTCCGGAAGCAGCGGGGGNTGAAACCAGGCGCGGGAGGGTGGGGGGCTCCTGGCAGAGCCTCCGGAGGCTGCAGTGGATTCGGTGCTCGCTGCGGGTAGATTCCCACGGCCTTCCCCGAGGCTAGGGGAGGGGGGGCGGCTCCGCTCATGGAATTGCCGAGCGGAATTCCCAGCGGTAGAATTAGGCGCAGGCTCTAACGGAACGATCCGGCAGCACCGTGGCAGCGCCACCCGCACTCCCTCCGATGTCAGCAACGACCTCGGGCCTTGGAGTTTCACATTTGGGAAGAAAGCCACCTTTGAGACCTGGGAGCAGCCGCCTTGCTCCTGCTACATCTTCCCCGTGTCATCCCGCATATCCCAGCAACTTCCTCTGGCACCGATGTTCTGCATCGGCACCTCCATCAGCTGTAGGTATTGACACGCTACCGGTGGGACAGACACCCTGCAGGATCATTTAATCTCCCATACAATCTGCTCCTGCCATTACCGTTTGTCAGCACCGTCCGTATTGGGGGGTACCCAGAAAACAAACTGCTGGTGCACGGGGCTGGGGCCCCACCCTCTGCACCCCTGGCACTGGCTTCCCAGACGGGCTGCACAGGACAACCCAGCACTCACTGTCCTCCCACAGAGACTGCGCACCTCTGTGCAGAGTTTTTAGTGCTCAGACCCTTCGAAAAGAGAAAGATTCTCCCTCTTTAAGTGTACCTGGTATCGGTGCCAACAGTACGAGGCCCTGGGCAAACACAAGCAAGGACAGGAAAAGGGAACTGATACGACGATGGAGATCAAGTCCAGTCTCCCAGGGCTCTAGAAGAGAAAGGCTCTGCTTTTTAAAACAAGGTTTTATTACACGCACACAGAAAGGGAAAGTGCTCAGTCTTCATTAACAGGAATTTCCAGTTTTATCATGTCTGCAGGTACTTGGCCCCTCTTTGAATTCCTGCCTGAGCACGAAGAAGTGAAGGTCTCAGATAATGCCGTTTTGAAAGGCAGCATCCCTCTTGTACACTCACCCAGCCATTCTTCTCTCCGTCCCTGCAAAAATCAACATGTCCATTAGACATTTCTCCAGTGTTTGGAGTCTCCCCTGGGCTCACAATGATCCAGAAGACATCTGAGCGACCACCACCACCCAGGTGACCTCGATGGAGCCGAGGAAGGCAGCAGTCAGTGTTTTGTAACGGAAAAGCTCGACCGAGCTTTGTGGTGACCTTCTCCTTTACTGGGCATACCAGGGGACTGGAATTTACTTCTAGAAAACCCCTCTGAATAATAAAAGCACAAGTTACAGACACCGCTACAAAGACTTCCTTGAAATGCCTTTCTGTGATCCTAACTGGAGTGTAGCAATTTACCCCCCAAAAATCTCAGCTATCGTCTATTTGTTCTGTAGGCTTATTTTTAATTAGGTCATCACCACAAGCCAACAGGAAGCAGACCTGGAGAAAGGGAAGAGGAATTTCTGGAAAGGGGGGAAAGCGAGGCAATTCCATTCTATCAAATACCTACACTGGCCATTCCCGCCGAGAGCTGGAGCGTGTGTTAGTGCCAAACAGAAACCAATTCTAAACCTGACCGGTTCCCTCTTACCCACAAGTACGCTTGCGGTGACGGAAAAGAAACTCGTCGGCTTTCCCGTTCCATCTGGCAGCTCGTCGGTTTGGAACGCGGCAGCGGCGCGCTTCGTGAGGAAATGGGGTTTCCGGCACCCTCGGGGCAGAGAGATTTATCTCGGCTCCTGACAACAGAGAAAAGCAGAGCAAAGTCCCAATCTCCTGTGTCTCGTGTTCCACAATTCAGCATTACACAGGCAACCGCGTAAGGCAAACCAACCTCCCGTTGAATCCTGGGTCTCGTTACGAGGCGACAAAAACGCAACACGACCGCGTTTCTGCCGGGGCAGGTGGTCCCACACTG
>VWZK01006089.1:0-28952 GCA_013396935.1 Baryphthengus martii
CCAGGGCAGTAGTAGAGTCTCCATCCCTGGACGGATTTAAATGGAGTGTAGACGTGGTGCTGAGGGACAGGGTTTAGTGGTGAGCTTGCAGGGTTTGGTTGAAGGTTGGACTTGATGATCTTGAAGGTCTCTTCCAACCAAAAACATTCTGTGATTCGGTGATTCTTTAGCTTAAAGACTTGGACTAGGTGATCCTTGAGGTCACTTCCAACCTGGTATCCTGTGATACTGTGAGATTTTGCTGCCATTCATTGCAATGACATCAGCTTATACCATCAAAGGACCCGCTCTGTGGTGCCATAAGATGTAATCTTCCTTGCTAGACAAGTGTGCAGTTAACAGGATTGGCCCTCGTGTGAGCAAAAGAAAGTTCAATTTAATTTAAAATAGACTTAACAGAGCTTAGCTGAAAGTCATGATTTCTCTTTTAGGAGAACCCACTTGGGATCTTTAGGCCTAACTTTAGTTGTCTCCTCCAAAGCTGCCTTTGTGTCCTAAATGCAGGTGTTACTTTATGTATTTCTTAGTGATATAGTTAATACTATCTATGGATGTAAGGAATTATTTGTTTAATGCTGTCCGTGGATATAAAGGATGGTTTGTTTCATCCTTGAGGTGAAATGTAATTTTGGACAGGTGATGCGTACCTTAAATTCCACTCTTTTATATTTTCCAGGTCTCCATTGCTTACACAGGGAGCCTTGATACCTACCTTAGATGTAAATACATATGCAGGAGGTCCCTGAAGCAAGGTGGGGTGACTCTGATCTGCCAGTTTCTCCTGATGTGTGAACAATGTAAGTCAATGACAGCTCAGATTGTTTCTGCAGCAATTACACAGAGCAGCAATTACATTCCTCCGGCAATTACAAGGAGTGAGTAGCGCTGGAGGTACAGGGAAATGAGGGGGGGGGAAGAGAGAAGGAAATACAGTGAGGAGATTGGCCACACCATGAAATCTTTAGCTTACATCTATTGTTGAGGCCAGCAGTGAGGTAGTGAGAGGCACAGAAATCAGTCTGTGTTAGGATTTGTGCAGGGAGCAGAGGGCTGCTACCAGGAGGGATGCCAAGTTCTTCCCGCAACATCTGTGCCTGTCTTACCTTTGGGACTATGGGGAAAAAAGGGGTCTTTAGGTTTTGTCAGGGACAGAATCCCTCATTTAGTGAAAAATACTGTGCAGCAGTCCCCAGAAGGAGGAGACCGCAGAAAGGCCGGAGCAGAAGGTCACAGAGAAGAAGAGGCCATCAGTAGTGGGGCGTTTGTGTGCTTTGGTAAGGTCAGTGCCTCCAGGAGGCAAATTTATCTCTCTACCCACTCTCCTGAACACACCCCAAGACATGGAACTGAGGTCCAAGGGCACAGGAACAAGAGCTTGGCAGCAGGGAGACTAAAGGGAGAAGCTGGAGATGTCCCTTAGAGGTTTACCACGAGATTTGTGACGCAAAAACCCCGTGGAAAACCTAGGCAAACACTAGACTAGATTAACAATACAGATTGATAAATTTAACTTGAGTATCCTGATGATGATCTTGCAAAATCCAGTGCCCAAGGAGCCCTTCTGGCCCGGGGGCAGCAGCTGCAGTGACACTGAGTGACAGGAGCCCTCCCTGCGCAGGTTTAGCAGAAGGCACCTCATCGTGTGGCTCCCCCTGGTCCCCTTCGCCAAAAAGCTGATCAAGAGGTGTCAACTGGTGCTTCAAGCTTTGGCAGAGAAGAAAGTGAATGGTTTTCATATATATATATATGTGTATAATAATAATAGAGGCTGGGCAGGGGATGGCTTGAGAGCAATCTTGAGGAGAAGGACTGTCGGTTGCGTAAAAGCTCAATGCGAGCTGCAAATGTGAGCGTGCAGCCCAGAAGGCCAACCATATCCTGGGCTGCACCAAAAGAAAAGTGGCCAGCAGGTTGAGGGAGGTGATTCTCCCCCTCTACTCCACTCTCATGAAACCCCACCTGGAGTATTGCATCCAATTCTGGGGCCCCGAGCATAAGAAGGACATGGATCTGTTGGAGAGGGGCCAGAGCAGGCCACAGAGATGATCTGAGGGCTGGAGCACCTCTGCTATGAGGACAGGTTGAGGGAGTTGGGTCTGTTCAGCCTGGAGAAGAGAAGGCTCTGGGGACACCTTAGAGCGGCCTCCAGGATCTGAAGGGGCTCCAGGAAAGCTGGGGAGGGACTTTTGATAAGGGCCTGTGGGGATAGGACAAGGGGCAAGGGTTTGAAACTAGAGCAGGGCAGACTTAGATAAGACTTTAGGAAGAAGTTCTTTCCTCTGAGTGTGATGAGACCCTGGAAGGGGTTGCCCAGAGAAGCTGTGGAGCCTCCTCCCTGGAAGTGTTGAAGGCCAGGCTGGACAGGGCCTTGAGCAACCTGCTTTGGTGGGAGGTGTCCCTGCCCATGGCAGAGATTTGGAACTGGATGATCTTTAAGGTCCCTTCCAACCTAAACCATTCTAAGATTTTATATATGAAAAAAAAAACCAAAAGAAACAAAAATCCCAAACATAGATATAGAGGATATTATTAGGGCTACAATCAGAATAATTAGAGCCCTATTTATGAACTCTACTCTCCACCCCACTATAGGAAAGAACCCCAAAGTCGAGGTAGCCCGTGGGGCTACCATCCTTCCCATGGGGCTGTCTCTTTCCTACTAGTGCTCCTTCCCACTTCAAAGGGGAAGACTTCAGCTGCAGCCGTGGAGCTACCTTCCCTCACACATGCTTGACTTATAGACCATTTTCAAGTATGCCACGGGGGCGTCTAATATGCTAATGAAGGAGGTGGGTGGAATAGCAGGGATCTGAGCACAGCTAAAAATGTACGTGCCTAACAATTGCAAATCAGCCTGGGCTGCAGTTCCCTAAATGGGTTGGCATCGGTGGAAGGTGGGTGCCTCTACACCTCTTCTTGTCACTTTTCGGTGAGTACACGGCTAAAAAAAAAACCCTACGCCTCTGTATCTGGGCCTACTGTTTCAGCCGGGGTTATCGGCGAAGGTTTATATCAAAGTCCTTGAAAAATACAGTTACCTCCTTTCCACTCTTACTCATCCAGTAGGAGGAACAGTCT
This sequence comes from Baryphthengus martii, assembly GCA_013396935.1. Lineage (NCBI taxonomy): Eukaryota > Metazoa > Chordata > Aves > Coraciiformes > Momotidae > Baryphthengus > Baryphthengus martii. The sequence continues at coordinate 3,079 of VWZK01006089.1, forward strand.
CTTCATGCAAACACAGCCTAGACTGGTTGCAGGCATAGTATTTTAGATAATTTTGGATTTTAGCATCATCTTGAAGTGGACTTCTGAAATCTCGGTTAGTTTTTGCAACTGGAATCATGCCTGGGGGGTGTAGGTGAAGGTTCTGCATATCATGGCTTATAGGAGAGCTTTAAATTGCTTGCAGATTTGTGTGATTTGGGGTATAAAAACCACTGTCTGGTTTTGTTTCTGCAGTTCAAGACCTGCTCTTCCATTGCTACTTTTATATGGTTTGATTTTTCCTGATTATAACTAAAGTTTTCTGGATGCATGAAAGAATCATAGATTGGCTTAAGTTGGAAGGGACCTCAGAGGTCATCAAATCCAACCCCTGTGTCGTGGACAGGGACGCCTCTCAACTAGACCAGGTTGCTCAAGTCCTCATCCAACCTGACCTTGAACACCTCCAGGGAGGGGACATCCACAGCTTCTCTGGGCAATCCATTCCAGAGTCTTACCACCCTCATAGTGAAGAACTTCTTCCTAAGATCCCGTCCAAACCTCTACTACTTCGGCTTACAACCATTTCCCCTTGTCCTATTGCTGGACACTCTTGTGAGAAGTCCCTCTCCACTCTTCCTGTGGTTTCCCTTCAGGTACTGGAAGGCAACTCTAAGGTCGCCCCGGAGCCTTCTCTTCTCCAGGCTGAACAATCCCAGCTCCCTTAGCCTATCCTCATAGCAGAGGTGCTCCAGCCTACAAAGAGGTGCTCCAGCCTACAAAGAACCATTTGCAAGCACAGCCACAGGTAAAGGCTTTTTAAATACAGAACCTTCAACTGCAGTGGCTGAATCTCCCTACAAATGGGATTTCACAGGGAAAAAAGCCTGAAACTATTCCAAAATCAGTGTCCACAAAGGTGGTCAGTTGAAAAGAGAAAATTTATTGTCTCATCCCGCCAAGGCAAAGCCACCCATGTCAATAGGAGGTCGTGCTCGCAGAGTTGCAGCCTGATCAGCACGTCACTCGCCTCTTTGGGAAAGCGAATGTTAGCGGGAAAGACTGGTGCGAGAATGGGTGAACTGGGGCTGCAGCTGCAGGGAAAAGTACACAAAAAGTGGGGAGGGTCTTCCTAGGAGTGTTGAAACCAGAGGAGGGGACACCTCAGGTGTTCGCTGCTGCTGCCGTTTGACAGGCTGAGCCTTCTGGCTGCTGCGCTGTTGAAGGTCCTATGCCTGCTCCTGGAGGATGCAGGAGATGAGGAGGCCTGAAAGCTCTGGGCTAGGAGAGCGAGATGAGTACAACAGCCCTCTGACCCAGGAGGGACTCAGAAGGTCTGATACTTTTACCTGAAGGTGGGTGTAGCTCTGTGTGATGACCCAGTGTTGTGGGAAGAGAAGATGCTGGTGAAAAGCAAGAGCAAAGAGGCCATGTCTGAGGGCTAGCAGCGAGGTAAGAGGGTAGAAGTGCCAGATAAGCACCGGGATGTGGGGTTCTGTGAAGAGAAATGTTTAATAAAAACACGTCAAGGTCAACTGGAGTAACCATGGGGACAAAATCCAAGAGTCCAGGGGCAGATCCATCTCTATGGGGAGATGTGATGGTAGCGTGAAGGTCTGAAGAGCTGCCAAAGGAGGGCCCCAAGCCCTGCAGAAGGCAGAGGTAAGAAGAAGACCTGATAATGCAACAAGACCATCTTGTGCTTTGAAGGAAGACTTTCACTCTGCTGCTGTGCGCTGATGTACCGGAGGCTGCTGGCAAGGTTGTGGGCCAGGATGGGACATCCACAGCCAATGTGTTAGGGGAAGGGGATGAGGGAGTGGGATAAAAAAATACCATAGATCTGAGAACGGTTTCAGTCCCTGGAGAGAAGAGAAAGGAGATCGATGCAGAAAACCCCAGAGCTGTGAGCTCACGGGTGAGGGAAGCCAGGAGAGCTGCTAGAGGAGTGTGGGAGGTGAGAGGAGTGAGGAGGAGTAGACATTTGGGCGAAGGCGTTCTCTTTCTGTCCCAGGATTATCTGCTAAGTGCAGCAGCACCAAATCCATGTTTGCTGGATCCCAGCTGCCCAGCAATCAGTCTTTTCCAGCTGTGCTGTTACACAGGGGTGACACTCAGAGATGTTTGTGGTTGCAACGTGGCTATGGGGAAGGCTGGATGCTACGCTGTGTAAGGCCCATGTGAGTAACTCAACTTCTCAGTTTGATCGGAGCCAAAACTTTTCTGTTTTTCTTGCTGAAATAAGCAAATAAGCGAAATGATTTCATCTCTCTACAACCCCTGACAGGAGGTTGGAGTGAGGTGGGTGCAGCCTCTTCTCTCAAGTAAATCACAACAAGACCAGAGAGAATGGCCTGAAGTTGCACCAGGGGAGGTTTAGATGAGATATTAGGGAGAATTTCTTTCCTGAAAGACTCGCCAAGTGCTGGAATGGGCTGCCCAGGGACATGGTGGCGTCACCATCCCTGGAGGTGTTCAGAAAGTGTGTAGATGAGGCACTTCAGGACATGATGAGGTGTTTTTTTGTGGGTTTGTTTTTTTTTGGGGGGGGTTGACTGTTGGGCACGGTGATCTTGGAGGTCTTTTCCAATTCTGTGATTCTGTGATTTCTTCCTTTGCATGTGGCTTTGGCAAGAGGAACGCCATGGCTTTTATTTAGGCACTGCTCCAGAATAGAGAAAAGGAGGTGGAGGCTCACTTCTTGCCCAGTGGTGAAGACGGCGGTGTCAGATGTGAGTGACCAAATTGAGGTCGCACTATTTCCCAAGACAGATCTGCGCTGTGCCCTCCCATGTCAGGACAGCCCTGAGCTTAGGTGTTAGAAAGAAGGGGAAGGGTTCCTCATATATTCCTTTCATTGCCTTACTTTAAAATCTTTTAAAAAATCACTAGACTTGGAGCTTAAGAGTATTAACCTCAACTGTGGTGATTAGAATATTCATTAAGTAACGGGGGCAGCAGAGTTTTGGTAACGACCCCCAGGACCAGACGATGGGAATGATCTCAAACAACAGAGATGAAGGGAATCCCATCCAACAGTGACAAGAAGATCTGCAGCATGGCAGATAAAACGATAATAATAATAATAATAGTAATAATAATAATACCAACAACAACAACAATCTTTTGTGCTGGGTTTGCTCTTTGTAACAATAATGTCAACTAAAGCCTGGAAATCAGATCATCTCAGAAGGCAGCACTGCCTCGTTATTTGACTACTCTGTGTTGTCTTCACAAGGGAAGAAGAACCCAGTAATAAGAAGAAAAACTTATTACTATGAAAAAGCATAGAAGTTTGCAAAAATATACAGGGGAAATCAGTCAGTCATAGAGGATGATGAAGGGACTAGAAGGTCTCTCNTCCCCCTAGATCAGTCATTAGGAAAGATGGTACTTCTTCAGTTTTGCAGTAGCTGAGCAGTAGATTTCTCAGAACCCTTTTAAATGGTCAGGAAATAACATAAAAATGGAGAATGTGTGAACTGGCAGTTGTGGGACAATCCTCCCGTGGTCTACTTGGTGGCTGGTACGTAGGAATGAATGCAAACAGATGTGTCTTTTTAAACTTGTCTTTCCCACTGATGTTTAGTGGACTAATTGAGGGGGGAAAAAAAAAAGAAGACGCAGTTTTATTATTTCACATTGGTGGCTGACTCAATTTACTTTTTGTGACTCTACTTTTGTTGGTGTTTAGTGATTTAAGATGTTTTTAAATTTTTTTTTTATTAATCATTGTTAAATTTAAAGAAATAAAAAACATGGCAATATGAGAAGTGAGGAAAAGGCAGATGTATGAGGCAGCTTTATCAGTCTGTGCTATACCCCCTGCAGCGAGGATTTCGGTCTCTCTGCTCATTTCTTATTTATTTGCCTTTTCATTTTTCCCATGGTGATGTCAGTATTAAGGGGAAAATGCTGAAACTGAGGGATTTTAGCTTTTGAGACAGAAGGATTACAGCTTGCAAACACAATACTGAGTTCCCAGCCTGCTTTTGAAACCCTTCCTTGACTTCAGCTGTAGCAGAATCTGGCTCTAAACAGATTTGGATTAAGTGCCCTCCACAGGAAATGTTCAATATTCTGTGTGGCGAAGTTAAGAATCAGAATGAGCCTTTCTTTAAAAAGAAAATGTGATTTTCTTAGAAAAAAAAGATCCAGTCTCTAGCTGCAGTTTCACTAGTGGAATGAGCTGCAATACACACTGCAGGCCTTAGAGGAACCAAGTATTCTGACACCCCAAAGCCAGGTCTTTTTTATATATATTTATACACATGCACATACATAAATACACACACATATATTTTTATATTTATGTTGATGCTAATATTTATCATTAATTATTTAGTGTTTTGCAGAGCCTCTTATGAAATGGTGAGACCACACCTGGAATACTGGATCCAGCTTTGGACGCTCCCCAGTTCAAGAGAGACAGGGATCTACTGGAGAGAGTCCAACGGAGAAAAGAAGCCTGAGAGGGAATCTTATTCATGTCTATAAATACCTAAGGGGTGGGGGTCAAGTGGAAGGGGCCAGGCTTTTTTCTGGGGTGCCCAGTAATAGGATAAAAAACCCCAAGTATAATCTAGAACATAGGAGATTCCACCTCAACAGGAGGAGAAACTTCTTTCCTGTGAAGGTGATGGAGCCTGGCCCAGGGTGCCCAGAGAGGTGGTGGAGTCTCCTTCTCTGGAGACTTTCCAACCCCCCCCTGGATCTGTTCCTGTGTGGCCCGCTAGCAGATGCCTACAAACCATTATAGAGGAATTACTAGTTGGAAGCCTGATGACCTAAGTCAAGCATAAGGGTAGGAAGAGGAAATCTCTGTTCCAGCTTTGCCGGGTGTCCCCAGGCAGATCATACTGTTTGTACATCCTATTTCCGTGTTGGAAACGAGTGAGAGTCAGTCAGATCTACTCTGAAGCTTTATTTACTTCAAATCTTTAGTCAAGAAACAGTGCGTAGAGGCAAAGGTATTTTTTCTGCTTCTTTATTCTTTGCTGGCATTTGGGAAGAAAATTCCAAAACTTGCCTGGTCCAAGCCTTGCTGGCTGTAGGAAGGTTCTATCCATAAACCTCTATATGCATAATTGTACTAACAAGAGCTATTAGTGTAACGACAGACACAACGGTGTGATAGCACAGTCAGTGGAAATCCCCTCCAACATCCTAAACCATCACGGCAAAACGGTGCCGGAGCAGCTCCGCCGCACCACGGGACTCTACTGCCAAGGTCTTGTAAGGCTGAAAAAAAAATTAAGAAGTCACATCCCTTCCATAGCTGTGCTGGTGAAACTTCGAAGGGGAGAGCACAATGTAAGGAAGGCCGGTGGTGTTCTTACTGCTGTTGTGGCTCTGGGGATTTTGGGTGTGAAGAGGTGCGGTCCCTGATTGACAGGACACGGCTGGCAAAAGCCTCAAGCATAGACAGAATTGGACCAGCCAAACCTGTGGCTTCTGGTTGTGGGGCAAGGTGGGGCTGAAACAGACTCCACGGGTGAAATCTCAGTTTTAGCAATGCCTTCTGTGTCCCTGGTAGAAATGCTTCTGCAGCGCAAATATCTCAGGCAAGCACTTCCAAGACAGAGATGGCTTTGCTCAGGTGGCTGCAGAAAGAAGCTTTTTGGTGCTCTAAATGTTTGGTCAGAGTAATGTCTGTTTTCTTTCTCTTTAGATTTCCCAAGCTGTTGCTGAAAGGCTGCTGGTGGAAGCCACAGCTGGGTAGGTAACCATCTGTTAATGAGTAATTCTTGTGTCTGATATCGACATTGATCTGCTCCGTATTTTGCAATGTAATGTCATCTCCTGAGTGGGCTGGTTTGGAGTTTCTTGTTAGTGCCATACCGTGCTTTTAATTGGCTCCTGAAGAGAAAGAGATGGGAAATGTCTCGATGGGAAATCGGCGCCGATTCCAAGCAACATTGGATCAGCTCCTCTGGACGTGTTCTTAAATGCTTGCTGGGTGGACTGGTGATCATCTATGAGGATCAGGCATTTTTTAAACGCTTCACTCCCTGCAGTTGAGAGGGAGCGTCTCACTACCTGGTGTTCCCATCTACCCACAAAGATGTTAATGATTACCAATGATAACAGCTCTGCTTACTTAGAAAACTAAAATACCCTAAAGTCAAGTAAATCGCAGTCCCTTGCGAAAGCTCGTTGCTGATTCACCCACCTCGCTTCAGCCCAGCCCTGGAAATTTCCCTCTGCCAGGCAAAACCTTCATGAGAGGAGAGCAAAGATGAAAGTCTGTGCTCCTTTCACTGTTGTCTTGGCTCTGAGTGTGAGCAGTGACTGTGCAACGATGGTAAGTCTGATTCTTCTGTTTTGGAGTGGTGGATCACCGCTGTGCTGGCTGGCAGGACAACGTTGCCTTGGGGTTGGATGAGTGTAGTCACCAACCAGGCCAAAAGGAAGAGCTCTTCCAATGCAAAACAGAAGGCATTTGTTAGGTGAAGGCTCACAGATGTGCTGGCTAAGAAGAGGGCCGGTAGGGTAGCCGGTCCCCTGCATATCTGCATTTAAAGAATCGTAGAATGGTTTGGGTTGGAAGGGACCTTAAGGATCATCAAGTTCCAACCCCTCTGTCATGGGCAGGGACACCTCCTACTACAGCAGGTTGCTCAAGGCCTGGCAGAAGAAAGTGCTTACATCTGTGCCCTGCTAGGGAGGAAGAATGGGAGGGGAAGAAGGACCCTAGAATTTGAAATACTTTGAAAAGGCATCTCAAAAAGGTGTTGACACAAGCAGATACCTGCAGCAGAATGGAAGGAGAGTGCTACCCCACCAAACTTACTGCTCCCTGGTAACTGAACATGCCAGCTTAGGTCACCACCTCCTTTTTAGTCTAACCTCTCCCTGTTGTCGTGCCATTGCCCTTGGGTGTTTTCAAGGTGTGCTTTGTCTTTTTCAGCGTATGCCTGCACGGCACCTGTAGCACTGCTGAGCATGGCCTCGATGGTTGGATTTTCCTTGTTTGTTTAAACCCCACCGCAGTCTGGCATCCACCATGGCCTGGCAGTGCAGCTAATAGCTCGGACCCTCGCTTGTGTGCCTGTATGATTAGCCTTATTTCACTAGTTAGGTTGAAACTAGCTCAGATGTACTTAAACGATGCTACAATCCTAACTATCCCAGTGAAGTACAGAAGTATCTCCTCAGATATTGCAAGTAGGAGCAGAAAGGAATACTCATGGTGTCTTGAGCCCTGGCTCAAGCTGTTGAAGACTGCTCAGTGCTGGCAGAGTCAGTGTAGCATGAAAAAGCTGTTTCTTCCTCCAAACTGTTCAAACCCTCCCTATATATCTTAGCAACAGCTTCGTCTTAATCCTAGAATCATAGAATGGCTTGAGTTGGAAGGGACCTTAAAGATCATCTGGTTCTAACTTATTCTGTTCTCATTCGAGTTCTGTGTTCATGACTTGCTGCTTCTTTAACCGCTTTTGTGACATTTTTATTTTGCTCTAGCTCAGCTGTCAGCACCTTTGGTGGCAGCAGCACTTTATTGCCCTTTTTTTTATTATTATTTCCTGTGGCTTAAAATCAGCTCCTTCTAGTGCTCTTTGCTCGCTGATCGGTGAACCCAAATAAAGTAGAGGTTGCTTTTTTAACTAGTGCCCTGGGGAATGCAGTTAAGTAAGTGACAGGAAAAGCCAAATGCTGGGCTATTATTTGTAACTGTGAACTGGCCCCAGAATGCACATATGCTTCCTGCCAGGAGAAACAGGAGCTGTGTCCCTTAGTAATAGAAAGATATAATGGAGCAGAGCTTTGGCCTTTTTTTCTTTTTTTTTTGTGGTTTTCCTGGTTTAACAGTGACTTTTCACAAGCCACTGTTTATCTACTTTCACTCACCAGGCTATGCCCCAGCAAAAAATCACACACCAATAACGAGATCTTTGTAGAAGCCCTGGGAGAAACACAGTTTCAGGGCGCCCAGGAAAGCACATTTGTCTCTATAAGATGATTCCCAGAGTGAATTTGTGTCCCCGACCCACATCCTTTCTTTTTTTTTTTCTCTTTCTCTTTGTAGCACTACAAATCTGGGGCAAGAAGAAGCTCAAAACATGAGTTCATTCGCCCACAAGGTACAAAGTCAAATCCAAGAGGTTTCATGACAGTAAGAATGATCTGCCTGCCTGTATCCATGCTGTGCAAGTCGGTCGTAAGCCTGTCTTTGTTTCAACATGCATAAGGATTATGGAATGGTTGTGCCAATATTAATTTCTGCATAGAGGGGAATTTGGGATTAGCTCAGGAAGCTCAGGTAATTTTCCTCCAGGTGTGGATTAATGGGAAGGTGCTGATGGGATGTTAGTTTGGCGTGGCTTGTGTTCACTCCTGATGTGGTGTGGCTGCGGATGGGCAACTCCCTTTCATTTAATCAGAACTGTGTCTGCCCTGCAACTTTAAACTGTATAAGCTTTTGTATGTATAGATTCAATGTTGGTCTGTTCTCCCAGTGAAAGGACAAGGGGAAATGGCCTTAAATTGCACCAGGGGAGATTCAGGTTGGATATTGGGGAAAATTTCTTTCCTGAAAGGGTTGTCAGGCATTGGAACAGCCTGCCCTGGGAGGGGGGTGAGTCGCCATCCCTGGAGGTGTTTAAAAGATGGGTGGATGTTGAGTTGAGGGACGTGGTTTAGTGGTATTCATAGGGCTAGGAAAAGGTTGGACTCAATGATCTTGAAGGTCTCTTCCAGCCAAAAATGTTCTATGGTTCTAATTTCTGCTGCAGCTTTCTTAAGAGAGACAGGGATCTATTGGAGAGAGTTTAATGGAGGCTACGAGGGTGATGAAGGGACTGGAACATCTCTCCTGTGAGGAAAGGCTGAGAGACCTGGGGCTGGTTAGTCTGCAGAAGAGAAGCCTGAGAGGGCATCTGATTCATGTCTGGGGTGCCCAGTAATAGGACAGGGAATAAAAGGTACAAGCTGGAACCCAGGAGGTTCCACCTCAACAGGAGGAGAAACTTCTTTGCTGGGAGGGTGACGGAGCCTGGACCAGGCTGCCCAGAGAGGTGGTGGAGTCTCCTTCTCTAGAGACTTTCCAACCTGCCCTGGATCTGTTCCTGTGTGGCCTGCCCTGGGTGATCCTGCTCTGGCAGGGGGGTTGGACTAGATGATCTTCTGAGGATTCTATGATTCTTGCTCTCTCTCTGGGAGAAGTCACCTAAACAAACAGACATCCTGGCTATGTGGGGGTCTTTGCAGACTTCCATTTTTAAAGCTTTTCTTATCCTGTGCTTTTGCTGTTAAGGATTCCATGAATTGGGCCGTTTTGTTCCTTTTATAGCTTAGAATAGTCTTTAATGGACCTTGGGATGCAGTATGTCTTCTGAATTGATGTATTTTCACAACTTCCCTCACTGCTTGTAATGAATGGGAGCTCTCAGACAGAGAAGGTAAATATCTGAATATTTGCTTAATTAGTTTTCAAGCCAGGCTTGAAAAAGGGAGAGCAGAGTGACTGGCAGTGCTATTTCACATTGACATATAAGGGGACAGTCAGTTCGGATAGAGTGACCATCATTCCAGCCACTTAGGAAGGGTTTGGACCCACAGGGATGGGCTGTTATTTCCATAATGCTAACAACTCGTCTCAGCAGCTCTTTGAGATGATGAGTCTGGGCTCATGAGGGTTAACAGATAGTGCAAGGGCATACAGGAGCCCCAGCTGTCATGGAAGGGGTGATCTCAGGACAAGGAGCAGTTGGGCATCATCAGTGAGCAGTGGAAATGAACTGTGCTGCCAGCTCAGTTGTATGCCCCATTTCTCTCCTACAGCAGCGGCTGGCTTCCCATTCACGCTCCTGGCTCTCAAAAATGGTTGCTTTTAGTTTTGTGGTTAAATAAGCTGTTTGGTTTTCATTGTCTTTTTTTTTATGTTCAGTCTCCTTCATTCTCAAGTTCCATTTTGAAGGATTTTTTTTTTTTTTTTGTTAGACTCCCACCACCCTTCCTTCGACTCCCATCACTGACGTGGTAAACATAAAACTTGCTCTTTTCCGACCCCAGTCCCATCGATTTCTCCCTACTTGTAAGGAATCTTCTTATCCCAAAGGGAAAGGGTATGATCAAAAGTATCTGTCATGTCCCCCAACCTTTAAAAATCTTCTTTCTCCATTTCAGTTTGCACTGTCTGGTGCCTGAAATGTCTTAACCAGATGTTACAATGTGATGTGGAGCCTGAATGGATGCTACTCTAGAAATCAATTGAATATCCTGTTACAATGCTACATAATTAGAAAAGATAATTGCAATTAATGAATATAATTGGCGTGTGCTGTACCAGAAATTGCAATGCATTTTGAGCTGAAACAATCTGAGATCTTTATTCTACCAGAGAGGCCATCAATCTTTGCCGATTCAGTCTTTACGTAGGATTTTTGGCCTCTTCTTGCTCACTAGAACTTGCAGAGGTACCAGAGTCCAGAGTGCAGCTGAAAAACTTGAAGATATCGAAGTTCATAATTTCAGAAAATAACATGCAATATGTGTACCTGCATGATGAGTTTTTTATTCTTATATTTCAGTGTTTACAGAGGATGGACATTTATGCAAATTTCCTTTTCGGTACGGTGGAAGGCTTTATCACTCGTGTTTATCAAATGAATTGTCCCAAAAGAAGTGGTAAGTTAACGTTGCTCATAAAGGAAGGCAGCATTCAGATGCACACATCATCCTTTTAGTCCTTTAATCTTGTTTTCAGAATAATTAACTTGGGCTTGCTCTTCTGCCCATGGAGACCCTGCTGATTGTCGTGGCTTTGAGGTTGACATACTCAGAGAGGATGGAGCCCAGGTGTGAGGTCTTCAGGGCCACAGAAAGCTCGAGAACTGCAGAAATGTCTCCTCCTTCACCTTCATGTTGGCATAGTGACTTTTATGAGTTGCAAGAACTTTTATAGAAAGGGTGGAACCGATGGAATGACGTGATAGAGCCCTTCTGTTGAGAAAGGAGAGATAGAGACACTAGGAAGAGATGACACTTGGTTAAGGAACTGTTTGATTTGTATGGGCCATATTTGTACTGCAGCAGAGACCATCTAATTTTTGAAGAAAGTTGTTTTGTTTTCTCCCTCCCCTATCTCTAATTTCTATCCAGATTGGCACTAGTCCTCTTCTGGCCAGTGTAGTACTAAGAGATGGGATATTACTCTGTTTCGTCGGGTAATGATTTATTCCACTAGTGTAACTAAGGCCAGTTCTCATTGTTTCGGGCAAAGATTATTCTTTTACATATGTAGAAGCTGTTAAGAACATTCATTATTCATTTTGGGGCAGGGACAGTCAGGTGGGAACCCGACTGAAGCAAGCACTGAATAAACCAGACTAACTTTGCCGATGAACCATCCTAATGGGCCCGTGGTAACAAAAATCAAAGGCAACAAAGCAAGGAATATATAGATACCAGTAATGTCAAAATATATGCACAGATGAGTTGTGCACATGTGTGAAAGGCACAGACTGGCATATTTTCAGGGTGGAGATAATATTTTTTAGAGTTTTACTTGCCTATGCAGGGCAGAACTCTCATTTTTTTTATACTGGACTGTCCAACTTTTTTATGATCCTTGTCATCTTTCTAATGATAGAATCATAGAATGGCTTGAATTGGAAGNCCAGAGCAGAGTATGAGGGGCAGAATCACCTTAAGTGTAAGTGCTGGTATAATGTAAACAACTAACCACATACCTTCTTACACACATAGACATAGAGCTTCAGGCTTAGAGACTACTTGTGAATTTCCTCGCCATCAACAGATGCAATCCAGTTAAGAAAAGCCTCCAGGAAACAAGAATTCAAGAATATCTTCAGTAAAGGAATAATTTACCCATTTGAAATCTGTCTTTTATGAACTATAGCCACAAAGAATTTGACTTTTAGACCCTCTTAATTTCATGCAATGCTTAAGATGGATCTTGTTAATACAGGACACTCTGTGTATTTGTTTTTAGCCAGTTTAGGCCACAGAAATGGATAAACAAAATGGGAAAAAAAGGGAAGGAAAATGCCATGAATGGCTGGGATCCAACGTTAGAGCACACTTTACTGCTGACCTTGGACATCTTGCTCTCATGCTTCCGATTCTTAAAAAGCCATTTGCAAGCAGGGAGACGGGGAGGAGGACAGCTGGAGCTGTTTGATTTTGACAGGCCATTTAACCCCATGGCTGACCTTCTGGCCAGTGTTTACTCTTCTTTCGTAAGCTAAGAGCAACCTAATGTGTGACTTCAGGCAGAAATGCTGGGAAAAGGGCCCTGAGGAGCAGTGAGGAAACCTGCCTTATGCAGTTTTGTGTGACCTGGGACTAGTCCATGCTGGACTGATGCTCAAGAACTGATCCCAGGGGACCTGGCAGGGAGAAGAGGAGAGCAAGGCTTGGATTCTTCCTGTTCCTGCCTGTCTGCAAGCTGCTAGCAAGGATGGAAATGCTGGGAGGTGGAGGCAACCTGCCTCTTTGGGAGCAAATGCAAGGAGACCAGATCAGGAGGGTCATGGATAATGTACCAGTCTACTTCTGACCCCAGGGTTTGCTTGCTCTCCAAAACATCCTATTATTAAGGCTCCCAGTGCTCCTGAGGGATAAAATAGCCCACTTTCCATTTATCCTGCTTACCAATTAGGTGTCATCTGTGATAGACCATTTTATCCATCCATTCCCATGTTGTCTACTGTGTATGGGTTTAAAATGTTGTTTAAATCAATCTCTAGTAGTGGACTTTCCTGATGTAATTAATTCTTTATCTATGTCTTTAGTTTTCACCTTTGTTTTTATTAATAACTTTATGTCAGGCTGACTTAAAGACATTTGTTATCTCATAAAATTTCAGAGATTGGGCCCGTTTACAATAGCACAAAGAACTAACGAGCCCGTTTGGTTGGTCTGGATGCTGGTGGCAATACTCCATGAGACTGAAACGTCATCACATTTTTATATTAAGCCTCCAAGCAAGGAACAGATTTTAAAAAGAAAAGGAGGAAGAGTAGTGAAGTAGCTTTGAGGATGTTCTGAGCTTCTCCCCAGCAGTGAGAGCTACGTGGTGAAACATATAAAAGGATTATGTGAATGTCTAAGAAGCCTGGCACTGAGGAGACAGCCTGGCCTGACAAGGGAGGACCAACATCTTCATAGTCACTGCAAGACAATGGGGAAAGAGGAGACTGGTTATAAAGAGTATTGGGTGAGACAACCACCGGGTTGTGGAAAGCTGGTGGAAGAAGCCTCTGTTGGGCTTTCTAAGAACACAAAAATATTTCAGAGGGGAAAAAAAATGAGTTGTCCATTTGCTTAGAACTTGGCTGCTGCTGGACAGACTCCAGCGAGTGTTAATTTGAATATAAATTGTTTTTTTCCCCCTTAACAATTCAAATTTGCTTGCATTCTTTAAGTGTACACAGGGTCTTTTCCATTTGCCTCTTCCATGTGGCCCAGTGTAACATCGTTCTGCTAAATCGATAATTATGTCTATCAGAAAAGCCGGAAAAGTTTGGATTCTCCTTCCTCGTCATGACTGGCACAGTTTTGCCAACACTAACGCAAGCAGTGCCGAGAACCACATTTCATTTACTCCTCACCTTAATCCTCATGTCTAATAGACCATCCTTTAAACAAGCAGAATCCACTTCCAGTCGAAAGAGCACAGAAAAACTTCCATCGGCTGCCAGAAGAGTCGCACGGGCTTTAATGCCTGTGAGAAAACAGCCTCTTTTAAGTACGTGTCAACCTGATCTGCGCCAGGCTGCCAAGCACCTTCCTTTTTGTGCTCCTTATATAATTGAGGTCACCCAATTTAATATATGTGGCCTATTCAGATGCTCCATAGGAATTAAAGCCTTTTAAATACCACACAGCATCTAATTAAGAAGCAAAGTAGGGCAGTGAAAATGGTAGACATGATCTACAATAAAATTGCAATCTAGCTCGAGAAGTCCTAGGGGGAAAAAGTATTTGATAGGACAACTCTTCAAGGGATGATAAAAACACACCTCATAAAAGTAGATTATCAGGCACATTAAATAAAGCAAACTCCCATTTCTTCCAGTGCCATATAGCCACCTGTTTTCCTGTGTAGTGGCTGAGAAATCTGGGCTTGTTCAGCCTGAGAAGGCTCAGGGGAGACCTTATCACCATGGACCAGCACTTGAAGGGTGGCGACCAAGAGGAAGGAGACTCCTTTTTTACAAGGAGTCCCATGGAGAAAACAAGGAGGAATGGCTGCAAGTTGCTCCAGGGGAGATTCCAGTTGGAGTCCAGAAGAAAATTCTTTACAATGAGAACAATTAAACATCAGAATTGTCTCCCAAGGGCAGTGATGGACCCCCCTACACTGGGCAGTTTTAAGACTCAACTTGACAGGCTGCTGGGCCAGCTCACTTCAACCCATTTTATTTTTTTTTTCTTTACTTAAAAGGTTGGACTAGATGATCCTTTGAGGTCTCTTCCAACCTGTCATTCTATGATTCTATGACATTTATTATGCTGCATTAGAACTGTTTAGGGAGGATGTTTTGGTGAATGGCACTTTGGGGCAGGACATGGACCTCCAAAGTTCAGCTTCAGTTTGGTCACACACTCCCTGTGTGACCTTGAGGAAGCCTTTAGGTCTTCTCCTGCAGATGGAGAAGAGCAGCTTAATGCTCCTTGGAGTGTTATGAGCCCTGGAGATAACAGACGGACGAGGGCAAGGAAAGTGTTTGGATAAAAGAGTTGTCAAAGTTTGTCTTGGTAGGATTCCCATGAGCGACGTGGCACGCAGGATTTGGCCTGCTGCTCTGCAAAAAGAAGAGGTTTTAGCTGTGCATTTGGAAATCACCCCGGTGTCAGTTAGTTCCTCATTTTGTCTGGCAAGTTAAAAAAAAGAAATCCTTTAAAGGAACTGAACGCAAAATACGTTTGCCACAGTAAGCCAGGAAAAAGTCCCTCTGTGGACAGTCTCCTGCCTCCACAGATGATTAAAATAACTGACAGGCCTAAAAAATGGATTGGGTCCTGTTTCACTTGTATTGTAATGAATAAGGAACACATGATTTATTTGCTTTGGTTTTGGTTTTGAATTTTTTTCTTTCATTTTCTAATCTTAGAAACAGAAAGAAGGTTGGCTTTTTCTGAAGGATTCAGTGGAGGTCGCAGGTCCTACTTCCACATCTCAGTCTGTATTTTGTTTGAGAGAAATGGGACAGAAGATCTTTAATAAAAGAAAGCCTGTTTTTGCCTCTGGTGCTAAGAGAGTTTGAATCAAACCAGGTGCTAATTAGGAAAAAAAAAAAGTATGAATTTCCAGGTTGCTAAAGTGTGAAGGCCAGATATAGTTTCGGTGCAAACATCCGGTTTGTTTGAAGCTGCACTGAACTGCACCTTTAATTCTTTCCAGGTGTTCAACAACACATAACTATGACCGGGACGGGAGACGGGGACACTGCCCTTTGTTGCCTGAAGAACACTCAGGTAAGGTGAGCCATTGCTGGATTGCTCCAGATACCTGCTGGAGCCAAGGACAGAGGTGTTTGGATTCTCCCTCGTGGCTTATCATAGAATCCTAGAATGGCTTGAGTTGGAAGGGACCTTCAAGATCATCTCATTCCAACTCCCCTGCCATGGGCAGGGACACCTCCCACCAGAGCAGGTTGCTCAGAGCCTCCTCCAGCCTGGCCTTCAACACTTCCAGGGAGGAGGCTCCACAGCTTCTCTGGGCAACCCCTTCCAGGGTCTCACCACCCTGAGAGGGAAGAACTTCTTCCTCATGTCTCATCTAAATCTGCCCTGCTCTAGTTTCAAACCGTTGCCCCTTGTTCTATTGCCACACGCCCTTATTGAAAGTCCCTCCCCAGGTTTCCTGTAGCCCCTTCAGATCCTGGAGGCCGCTCTGAGGTCTCCCCAGAGCCTTCTCCAGCCTGAATAGACCCAACTCCCTCAACCTGTCCCCATAGGAGAGGTGCTCCAGCCCTCGGATCATCTTTGTGGCCTCCTCTGGCCCCTCTCCAACAGATCCATGTTCTTCTTATGCTGGGAGCTCCAGAGCTGGATGTTGTGCTCCATTTGGGGTCTCACAAGAGTGGAGTAGAGGGGCAAAGAGAAGAGCAGAGGGGCGCTTGGATGTGTCTTTTAGTTTTCCTTTCATTTAATCAGCTACACCTTTTATTTGACCAGCTGATTTTTTAGAATTCCTAAATGTTTAGAAACGTTTCATACCCTGTACAACACACAGCCATTGCTTCCAGCTGTCCTTGCTTGAGATCTCAGAGTAAAGAGCAGACCTTAAAAACCAGACTCCCCTGGGCTTTGAGCTGCCTCAGAGGAGACAAAAGGACAGATGCATTTGATGCAGGGACAACAGAAGAAGAGTAACTTAGCTGAGTAGTGCAATGGCCTTACGTGGTCAACATACTCCAGCGCTCCGAAGACCTCATTGTGAAAGTCTGTCTAAAATGAGAACCCAAGGTCTGCAGCAAACTCGCCTTTCTCTGTAAGTCACTTTCTAATTGACAGACTGAGTGAAAACATCTCAACTCAAACAGTTCAGTAGGGAACACGCATCGCTGTCCTCAGGAGCGCCTCGATGACTGGCCCTTGCTTGTCTCTGTCTCCCCAGCTCCGTGTTTCATGAGCTGGGTGCTGGGGAAACTCATTTTGTAAGGAATGTATATATCTATTTTTCAATTTATACACCAACACACCAGCATTGAAAAACCAGGTGCTGCACTGGTCAGACTTGATGCCTTTGAGGTTTTTTTTTCTATCTTTTTTTTTTCTAAAATGTGTCTACATGCTGATCATCTTCCTCTTCTCTCCGTCTCATTACTTTCAAATGTGACCTGGCTTGTTTAGTCTGCAGGATGCAACCAGATGCCCTTAGATGTTCTCTTCCCACTTTCAAATGAAGGGCATTTTCCGCAATCCCCTTGCGTGGAATTCTCTGCCGTGTCAGGAGCCTCAGCACCGAGCCAATTGCCACCTACCAGAGCACTTGCAATGCCAGTGTAAGCTGAATCATGCCGACGGCCGAAAATGAAGCAGTGCACAGCATCATCATCATTTTAAACTTAACAGCTTCCAATTATTTTCCAGCCTGGCTTTAAAGCAGATTACCAGTAGATCAGAGACAAATGACCCAACCTCAAAACAAGCAGCGATGTATTTCCCTTTATAATGCACGTACGCTGGACACGGACAGAGACTTTATAGACAGTTCCTGCTTAAAAGAGTCAAGTTATGAGGGCTGCACCTACTTTTGCATGAGGGCCCTCCCAGAACTTAAAATGCTGGAAGCTGTGACTGCTTTAATCCTCCAGTGCAACGCTGACTCGTCACAGCGGCGACTGGCTGACTCAAGGAGGTTTTTGCAGTAGCTAAAGAAGATCTCCAAGCCTAGTGTTGCATTTCTGGGGATGTATTGTGCCAGGGTGAGAAGAAAAGGGCTTAAGTTGCACCAGGAGAAGTTTAGGTTGGATATGAAGAAAAAAATCATTACTGAGTGGTGAGACGTTGGAACAGGCTGCCCAGGGAGGGGGTGGAATCACCATCCCTGGAGGTGTTCAAAAAAATGGATGGATGTGGAGCTTCAGGACGTGGTTTAGGGGTCATGGTAATTTTTGGTAGGCGGTTGGACTTGATGATCTTGAAGGTCATTTCCAACCTTAATGAGTCTATGACCTCTGGCCCTCCATCTGCCCATCACCATTGCCCTGCCAGCTCCAGGCGCAGCCATCTCCATGGTGAGCTGGTTGACTTCAAGCACTTTTGTGCTCGCTGGCTCATTTTTACTGGCTATCCACCGCAGCGTTGGATAGGGTAGTTTCCAGCAAGAAAGCCATCCTGTCAGCCTGCCCCTTGCTGAGGAGTCTCTCTGTCATTATACCTTAAGACCAGTGAGGGCTTGTCCTGGCTACTGCTTTTTCTCCAGGGAAAAAAAAAATAGTTCTATGTGTGAGAGAGGAAAGGAAAGAAAAGGAAGGATGTGATATCTGGAAGAGATCGCTGCTGGCTGCTGCCAAAAAGACTTCATTTCTGGAAAAAATAAGAATTTTTCAAAATTTAATAGAAGTTCCTTAGCTCTTAATTTATTTATGAACATAAGTCTACTTATTGTTTTTTAAATATCAAGCACTGTATTTTGACTTGGAAAATGTTTAACAGATCACCGGTCGTAGCTTCAAGAGGAAAGATTTATGGTGAGGTTGAAAGGAAGGAGCAGCACAATGGTTGAAGGGAATTTCAAGCAAGTGGGAGGAAAGCTCAGCTGCTGGGGAAGACACTGGGAAGAAAGAAGCAGTCAAACTGAATAATGTAGGTCTCTGAATTGTGGAAAAGCTGCGATTTTGTTGTTAAATAAACCCCAACAACTGAAATATGAAATCTTTGGGGAGGTCTCAACCACTGTATAGATATTTGCAAAAGAAGAAAAAATGAAGCTTTGTGGGCATCTCTCATTTTGGCAATGAGAGATTGGTGAAGATGGTGTGAACTGGGATGGGGAAAGAGCTGCTTGAAAGCAAAGGCTGAAGCACAAACTCTCTCCAGGCCAAGAATTCCATGTGTACACGGGGAGTCTACTTGAAACCATTGGAGCTGCTTACAAATCAGTGCCAAGCAAGTGTTGGAGGCATCGATCCAGAAAAACACATCTGCCAACTACAAGAGAAAGTTTAACTGAAAAGAGTTTAGCTTCAGGATGAAGTGAAGCTCGGGTATGAAGGCTCTGCTGGAAGGAGATATTAGTACCACAATGTACAGAGACAGAGGTCACCAGGACAATACCCAAGGCACTTGTTCAACCCCCTCCACTGCCCCCAACATCAGTGGGAGCTGTCTGCCATGGTAATGTTAAGAAGAGGAAAAAAAAATCATGGTTGTTTCTCTTGGGACTTTCAGATGTTGGGCAGCCTGCTAGGACTACTGCTCTGAATATCTGGAAATCTTGGACATATGGCCAAAACCCCAGGCAGGTCCAGACTTGTGACAAAAGTGCCAGATGATGAGGGTTTTTTTTAGAGATATTTGGACTGATATGGAAAGAAGAAGTAGAGTGGTGTGGGCTGCGCAGGCAGGAGGAAGAGGCATCATCCCAGGAAGGGTTCTAGGGAAGAGCGGTCCCAGTTCTGGGCAAGGCGGGTGGTAGAAACAGAAAGTTTTTGTGGGAAGATATGGGTAGGAAGGCAAGATGCTGCTCTTTCAGCAGAGCCTTAGAGAGGTGAAGCAGAAGTCAAGGTCATTGCTACCAAGCTCAGAGTGTTTTACCCATGAGGGTGGGGAGATACTGCTGCGTGGCTTTAGATGTTGGCACTTCCCAGTCAGTGGGGCAGGATTCCTTGCAGGGAACTGTGATGTGTCCATGTGCTTATGAGTAAAATTTGTTCCTGGACTTCAGGAAAGGTGGGGAAGGATGAAGAAAATCCCAGGGAGGTCAGACTGGAGTGGTAGGTGGGATGTAGTGAGGGACTCTGACTGGGAAAAAAAATGGAGGACTGAAAGTGTTTTTTGCAGATTTAATGAAGGTACAAAAAAATGACTTGAGTACTACTGTACCAGAAGATGGCTTGGAGATCAAGTCATGGTCTGGTTGTGATGGGAATAGGAAATATAGGATTCTCCTTTGAGGAACCATTACACCACTAAAAGTTTCATAACTATCAAACAGCAGGAACATCACTGCCTTTTCTTGTTTTCTCTTGATGTTATCCTGGAGTGAAACTACCCGTGAATACACCCAGACCTTCTATCTGATATCAATTACACCACTCTGCTCTGAAGTAAATATTTTGATCTGTGCAAGGGAGCCTCACATTTACACCACTGTAGCAAATGTCAGGATCTTCCTTTTGTGCTTAGGACCACACCAATCTAGAGGTACCTGGATTGAGTAACTTGACAGTTGCCCTCACAGAGTTTGAGTAGCATTAAAAAAGAAGATCTGAATGTAGAAAAACTGTTGAGCCAGCTCTGTAGCAGGTGGAAAACATGAGGTTGGTTAATGTCAGGGGAGATCTATCCCTCCACACTGCCTGAAATCGGGAACGTTGCCTGGCCAGCAGGACTCTTCCAACTTTTGCGTTGCGCGTTGCCAAGTAAAGCTGCTGTTGCAGGAGTTAGAGGGTAGTCCTGGCACATCCCCTCTTCTCCTACCATGTTTTCCCATGATTCAGAAAATTCCTTACAAAACAGGGGTACACTAGGCTGGTCCAGTTCGATCCTGCTTGGTCTGATTTACTCGGGTGCACTCTTGTTTTGCTTTCAATTCTTTTTTCCTTTTTTTTTCTAGCTGTCCATTAGTTTTAGGCATAATCCAAAAATCCAGAGCGAATTCTTCCTTCGAGGGTTGTCCTTTTTGTGCAATTTGAAAGAGAGATGCGTAATCCTGGCGATTGATGTCGAAATGCGAAGCATGCAGGGCAAGAATGCAGACAGAGGCAGAGCTGCAGCCTTCCCTCCTCAGTATAAAGGCACAGCTCCATCTTGTGGGCATTTGGCCCATCTTCTTCCTCACCAGCAGCTCTGGCAACTTGATGCGTGCTTGGATCTACCACCTTCGGACAAGTTACTCTCGGGGGAAAATGTTCAGCTCGGTGATTTACTGTATGGTTTTTAAAAAGCTGGCTAAATATAGCTGCTGTAGAGCTAGAAACAAAATGAACATAAATTGGTGGGATAAACTTTGTTTTAATAGTATTAAACCCACCAGGCGTTGAACCAGAATGGTTTGTGTAACCAAGCCGACGCCCAACACAACGAAACGTGGTTTATCTGGCACCTATTAACAACAGCTTCTTATGGTTTTTAACAGCTGGCTAAATATAGCTGCTGTAGAGCTAGAAACAAAATTAACATCAGTTGATTGGATAAACTTTGTTTTAGGTTAATAATATTAAACCCACCAGGCGTTGAACCAGAATGGTTTGTGTAACCGAGCTGATGCCCAACACAATGAAATGTGGTTTATCTATCTGGCAACTATTAACAACAGCTTCTTATGGTGTCCTCTTTAGATCCCTGTGCAAACAACCCTTGCCAAAATGGAGGGACCTGTTCTCTCACTCATGGCCACAGGATGTACCACTGTACCTGTCCCGAGGAATTCACGGGCGAGGACTGTCAGATGAGTAAGTACCTTTTTACGATGCGACATATGAAAAGTAGCAATGGTGAATGTTTGCTTGATGAGAAGGTAGTGCTGTTGTGATGGGAGAGACCACTGCAGCCTGAATGTTGGTGTAGGCAGATTTCCAAATAGTTGTGACAGACAATCCATTACTGTCAAGACAGCTGAAAATAACTTGCTTATACAATGATAAATCCGGGCATGCTCTGAGCCACTGAGGTGTTGAGCTACGGGAAACACGAAGAGCCTCTTCCCCTCCTTTTGCTGTTTTTAAGATTTAAATCTCCCTGACATGTTTGGAAAGTACTAATAGTATCATCTAGGAGGTAGGGCAGAGAGAGATGAAAAGGCAAGAAAATTTCAGGTGACACCTAATTCCTTCTGTATAGGCACCCATGGGTCTGTCGTGACTTTTCCTGTGATGTCGGCTTTGCACCCAGGCAGCTGCTCCACCTTCTGGGCAGGCATTTTCAAAGGAGCAGACTCAGGCCAAAAGGCATTGATTGAGTTGTTTTCCCAGTTTTATGGTGATGTCACTCCCAATTTATTGCACGTGAAGCAAGGAATTAGGCTTGTACACGGAGAGTTTTCGGTGGTGCTTGCTGTTATTCAACAAAGGCTTTTCAGAGAATCATAAAATCATAGAATGCCAGGTTGGAAGGGGCCTCAAGTATGATCTTGTCTAACCTTTCAAGTAAAAAAAAAATATAAATTGGTTTAAGAAAAGAAAAAGAAAAAAATTGGTTTAAGTAAATCTTCTAATTAATTTTAAATCATTTAGGTTAGAGAAGATCTAAGAATGTTGAAGGTCAATCATTAACCTAACACGGCCAAGTCCACTAAACCTTGTTCCCTGAAGCTCTAGACTTCTCTCTTAACAACAGGCAAAGAAGTCTTTTTTAATCCTGGTGCTCCCTGTCTCTGGGACTGACACAAGTGTATACCACTGATTTGTTTTCCTGCGTTTGCTGAATGAACTTGTGCAGGGGCTTAAGTATTGGTGATGCTGTGATGCTCATGGGGCTTTAGGAGAACGCCACCTCTGCCTCAAAGTCCTTAGAGCTGCTGCTGTAATGGCTTAGTGTCTCCACACTATGCAGGCTGGCTTGCTTGAGAAGCACTGTCAACAAACATGTATCTGCTCCACAGGAAAAATGAGATGAGTAAGAGGAAGGAGACTCCCTTTTTACAAGGAGTCCCATGGAGAAAACAAGAGGGAATGGCTGCAAGTTGCTCCAGGGGAGATTCTGGTTGGAGTCCAGAAGAAAATTCTTTACAGTGAGAACAATTAAACATTGGAATTGTCTCCCAAGGGCAGTGATGGACTCACCTACATTGGGCAGTTTTAAGACTCAACTTGACAGGCTGCTGGGCCAGCTCACTTCAACCAATTTCTTTTTTTCTTTACCTAAAACGTTGGACTAGATAATCCTTGAGGATGATCCTCGAGGTCCTTTTCAACCTGTCATCCTGTGATTCTATGATGATATTTATTATGCTGCATTAGAACTGTTTAGGGAGGATGTTTTGATGAATGGCACTTTGGGGCGGGACATGGACCTCCAAAGTTCAGCTTCAGTTTGGTCACACACTCCCTTTCCTTGAAAGGTTGGACCAGATGATCCTTGAGGTCCCTTCCAACCTATCATTCTGTGGTTCTATGAATGATGGAGGTTGGGGTGCCATTCCTTGCAAGAAATAACCTCAGAAAGCTTTTTTCGTTTTTAACTATGTTTCAGAGAAATGTTTTGACAACAGTCTCTACGAGTTCTTTGATGTGGACATGAGCTGGTCAAGAGTCCAACACGGAGCTGTGGAGCAGTGCACGTGTGTGAATGGCCAGATGGAGTGTGGGAGAGTGGCACACACAAGTAAGGCACTATTTTGTATTACAGCTGTTGGCCTTCATGGAGTAGGGATAAAGGGCAGTAAGAATATGAAAGCCTGAGTGGTGGTACACATGGTAACGCTGCTCTTGCAGCCCATGTGCCCTCCCCAAAAGAGACTATTTTAGCTTTCCTTTCCACGTGTGAGCATTAGTGCTGAACCAGGAAATCCACGTGTCCATCCCTATTTGACATTAATCCTTATATGCATTAAGCTGGATTTTAGGGACACATCTCGGTGATTTCTTTTGAGACGGATGATAATCCTGAACTGCAGCAGGTTAACAACATGCAATGCAACAGATCATATAGAAGTGATAACCTTTCTCCTCCAAAAGTGGAATATGCCTGAGAGGCACACCCTCCTCTACTCGTCCCCTGCACACCTACAAGCATTTCATGCTGCTGTTTCACCTCTGAGCTTTCTTCCCAAGCCTATCCCACTCTTGAGTTGCCAGCATGCAAATTCTACCCACCTCCAGGATCCCACGTGCCCTGTATCAACCTCAAAGTCCCCATGATTTTTGACCTGACATGCCCATGCTGGCTGGCTTGATGCTTATGTTGTGAAGCCTCCTCCTTCTTTTGAGGGCTGCCAGATGCCCAACACAGCTGGCCAGCTTGCTCTTCATGTTGTCACTTCTCTGCTGAAACCAGCGCAACACCTCCCTTTTGGAAAGAGAGATGGTGGAAAGCAACTTGGATGCCTCACCTACATATGTGCTCTGGTGTGGATATTCGGTTATTCAGTCCAGCTGATTTTTTACTCTCCTCAGACTCCCAAGTAACTAACAGTACTGAGTAAGCTTTGTAAATTGTAGAATGGCTTCGGCTGGAAGGGACCTCAGAGAGCATCTCATCCAACCCCCCTGCCACGAGCAGGGACACCTCTCAACTAGACCAGGTTGCTCAAGGCCTCATCTAACCTGGCCTTGAACACCTCCAGGGAGGGGGCACCCACAGCTTCTCTGGGCAATCGATTCCAGAGTCTCACCACCCTTGTAGTGAAGAACTTCTTCCTAAGATATAGTCTAAACCATCTGAAATAAGTTGGTGCTTTTATGCCCGCCTTACACACCTGGAAACTAAAGCACAGGCAGTCAGTGGCTTCCTAGGGCATTGGGAGCCCATGGCAGAGTTGGGAAGTTTGAAAGGACTTCATACTTCCCAGTCATAGATCCTAAATATTTTACTGAGCTACCAGCTAGATATGTCAGCTCAGTGGCAAGCTTGGATTTGGTAGAACCCTCTGTATAAAAAGAAGTGCTAATGCCATCACCATCACCACTAGTAATACTAATAATCACCACCCCCATTTTACCTGTTGTTCATTGAGAAGATTTTTCAGTAGCTAGGCTGACATTATCCAATAAAAGTGAAAACAATGAGACAGACCTCAGTGGGCAGAAATCCCTTTTCATTTTCTTTAATTTATATCGAGTGTAGGCCTGAGATGAGTAAAAAAAAGGAAATACTTCCCCAAAATGCACATGAATGGAGAAAGCGTATGAAAGCAAGTTAAAATGGACTGATTCTCTTGAATATTTGATACTTCTCTGGAAAACTTGATTCTCTCAAACCTTTGGTTTGATCTTTGGTTTCTGCTTGTAGGTTGCCTTCACGATCCTTGCATGAATGGTGGAGAATGTAAAATGATTGCCTCCAGTGGGAAAATAGTATGTGATTGCAAAGAAAATTATGCAGGAAAGTACTGCAATATTGGTAAGTGTAACTCCTTAGCAGAGGGCAGGGAATTTGGGGTTTTCCTCTGGGTGTGAAGCTGCTGTTTTTTTTGCCTCTGTGTTGTATTCTGCCTCTGCAGACATTTCTTGTAGTAACTGAAAAGTCACACTGAACACGTTTTTCATGTATTCCTCCAGCGCAAAACATAACACGCTCTTCACCGCCGAGGCCCTGGTTCTAAAAATACTTGTTCCTGTCCTTAACTCTATGGAAAATTAAGCACAGAAATTTTAATCTAATTACTCATGCCCATAAAATAAGCACATGCTTCCATTTTGCAGGATCAGTAGCAGAGTTATACTCTGGTGCAAATGCTTTCCCACAGATCCAGGCAGTCTCTCATCAAGGAAGGATTTATGCTCTGGATTTGGTAGCACTCGGTTATTGTGGGAGGTAAAGAGAAAATGCACACCCTTTTTTTTTTTCGGATTACCTTGTACTTGAACAGCACGTTTAGTTCAATACTTCTTACCTAAAATTCTTTACTTGCACTGATGGGTCAGGGCAGAGAAATCTGCTTTTTGGTTCTGTGTGGTAGTTCTATGTTGCTTCCTATTATCATAGAATCACAGAATACCAGGTTGGAAGAGGGATCTCAAGGATCATCTGGTCCAACCTTTTAAATGAAAAAAAATAATAATATTGGTTTAAGTGAGATGGCCCAGCACACTCTTAGATGCTACATAGTTTTGGATATAATTTTCCTCCAGAAGGTTTAATATTTTTCACTGAAGGGGTTAAATCTGCTTGCAAAACTTACCTGCATGCTAAATCCTCAAGTTATATCATTGGTACACTTTCAAATACAGGAGATTTTAGGCATAAAGTGTAACAGACCTTCAGTGATCCCATCAACTCCCTGGCTGCGTGTTTCTGAGGACATAAATCCCAGAGCTCATCAAAATCTAAGATGAGACTCCCAGTATCTCTGGTGGGTAACTAGCTGGTCCAGAAGAGTGGTGAGGTTAAAAAAAAAAATCTAGTAATGGACAGTAGAATTGGAATTTAGCATTTTTTTTTTTTTTTCTTTTAAAAAATGGTTTAGCCATTTATTAAAGCTGGAAAAAAAAAAAAAAAAAAGGAGTTAGTTAGAATCATAGAATGTTAGGGGTTGGAAGGAACCTCAGGGGATCATCGAATCCAACCCAGGGCAGGCCACACCGGAACAGATC
>VWZK01006091.1:0-53167 GCA_013396935.1 Baryphthengus martii
AAATAAAAAAGAAAAATACACCCAACCAGCAGATGTACCGTTACACGTGCTCTGGCATAGCATATTGCTTCACCATTTCATCCCCATTCTCCAGTTTAGAGGAATGCACCACTATGCAAAACGCTTCTGAAAAGAAGGAAGGAGGAGAACACAACCTTAAATAACAGTATTTTGAGCACCAAATCAACAATTGCTAATCACTATATTTGCATTAATACTTCGGTGGAAAAGAATTACAATTCATTCTATACATACACTAACTATTTTCAGTAACATTACTCCTGACAAAAAAAAATCAGGATTTTCAAGTAAATTAACTACAGGTAAGATCTTCTGGTTTTGGTGACTTGTTTGATGGTGATTATTTGAATATTCAGTGGCTTATTTAATTGTTTTTTTCTAGGCTTTTTCCCGGTATTACAGGTCAAAATGGTTATCCAACATCCTTAATATCTATTACCAAAACCCACATTGACCTTAGTTTTGTTATGAGTTTTCTGTACCATTTCATATAATTGCCAGGCATAAGTTAATTATGGGCATAAATTACTGAAACGAGAAGATTATTGAAACAGATGAATATTCAGCAGCAAGCTAGATAAACTCGGAAAATAGGTGTTTGCTCTTATTTCTATATTACAAAGATATGTCTTCTGCATTCACTTTTGATCCAGTGTCCTTTTGCTAAGATCTTCCACATCATATCTGAAATTCAATCCATGTTAACCACGTTAGTTGAGATTTATTTAAAGTTTGAATTATATGAAAAGTGGGAAAACTTCATAGGTTAACTGTCAATCTCAAGTGGAGGTTTCAACAAAAAAGGCTCAATTTGTCTAGTGCCATTCTGAATTTCCTCAAGTAACTCTGCAATCTTTTCTTTAAATGAAAGTCTACTATGTGTAAGATCCTCCATAATATTGATACCTATGACTAACAGCTAAATGTAGCATTGCACGTTTTCTCCATGTTGCTAATGTACTAGAGATCTTCTGCAACATACAGAGGTTATTATCATGCAAACAATCTTCTGCTCATCTTGAAGCAGATGGATCCTGTCTGATTAAAATTGCCACACTTTCTGCAAATGACAGAGCCCTCATGTATCCACATGTTGGATTGCTCCCGAAGGAGGAAGGCAAACAGATTCTGTTGCTGATGATGCTGGCACTGTTCCTGTTCACTTTTGCATGGAACATAATATCAGATATGTTGTACACAGAAATATCATGACCCTTCCTTACAACCTTTTTTTAAAAATGATGTGGTATTTAGACTAAAAGGTTTCGAATAATAACAATTAATTTAGATTTAGGAAGCTGAAAGTATGGGGTTTGCTTTACTGACAGGAGAAAGTGTCGATAGGGAAACAGAAAATCTTCCAGCACATCAAAACTGTTACTAAGAATTTGTGTCTGCATATGGGGTAAAACATAATCTTCATCTGTAGACAGAGGATTTATGTAAGTAGGTAAGTCAGGAGTTTTTTAAGAACAGGTCACACAAACATCTGCCTGCAGCGTCCTAGGTATGTACTTCATTTTGCATCAAAAGAGGAAGATGAACTAGGTAATCCCTAGGTAATGTCCTGCAACCCAGCACATCTTTGATTTTCACATCAATAGGTATTTACCCAGAAAGCTTTTGCTGTTTGAGAGAATTAGTATAATGAGACACAAAGGAAGGTGTTACCATCTAAATTATAAATATGTTTGAAGGACAGCCTGATTCACCGGAAAAGTGACCTCCAATTCTTTACTTTTGCCCATCACCATATTCTCTGCTAATTTGGACAAGTTGGTTTTAATGTTGTTTCCCCCCCAACCCGAGTGCTGCGTAAGAAGAAATCCAGCTATAATTGCAGTCAGATGTGTGGTTACCACTTCAAAAAGAACAATGTATTCCTCTACAGGTGTTAGGTGACTATTCACTGCCAAAGTGACTCTTGGGATGGTCATACAGATAATTCTATTTTTTAACAATTAGTAACTCGTCTTTGGCTGACAAGTATTCTGGCTTGGCTTGGAAAGCTGGGTTGTCATAAAACCCTGTGGGAAATTGCCCTTTGATTCTAAAACTGTTAGGCAACATTTTTTTCAGTTTTTTTCAGTCTTCTGAAATGAACTGGGCCATAACTCAGAAGAGTTTTCTTGGCCCTAATGTTGTAGGTCTCTGACTTGTTCATACAAGTTTGAAACAGAAAAGTAGCTTTAAATCTGATAATATTTTATTAAGTAAGGGCAAAAAGAAGCCTCTTGTTTATGACTCTTTAGGATAGTATCTTTATATTTTTTCAACTAAAATATTTTTCAATAACTCCACAGATGTGACAACATTCAAAAGGTCTAATATTTATTTCATTATATCATAACAAAGTGAGCATTTTCAGATAGCTAGCTCGAGTCTTTGTTTCAGAGGAGGAGTGCAACTCTACGGGGAAATAACCAGGCCCTTCATCTTCCTTTAGTTTTACTTTGCTCATTCGGCGAGAATCTTGCAGATCTTGAGAGGATAATGGATTTTCTTTTAATTATTCTATTGAAGAACTCATATATTCACCTAGACCTCCTTTTCATAGGCTTTGGGATGCTAGGTGCATTACACAGCAACTGGTAATGAAAAGTGTTACTGTACTTCTAATTGTAACAACCAATGTAGCATAATATAAACAGTCCCAGGAGACTTTGCCTCTGTCTAAGCTCTGCTCAGCAGAAAAGCAGTGCTGAAGTTAAGTATTTTTAAGCCACCTGTATCTTTTCTAGATTTCAGGCCATTTGTAAGCAGCCTGTAAGGAATGATTTCAGCAAACAGGGATTAGACTCTCCCAGCTGTCTCACATCAGTGTGCAAGAGGAATGATAATACAAGAGACGATACAAAGGCCACTGTAATTAGAATATTCAAAAGTAATCCCTGTCAGGCTTCTTAGCAAGGTTTATTGATGCTTATAGAGAGGATATTAAAGCTGCACCAAACCCTTATAGAGTGCGGCACAGTCAGCAAGGGAGAAGTTCATGTGAGAAGATAAAAGCAACTTGTTGTACCTGGATTTTTGGTGAAACTTATCAAACAGTCAGTTTTAGCTATCAAAAGTGAATTTCTTTACCTCCCTCATGGTGGTTGTTTTAATTTTAACAGCATCCTTTGTGTGGTTGATACTTTGCAAACAAATAAGGAAACTGGTTCTTGCTGCAGAGGCAGTGAATACTAATAGTTAAAAGCCAAACCAACATACATAAAAAAGTCATTTTCATTTCCACATTCTGTGTAAAGGCAATGCATGCCCTGGTGCATCATGTCATTGTATTCTCAAACTAAATCCATCCATGTTTTGTTATCTTTATGTGTCTGAAATAATTATCTTTTCAGATTATGATGTGTGCTGTGATATGCCATTCTTTCCCCCCATTTTGGTAATTATTAAATTCCTAATAAACAGTTTTATCACTGAACTGAGACTCCCAAAGGCATAATTTATTCAGTGCTGTGACGAGATAATAAAGTCAAAGGCTCAGTATTAAATTTGTTTTTATTTTCTCGGAAATGGTGCTACTCTAGAATATGCAAGATTTAAACTGGTATTACTGAGGTGAAAGGTTGAATATAATCTAACTGCTCATCCCTTTCTCTTTATGCGTGTCTCCATCTGCTTGCAATGGTTTACTTTTCGCCCTCCCTTCATACTTGGTATTTCATCTCTGAGAAGCATTTGAAGATTGCACTCCTGTCTTCCTCCATTAACATGTCAGAGGGCGCAACTGTCAGGACTAAACAGGCATTGTCTATGGTTGAATGGAAATAGTAATTAATGAGAGCGTAGGCACCCCACAGTCCTGATGTGCCTTTTGCAGACTGTCACTCTGGGTGCCATCTCGTGGCTGCACAGGCTTGTAATGATTACAGGTTTGCCTCTACCTTGACCTGACAGGTATCCTTGGAAGAATTTTTTTCCTAGCTCGTTCATTTATAGACGAGTAAGAAAACGATGGATTTTGGAGGGCCTTGTTACCACGGTCCTTTAAACATACATTTTGTATAATGTTCATACCCGAATGACACTATAGTAATAATGACAATGCTTTCTCATTTAGGATGTTGATATCCTGTCAACGCTTTATTTAAAGCAAATATTGTTCTCACACCATGGCTTTTTGCTAACGATAGATAGATTATACAGCAGGCAAACCTGCTTTGGTGGGCGGGTTAGACCAGGTGATCTCTAGAGGTCCTTTCCAGCTCTGATGATTCTGTGATTATGACAAGAAAGGTTTCTTCCCTCTCCTTAACATTTTTCTGTATTTCTAGACTTTCTCAATAGTAGCTTTTCAGAATGTTGTTTGGAGCATCTTTCTTAAACTATTTTTAACTACGCTCTAGATTTGTTTTCACCAAATATCAAGAAATACCCATGGTTGGTTAAGAGCCAAAAAAATGTGAATTGTGTTTTCTGGTTTGAGGTTTTTTTTGTTGTTGGTTTGTTTGTTTTCATTTTGAAAAGCAAAAGCAGATAGCTTGGAAACTTTGTAGTAAAATGGTCAAAATCCTTATGTTCTTTGTCTTATACGTGCTTTGTGACTCACTAACAGTTTTAGCTATCTCATTCCTTTATTTTTGTACTTCACCAGCACTGTCATTTTATATCTCTCTGAGGCTCCACTGACACTTTAAGCCTGAGTCATACTTGGACTCCTGACTTCTCTGTGTGCTCTAGAGCCCTGTTTGAGTCATATAGCAAAGACTTTGTTACACTATTAGCACAGCTCTATCAATACAGAGTGCTACTGGACTTAAATTCTTTTGAGGTAAAAGGCTTGACCCTTGGTTACCTCATAGTAAAAACAAGGTTTGTATAAAACTATTTGCTTTGGCAGAAGAAATAATTTCCATTATTTTCCTATTGGCTCTAAATCTTTTTGGAGATGTAAAATAAGAACATAAATCGTTCAGAAAAAAATTGCCTTAAAAAAAATGCCTGCTGCGTAGTGTACTGTCAGCAAAGATCTTCAAGGCTATTAGATATGACATACATTGCAACCAATAGAAGGTTGTGATATAAAGCATATTGTTTCAAATGAACTTTTAGAACCTTCTATTGGCGAGTGAAAACAGAACTCGAGAAAAACAGATGGTTTAGATGTTTATTTCTTGTTCAGTTTTCTAGATTTTCGAATATGTAAATTTGCAGATACTGGCCCATCCAGACACCTGAAAGCATACGAAGCTTGGTTTTGGTTTATTATATCTATCAAATTCATATAAACTGGGGTAATATGTC
This sequence comes from Baryphthengus martii, assembly GCA_013396935.1. Lineage (NCBI taxonomy): Eukaryota > Metazoa > Chordata > Aves > Coraciiformes > Momotidae > Baryphthengus > Baryphthengus martii. The sequence goes on from VWZK01006091.1 coordinate 5,275, forward strand.
CAACAGTTATTCAATTTCTTACACTCAGGGTAGCTAATTGTGGAAAAGTTTTTACAGAAATGCATTTCAAGGAACATAACAGAAACTGTTGCCACGTAGAGGTTATTTCAGAAAAGAGATAATATTCAGTGCTGTATATGCAGCTTACACGTCTAGTAGCCAGGCTAAAAGGTATTAGCAGTTTTATTTTTATTATTTTAAGATCACGTGAATGCAGCTTTATTTATCTGAAGGAGCTTTCAGACCAGATATATATTACCATGTACAGGAAGTACATTGAATTTTCTTATATTGTCAAAAATTGTTTTGCTTGAAGTTACCAATTCTTTTGCCAGCTTATAAAATTCATTTACCAGTAAAAATGTTTCCAGCCTAAGACAGAAGTGTCATTTTTTTCTCAATAGAAGTAAAAATAAATTTATAGTAATAGATACAGTTTAAAATACTTTTTGTTTTACCACATATAAACTACCATGCGGAAGGGCCTAGTTTTCTCAAATAGATTGTCATCAACAATTCAGAGGGATACATGAATAAATTATGTCTAATTAGCATCATATTTATGGTTATTAAGCATGTTTCTTAACATTAAACATTAGAACTAACTAATTTTAAATAACCATCTGGTTTTGTACACTAAATCATGGTATTCTTTCTGTAACTAATATTCTGTTAGTCTTTCAGGCAAAATAATAAAGAAAAAAAAAAATGAAGATGTCTATGTATTACTCCATCATCAAAGAAAAATAAAATGAGTATCAAGGAAATAGGAAATTAATGAGTATTGTGAGTGAGCGATACCGTATTCAGCCTTAGAAAGGCCGAAAAAACAGAAAAGTGTGAATGTACAAACTTTAACATAAGCTTGCTCCTGTTGGTACATAACCTTCCATCTCTGAGTTACACCAAATATTTGTTACGTGACATTTTAATAATGTATAAATGACATTTAGTTCCCAGTCAGATTGTAAATTATCCTGATCATGATATATCATGCCAGACTTCTAAATATCAGCTGTTGGTAGCGTATCTCAAAAGGGTTCATTTCATTGCCTGTGTAGTGCAATGAACCCAGTTGGGGGATATGGCCACAAAGCCTGTAGATCATTGATGTATTGAGGATGCCAGGTTTGCACTCTGAAATACAATCGTCTTTGCTACTAGGTGCTTCAGAGTTGCTCTCCTGCTTCTGAGAGCAGATGGAATTGATGGTATTGAACAGGAGTTGTTTCTTGTTAGGGGAATAATTTGTCCAACATGTAGATGGAGGGAAATTTCTTCAAGTCTGCTAGTGCTGTTAAAAGACTTCAGTGATTAAATTATCCAAAAAGAGATACTTGGCTGGTGTTACCCCTGTAGGTAAGTAATTTATATTTATGTATCAATGGAGACATCACACATCATTTCTTCCAAATTCAAAATTTGACTGCTATGCACCCTTTATGTCAGTCTATTATTCATTCTGGATGCAGTAGAATGGCCACTCCTGAGCTTGACTGTTTTGACAATATTTATTTTGCATTGCTTTCTTGTTGTAGTGTTGTTAAGTAGCTTAACTTGCTTCATTTATAAAGTTTTGAATAGGCTAGGTTATAGTTAAGATCCTCTCTTTAATTAAAATAGCTATGGACTGTCTCTTGGTGCAGAGAACACATTGTCATTATGAGCCTAAACCGAGAACATCTCATTCCCTGCATGCCTACTCTTCCCTCAAAATCCATCTCTTTTCACCTCTCAGTACAACCAGTATTAAGTAACATGTAAGGGAAAACCTGCAATGGATATAAATAATCACTGTTTTTCTTACTGAAAAAATGAAAAACACTTCTTCAGCTTAGACAGACCCTAATTGATGTTCATCAGTACAAGGCTGTTCAGTACAATTGCTAAAGCTGTATTGAAGGTGTATATCTCACCTATAAAAATATACAATACAAAAAAAAAACCAAATCAACCAACCTTAAGATACTTGAAAGGGAAGACAAAACGAAACCTTTCAACATCAGTGTTGTGAACTTGTGGTTCTGTTGGGAGGGAGTCTAATTTCGCAGTGGACTTCAGCGAGCAGAATTTTACCCCGTGTATTTTCTTCCCCAAGCAAAAGAAGGAAGAGTTCTTTCAGTCAGAAAAGAACAAATTTGGAATTGGAAACTGGTAAAATAATTAGCTTAAAGATTTGTAATAGCAAAATCCTTTTGTGATTCTATCTTGTCATATCTTAAAGAATGGTGATTTTTTTTTAAGGAGTGATATTCAACAACATCCTCAGGTTGGAAAAGTCACTAGATTTCTCACCATTCCCTATTAAGAGACCCATAAGATAACAATATAAAAGCTGAAAAAAAACCTGTCTGTTTGTCATCCACCGCTCTGCTCATTCAATGCTCCTCCTTACCGTGCATTTTTAAGACTTTGCGCAATGCCAGGTTTCAGTGTTTCACCAAGCACCATTGAAAAAATATTGCGGCATCTAATACTTCTAATTGATTGTGTGGCTCTGGAACATAGTAACAAGGGTCTGATTCTGGCCCACCGCTAGTTTAACAATTTCACAACCCCTTGCTTTGAATTATTTTGATCAAGGAGATCAATGAGACAAGAGCCAGAAAAATTCAAGTGTGTCGTATTTTTAAATAACATTGAATCGTATATAATTCAATCCTACTGTTGTATTTATTCATTCCAAAAGTTGGTTTGAATGTAACATCCTTAGGCAAATACTTCATAGTACAATTAGCCCTTCTGTTTACTTCATGTCAGTTGGGGTTTTTTTAGGAATATGGATTTAAAGAAAAAAAAAATCAGTTGCAGTTTTATTGGTTTTATGCTATAGGATTCCTATGAGAATGAACAGCTCATTTTTAGTTATAAGTCAAGATTAAGGACATGTTTTTCCTCATTATTCTGAGTAGCTCAAATCAGAAAGCATTGTCATTGTTGCCATCATTATCATCATTATTTCACAGTAAAGATCACATTGAACATCATAAAAAAGGTCAATTACTTTGTTTCTGTTACAGTGAGGCTTCAAGTGCTTCCATAACTTTCCTTTAAAACAAAGTGGATGTTTAAAACCTCCATGCTCTGTAGATTGTTCTGTATAAATATTAATCCTTCTGTTTCAGAAGAAAATACTGTTTGTGTCTGTGATAATTTTACAGTAAGTTTAAAAGGATTAACATTGTAAAATACCTCTACATTGTCTGTATCTTCAATAAAAAAAAGTCAGATCTGATAGGAAATTACTCCACAGAATGCACAGATGGTCAAAGAAATTGACTTCAGCAGAGCCTCTTCTGATAGGATACTGAGTAAATAAGTTCAAGCTATGGGTTTTTTTAAAATGTAAAATGCTTTCTGACTAGTCTGAGAGTAAAAGATGGGGTTAAATAAGGTTACTTTAGCAGAGTTCTTTCAGAGCAGTAAGATGTTCACAGAGTCAAAAGGTTCTAGCAAGATTAAAGAAAAAAAGAAGTTTGACTACTACCAGTCTGTCAGCCTTGAAATCTGCTTGAGACAGTTTGAGAGACCCACACAGCCTTTCTGCATTTGGCTTTGCTTTAGCAAGGAAGTCAACAAGGTGAGCTCTCCTTGCTCTGCCTGCTCAGGGCCACTAGAGGATCCTACTGACAGCAAATGTTCTTGCAAGACTTTTCTTGCAAACCAAGTCTTGCCTCGGATGTTGCACTGAAAGGGGGACTGGTTATCATTCAGCATGCTATTCCCCACACATTGCTGCTTTGTCTTGATTTCTTTGCAACCTCCTGTTTTCTCCTTGCTTTTTAATGTCAACAACAAAACAGAATTCAATAATATCTGTTTAGATGTTTACAACAAAAGCAGAAGAGTCACACAATCTACAATGCTGTGAATAATACAGCTAGTTGGGGAAATTACTATCCTTGACATTCACTCATGCCCCGTTTTTGAAGATGCGATCTTTAAAAGACAAACAGAAGAATTAAAATGCAGTAGGACTTTTTTATTTCTACTTTTCCCCCTTCTGCATGCTATTCCTAATAGATCTGTAAAGGTCATACTGCTCATTTCACAGCAGGGTGAGGGGGAAGGAATCATTTTTTGGAAGTTATTTGGACTGGTGTAGCACACAAAAGAAAATGAAGATGAATAGGGTATTTGTAGTGGGTGGTCGATGTCAAATTGCTCTGGTTTTGACCTTAGCATTACTTCAGTGATAGCTTTAGTTAAATTCAGACAATAACATGTCAAACTATAGGCAAATATTAAACTAAAGAAGGCTAGAAAGTTATATTTGAGGTAAATAGTTACGTAAAAGAAGATGGGGTTCAATTACAAAGTAGGTGCTGTAGTTGAGGTTATTTTTTATTTCACAGCTTATAAATATGTTCATAAAATGAAATCTTCAGCTAGACATAGCTAAGAAGACTTTTAACCTTGGATTCCTTTTACAAGTCACAGACTGTAAAAGAGAGAAAAAAAAATAGGCCAGAACTGTAGTACACTCTTTCCCTTGTGTTTTAGATTCATACAAAAAGACCTATTTCCTTTGTTCTTTACTCCTCAAATTGTTTTTGTCCTGCATATGTCTTACACAGACACAGTGATACACATAGTTCTAAGGCTTAGACTGTAGGTTCCATTATGTACCTAGGGGCAAGACTCCCAGAGGTATTAAAAATCAGTTTGAATTACACAATAATAGACAAAAATGCATTTAAGGATATGTGTCAAGGTGCCTTGAAATACCGAGACCTAAACACCATCTGGTTCTATCAAAAGCTAATGTGTTAGACGAGTCAAGCAGTTCTGAAAAATCAGGCCACTTAGAGTTTCAATATGTAACATGCTGAGCAACTCCTGCCCTTCAGGATCAAGCTGCTTTTTAAAAACTGAAGTTTGAAATGTTGGACATAATTAATTTTCTGCTACAATTATTTTGAGGCCAAACAATAGAATACGGTCGTAGATCCAGGCTTTAGCTGGATCCTAAGGACATCCTTGCTTTGAAATGTATTATGCCTGAAGAGAGAGAGAGTTAGTCCCACACTCTTTGTTCTTTATGAGAATTTAAATATTTAATGTGGGAGAATGTAAAATTACATTTTAAGTCTATGTACTGAATATAGCTATCTAAGCCACTCTTATTACATATGTCTTTGTTAAATTTGTTCTTCAGAAATCCTTTTGATGATTTATTTCCCATGTCAACAGCCATTACAGGGAACATTACTGAAACATTTCACGTTATGTTTAATGTTTTCATTAGGTTTTATTATTTTAAATTGGTACACTGTTGTTACCCCACCCTACTCCCCCCACACACTTTAATAACCAAAACTCCTAATATAGTAAAACCACATGGTATAATTTTTGCTGAGCTTTTTGTTTGTTTGTCAGTGTTTTGTTTATGTTTATCCTTATCCAAGATCATAAATAATTAATGTCTCTCTCGAAAGGCCTTTGCAACCTAGTCCTGAAATCCCTGAGGTTCATGGTGAAAGACTGTTGAGATCCTAAACCTGATATCACCCAGCCCACCCTGTCTTTTGAAAGATTTTATTTACACTGTGCGCATCTGCAGCATCGCTGTTTGTGACTTTTGCCGGTCAGCAAGACTTATGTCTGTATATTCTGCCTAAAAGAAAATGAGACGGGAATGGAAACGGTGCTCTGCTGGCAGTTGCATATTCTTTCATCACGCGCATAACATTTCTGCGTTGTGCTCATTTTTGTTCCACCTGGTCTTGTGTACAAAAAGAGATTTCTCGATATGAATCCAAATATAAAGAGGATGATGATTTTCAGCTGTGCTTAATACTCGTTTTATGGCTTGGAAAACAGTTATTGAGTATATTCGTAGCTTTGGTACATTTACCTGCTTACCAGAAATGGCTGTTTCCCAGAGCTTTGCTGGGGGCCATGCAAACACCCCCGAAATTTTCCAGACCACAATTCATTAAAACATTTCTAAAAGTTTAAAAAGGTAGCAGAAAGAAAAGAATGAAACACACACACACACACCCCACCACCCCCTGGGTCTGCCAGGTATAGCCGAGAGCATAGATGTTTGCTATCGGGAGTATTTCCTTTTTTATAGTAAGTGTTCCTAACACATACATCTAACGAAACAGGATCCCTTTTGCTGACCAAACAGGCTGTGTGTGAGCTGCTCAACACCTGTTCCAAACACATTCATCCCTACCATGTTCAGCCAGGCTTGAATAGCTGAACAGATCAGTTATTGTCACGTCTTATTGTTCAGGAAGAGTGTTAACTCTAGCTAGCCCTGGTTCAGATACAGGAGTGCAGTAAGAGCTAGCAATCACTGACATTCGTAACAGACATCAATCACCCATGTTGCTATTAATGTGAGTACTAAAGAGTAAACACTTTCAAAGATTTAATATACCTTTTTTTGCCACTTAAATGTTATTTGAGTTTGCACTTCACTTAGGCAAGATGATAACATTGATACATTGCAATTTTCTAATGCATTCTTTCCTTGTAACATTTGGTTCAAAATTACTGGGAAAAAAACTGTGTAAAAAGTAGAATTGAAATGTGGACCCATTCTCTAATTTTTTTCAAGTATATTACAAATCCTTTTGGTGTCTGAAATCCATAACATCATCTTAGTTACCAATGGGATGAGAAAAATTTAACTACCAAACTGTTTCACAACAAACTGTTCCATCAGAGTGACACACTATCCTCAAACTAAAAGTAAGTTTTTGAAACGTCTCCATTGGAAAAGCTAAGATTTCATCAGAAAATTTGTAGTACCTTAATGAGCTAGAACTTGTGACCTGGCTTTTCCTTTTCCTCTAAGATTTTTCTCCTATACTGTTACTAATTCAGCCGCAGTTTCATACCATTGGATGACACTTCTACAAAGAAGCTATCCCGAGGACTGTGCCAGGATCCAGCCTGGTACGACTGGAACTCATCACCATTAATTAGTAATATTAGAGGAATAGCCTGGCTCAATCTTCAGAGGTCACACAAGCAGCTGTCTCATCCTAGCAACAGCAGTTCAGTTCTGTAAGCGTCAAGTGGTGATGGTCATTTCCACTGAGGATCAGGATGCATATAACGTAAGTTTAAAAAAAGAAGGGAGTAAAATATATTAGAGCTCATGAGAGAAACACCCCTTTTTCTCCAGTACTGGCTTTGAAAATATCCCCTTTTCAAGCCCTGAGATGCTTGAAAAATGTACCAAATATTAGAACGTAATTTCTAATTACGACATAGTTGAGTGAAGCATATTTCACACTCTGGGAGTAGTGAGAAAATCTCCTACCACATTAGGAAAAAAAAAAAAAAAAGTAATGCCTTGGAATTGCTGCTCAGGCATATGGGTGAATAAACTCATCACTAGCTCTGGTACAGCACAGTTACGCAGAAACACTGTGGCTGTTGCTGTGTACAGATCCCGAGTGGTATGTTGAAAGTGAAACAGATGAAAAGGAGCGTGAGGTGGATGGAGAAGAAAAAGAGAGACAAATACCAAAGAACTTAGCTTGGAGGGATAGGAGGGCTTGGCTAGAATTTTTCTCTAGATGACTTGTTTACTGAATGTAAATGCTTGAAGTAGTTCAAAGGAGCTAAGCAAACTTCCCTCCTTTTCAAAGGATTGTAATGTTTCTCACACGGCGCTTTTAAAAAAAATGTTGAATATAGTTTGTTTTCTCTGTGTGTTTTAGGAAGCAATTGATGCTGTTTCCAGAACTTCATTAACCTCTTCTCAGTTTCTGCTCATGTTTTGTTATAAATGGACTTTAAGCAACCTGCTCCAGGTTATTTTGAAACGTTGCTCCATGCCAAGAGCACCTTCATTCTGTTGCCTCCAAGCAGATTCATTAAAATCTCTGTGGAGTAGCATGCATTTTATTTGGCATTAATTCTAGCACAGCTCCTGAAACAGCAGTTTCTGATTGATCTTGAAAGCTACTTTGGTTTTGGCTTTACTGCAAACCCCTCCGGTGCACCTTGTGCCTTCTAACAGTATTCACTACAGCCAGCTTTTCAAACAGTTTAAACCCTTGGAAAGCTATTGCTACTTTAAGCTTTAGTAAGGTTTGGGGTTTTTTCTTTAGAAACAGAGGGTAGCATGGTATGAAAGGCTAGTGAGCAGTCATTTAACCTCTGCTAGTCACCTCCTTTCACCAGAACATCTTTCACATTCCTCTAGCTGTAATACCTTTTCCTTGTACATTGATATTTAAGCCATGCCAGTTTGCACAACTTTTTTTACTTTCCATATTAATGGTCAACATCTTAGTTATAAACTGGAAAAAAAAAACAAAAAACAACCAAACCAAAACCACAGTTTATACTTTTTAAACCAAATACAATTGCAGCTTTTTTATGACCCACCCCTCTTCCCAACTTGGGAAATTTGATAAAACAACTGCAAATAGTATCCCTAAATCTTGAATGTCTTCTTATATTTGCAGAAGTTTCTGTATTCCTGACAGACTGAACAGCCCCAACTCTCTCAGCTGGTCTCCATAGGAGAGGTGTTCCAGCCCACTGACCATTTTTGTGGTTCTTCTCCGCATCTCCTCCAACTGGTCCATGTTCTTCTTGTGTTGGAGGCCCCAGAGCTCAACACAATACTCCAGGTGAGGTTTCACCAGAGTGTAGCAGAGCAATACAATCACTGCCCTAGACCTGCTGGCCATGCTTCTTTTGATGCAGTCTAGGACACGGTTGGGCCTTCTGGGCTGCAAGTGTGCATTGCTGGCTCATGTTGAGCTTTTTATGCACCAGTACCCTCAAGCCCTCCTCCACAGGGCTGTTCTCAATCCCTTCATTGACTCGCTTGTATTGATACCAGGGATTGCTCCAACCCAGGTGCAGGACCTTGCACATGGCCTTCTTGAACCTCATGAGGTTCACACGAGGCCACTTCTCAAGCCTGTCCAGGTCCTTCTGGATGGCATCTTGTCCCTCTGCCACAACCCTTAGCTTGGTCTGCAAATTTGCTGAGGTTGCACTCAATCCCACTGTCCATGTCAGTGATGAAGATATTAAACAGCACTAATCCCAGTACAGACCCCAGAGGGACACCACTTGTCACCAGTCTTCCTGTAGATGCTGACGTGTTAACTACCCTCTGGATGCAACCATTCAACCAACTCCTTATTCACCAGTCCACCCATCAAATCCAGTATCTCTAATTTAAAGAGAAGGATATTGGGGGGGACCAAGTCAAAGGCTTAATGAAAGTCCAGATAGGCAACATCCATAGCTCTTGCCTTGCCCAAGTGTATCTCCCTTGTCACTCCATCACAGAAGGCCATTAGTTTGTTCAGAAAAGGACTTGTCCTTGCTGAAGTCATGCTGGCTGTCTCAAATCACCTCTCTGTCCTCCATGTGCCTTAGCATAGCTTCTAGTAAGATCTGTTCCATAGTCTTCCTTAGCACAGAAGTGAGGTTAACAGGTCAGTAGTTCCCAGGATCCTCCTTTCTACTCTGTTTAAAAATGGGTGCAATGTTTCCCTTTATCCAATATCCAGAAACTTCATTTGACTGCCATGACTTTTCAAATATCATGGAGAGTGACTTGGCAACTACACCAGAGAAGTCCCTCAGGACTCTGGGATGTATCTCATCAGGCCCAATAGATTCACTTATGTTCAGGTTCTACAAGTGGTTATGAGTGAAAGGGACTTTGGCTCCCTCATCCCCAGATTTCATACCCTGGTTACATATGGTAGATTTTATGTTAAGGAATCCACTCTGCCTGCCCGCCCATGCTTTTCCAACTGGTAGATGTCCACTTTAAAGAACCCAGATAAAGACATATTCACTCTGCTTGTTCTCAATCATTTCCACAGACAAATAAAAGTTGCTGGGAAATATTTCCTTCTGTCCAGGATTTCTCAGTGTTCAGTTACACTCCAGGACTTTTAATATAAGATAGCCTCAAACCAACCTTTGTAATAACATTACCCTCCTTTTTTTTTTCCCCTTTGATGTCACAGTAAGACATTCACCATGTTTTTGAGTGGAAAGATGGTATAATACCAGGTTTTTAAAATGTTTGATGTTGCATTTGCAGTGCCTCCTTTTCTGCCACTTTGGAATGGCAGTCAGCTTTTAGTGACAAGGGAATTAATTCCCATCTCTCAATTCCCAATACCCATCTTTAAATTCTTCAGACTGTCATGGGTGTCAGTGCTCTATTTTGCTTCTCAGTTATGCACTCCCTAAGTTTTAAGCTGTGAAACGCAATATTAATGTCCTCAAAGATCATCTTACTGCCAGTCTCTCTCCCTTTTTCTATTTCGTTTGCATCATTTCATTTGACTTGGTTCTTTTTGGGCCTCTTTCTCTGACTATGAACCTAGGCTTATACTTAAAAGTATTTTAAGACCCAAATAACCTCAGCGAAGTCACTAAGAATCTTGCAGAGCAGATTGCCAGGCACACAGTTCCAAGACCAGTGGAGCTCAGCCCCTGTTCTCTATGGCTATGAAGTAGTTGTGTCCTTCAATTTTACCAGGTCTCTGATGGCATTAAGGATTACTGATACTCTCTGAAAGCATGCCCTCGCTTAACACCCTTTGCAGTTTCCTCTCCTTCTCCCTCTTGCCTTAAAGCCCTTCCCTTTTTGATTTCTCTACGTGGTCCACTGTTAGCCACAAACTGAAACCAACTCTTTACCTAAAGAGCATGTATGTGACACTCTTGTCATAGCTTAAGCATGCTCATGCATGTGAAAGATGGGTTACTCTATTTTCCGATGATGTTTGATCCCATATTAGGTCACTCTCCCTTGCTCTACTTTCATATTTCTTTACTTTTCTGTGATGTTGCTTTTGACATTAGGCAAAATTAAAGCTTTCCCATGTCTTGAAAGTGCAGAAATGCTACAACACTGAGAAAGCTGAGATAACATAATTAATCCTTGAAAAAGTCTTATTTCCACAGTTAAACAATGAATGTTCAAAAGCTGTCCCTATCAGAGCTGCATAATGCCATTTATGTTTGTTAAATTTTACCCTTTTATAACAGAAATTCAGGGCTTTTCCTACTGTATATCTACACAAAAATACATATACTGTATAGTAATATAGACACATATGACGATATTTTAAAAATGACACATCTATCAAAGGCTGAAAATCCAAACAAGATATCCCTGCAGCTCTCAAAAAAAAGGGGAGCTCAGTTTCAAACCCTCTTTACAGGCTCTTCAACATGTAACAGAATTGTAAGTGAAGAAACATCTTTTTTAATCAATAACTTGACAAAGACAAGCAATTGCAGCAGAAAAGATGGAATAAATTCTCTTTCCTCCAACTGCTTGAATTGTTTCTAATGATAAAAAGACAATACACATTCACTAAATTACCTTATTTAATGAGAAGACTATAACACATTCAGGCACAACATGCAAAATAAGGAAAATGCAATAAAGCTAAAGGGAAATTAAGAAACATTTTTTTTTTTTTTATTTTTTTTTTTTGTGGCACAACATAGCGCCTTTCAGAAAAAGAGCTTTATTCTGGTGCCTTTACTGTGATACAATAAAAAACTGTTCTACATCTAGCTTCACAGGCTACAATTGGTGGCAATGCAGTTTCTGAATGAGCATAGCAATGGAAGGAAACTGGAAGGAAGGTGAAGGTCCTCCTGATTTGCTCTTGGAATAACATAGGCTCACTTGGCAAAATACCTGATAAACATGAAAGGAAGCAAAATATTGTATAATCTCAAATATCTTTCATTGGCTACGATATGCATCCAGCTACAGTATCCATTTTTGAGCAGACATTTCAAAAAGCTCATGGCTGCTTCTGAATGTCAGAACATTTATGCACTCTAATATGCATGTGCACTATGAAAACAGAGAAGATGATTATGGATTTTTATAGCACGATATGACTTTTTGGCAGGAGCAAGACCATTTGCACGTACTATTGAAATTAGAAAATTAGATTTTAATCTCTAATGTCTATTTAAACATAGCTAGCACATAAGTAAACAGCTGTGCTTATTATAGATCCAGAATGCAATAATAATAAAAAAATAATCTGATTTGAAACTCACCCTTCCAAAGCATTCCTCTGAGATGAATTCTCTTGACTCCCAGCAAAAAGAGTGGGAGTCAGAGCTTCTCATTTTCCTGAATCGGGCCCAATGAAAATAGTATGTTTGTTCTTTAACATCGTTCAGTAATATTTAATACTGGGAAAATGTAGATTGCCAGCTGTTACACATCATCTCACAGCAATAACGCATTGTGATATTTAAGTCTTATAGTTATTTTTGTACAAGCAATACTTGGGAAATTTGAAGGTTATCAGTAAACAAATTATTTGAGCTTCCAGTTTACCTACCTGAAAATGTGATAATAATGATCAGTATTTCAGAAAATTAAGCTATCAAAGGTGATTGGAAAGGAGTTTCTTGTGTGTTTGTGCAAATGTATGTTTATGGTTTATATATTCTGCTTGAGCTGTAATAGCAAATTAGGAGGCATCCTCAGCTTGGGAAGCAGGTTGGTGGAGCTGGCTGAACCTGGGGGTTGTACAGTGCCTGGGGGTCTTGCCTGAACTATGCAAGGCTGAACTCTAACAAATCATTGATTTGTCACTTTTGATTTTGTCCTTTTTCTTTTCCTGTTTGTGCAGTTTGCTTCTCTGTATGTGTTTTTAGGATTTGGGTGGGTTTTTTCTAGTTTTCTCCTGGGTGGAAATAAGGTGGCAAGAAAGACTATTCCAGCAGGCAGTGCATAAACATGAAACAGTGGAGTTTCCACCTCTGCTGGTTTTTTCCCTCCACACCTGCCAGAGAGAAAAAAAAAAAACCCAGAACAGTTACAAATGCAGTTGTCTATCCCCATAAGCACATCAAAGCTCCTAACGGGACAACTGCTGAGTGGCTCGGGCGCAGGAACTGCCTGACAGCCGGGCTTTCCTCAGGCAGCACTCAGGACTACAGCAAGGCTGAATCAAGTGTTCCACTTTGCAGGCTCACAGGATGCCATTTGGAGAGTACGTTTGCAACTGATGTTATTATACAGTATTTAAAGGGAAACAGTAAGACTCCCATGCAGGATGGGACTCCATCTGGACTATGAAAAGTGTATTGCTTAGCAACTAGCATTTACTGTTCTCAATTATCTTTTTTTTGTTGTTGTTGCAAGTACATCTCCAAATAAGAGTGTCTGGATTTTTTTTTTTCACTTGTTTAAAATACAAACAAACAAAAGAGAAAGTTTCCAAACCCCAGAGCTGCCTTGTAGCAGAATGCACAGCAATTCCGATGGATCCATGCCCAAAATCAAGACTACAGCACTACACCCTTGCATACACCACTATGCATTACCATATAAAAGACAGACTTTTCTGTAAGGCCCAGATATCCATGCCTAAATGAATACTCTCTCTTCTCATATTCTTTCACAGGTTGTGATTTCAGATCTTTTAAAATAAGTGATATATTTGAGTTACAAGCTTTCGAAATATTTATTCAGCTCTGTCTCTCATTGGATAATCAAGAATTAGCAGATATGGGTGGTAAAATGTCCACCAAAAGATTGAGCAACTTCTTAAAACCATACAGTAACACAGAGTAACCCACTCGTCAATCCTCACTTCAAAAAAGTTGTTATGCCCTCTGACAGCAACTATTTTTGCGGAGGTGGCTTTTAGGAAACAGCTGACTGTTATACTGTGAATATGGGAGGGGAGGGGGGTGTTTGCTAAAAAGGCTATTGAGGGAAGATAAACTGATGTAAGGTCATAATAGTACAGAAAAGCTTCAAGAAGCTATAGGTTATTTTCTCCATTTTCAGAGAGTTTATAAATCCTGTTTACTTTATAGTGGAAATGTTTGCAGATTATTGGAAGCGTATTTCACTTCCCTTTGATAGAGTGCAGAGTTAGGATCCACTGTGCATGAAGCACCAGCATCACACATTGCATTCTTCTGAAACCACCCTCACACTTGAGCCTTTATGAAAATATTTGTTATCTTTAACACACATTTCAAGAGATGCCTGATTAATATTTGAACTATGCTCGCTGGAACTGAACCTGTTCTTTCACTCAGTGTTTGCAGAGCACCAAGTAGATTAAGGGTCTGATTCTATCACCAATTCTCCTATTCATTAAAAAGAGAATAAAATCATTATGATTTGAGGGTTTTTTTTTCCTTTCTTTTTTTTGTTGTTGTTGTTGTTGTTTTAATCTTATGTGTTTCGGAAACCATTTATTTTCTATTTACCTCAAGATATTGGGTGACACTAGTCATGTCTCGTCATTTGAAACAAAGTTAGATTTATTGGTGTGAAAAGACACAGTATGCATACCAGACTCAGTCAAGTTATTGTGGGTTAATGAGCTACTGTTTAGCAGCTGAGGTGCATTGAATGACCATGGTATCTTCTTAGCCTGCAGTAAATAGCAAAACATTAACATAAGCCTCTGTGAAAAGACCCTAACTTCTTTGAAATGAATAAAAGAATTTTGAATGTTTACGTGCACCATAGTTTTTCCACTCACTGTTAGTGACAATGCTGACTTATTTTTATTCGTAACATTTTTTCTTTATGAAATAAATTTCTGGGATAGACATTATTTTTTATTTGGATGGGCTTTTTGTATTTTTTTTTTTCTAAAGTCTGAGGCTATATGGTACTTTTCCTTCTCACCACTGTAGCATTTCTGGTTTAACATGCAAGAGAGCTATTTTAGCACAGACATAACATTAGTTTTACTCAATGGATTTCTTTTCATGCATGTGCAAAAATCTTCATTTGCCTCCAATTTAAATTTTTGTTTTCCTCTGGTGACTCATTTTGCTGCATCTGTGTTTATTCTGTAACCTGTGGATAAGGCATGTTTTCCTAGCTGGAAGCTGGCTGGGCTTTTGCTGATCTCTGCCATGTGTTGGTTTAGTCTTGCATGCAATTCTGTCTTGATTTCTCTGAAGCTTCTACTGTCAGCATTTCCCCAAGCTCCACAAAGGTCTTCTGGGAAGCCCTTCAGGTAGAGTTCTTCTTCAGGATTATGGAAGACATCACAGATGCTTTGTCCTTTGCAACAAAATTTATTTCCCTCCAGCAAATATGCGTACTTCACTAGTCTTGGTGATAGATTATTTCATATATTGCTTTATAGATTTTTTTTTTTGGTCACAGTCATTGATTTGTTTGGGGTTTTGATACCAAACGATACCAAGTTCTTTCTTGGTATCATTTCATGTTGTATCTTTTCAATGAGCTTCAGTCTGCACCACTTTGGTTCTGGCTGATAGGAAGAGGCTATTATACCAGAAAGACTAATGACAAGAATTTGAGTGATCATTTTCTAAGATAATCATCTAGGCAGTCAAAGGTGTAAGTTTGAGAATTGGTTTTTTTCTATAAAAGACTAAACTTTGTTCAAGTATGCCTGTGTGTATTGATGTTGGACTTCTACTTAAACTATAAACATAGTCTGCATATTTTATGTGTTCTTACTATATTACTTTAGAAAGGGTAATGCAGATCGCTTTAATATAGATTAGACTTTCTGTGGTCTTTTCTCCACCCCACCCTAAGCATCTCCTTATGTATGCTGGTATTCAGGTGCTTGCGTACAAAGCTATTAGGTGTGCACTATGCTTCCTGCTTTTCAGAAGACATCCCACTCACAAGGCTTCTACTGGCTTTATTTATAAAGATATGTAAAGGTTTACAATATACATAAAATGCAGGAAAATCATTTGAGGTTACTGAATGTATATATAGTTTAGCTTCAATCTAGCAGCTGTGGATACCTCTTTGGTATAAAGATGGGAGAGGCCTGTGTGCTGGGGAAGCAGTTGGAGAGCACTAGATGACATAACTCACCCCAAGAAAAATGCAGAGGACTCTGAAATCAGGGTGCAACTCCAGTGGATGAAACCCAATGCATGAAAGAGAAGCATGAGAGAAACAAGAGAAAAAACTAGGACAGAATGCTGAAACAGATAAGTGTTGCTGTGTTCTGATTGGTGCCCCCATGAACGAGATCTCGATGAAGCACAGCTGACCAGCATTTGAGAGACTGTCTAAACTTGGAAGTTAAACAGGAATTCACTATCTCTTTGAACTGAGTGCTGGTGGCAATAGAAGACCAGAGAAATCTTGTTGGCTAAAGTGAGTTTGGTTTTAAGTGCTCTGCTCTTTTTTTACTCACTTTTATTCATCTTTTCTTCACTCTGAACTGTTTTGCAACAGACAACGTATGGAGTTGAACCATTTAAAAGAATTTCTCCTGCGTGTTTTGTTGGTATTGAAGGCATTTATTTCTGATTATGACAAAGATGGCTCCTTTTCTGTATGTTTCCCTGGGCAAATAGTGGGCCTGACTTTTCCTCAGAAGGTCAAACCATCTTAGAAATTAATGGGAGCTTTATGAAAATAAAGAATATAAAATTGACCTCACGTCTTGCAATGGGTTATGTCAAATTGTAAATAAGTAGGTCAGGCTTCATCTTGTTGGTATCTAGAGCTGCAATTTTCACTGTTAAGTGGCTGTTGGGTGATGTTTAGCGGAGAGCAACCTGTGTTGTGTTAGGAAGTATTGTATTTGTGATATTTAAGATAAAACAATTCTTGTATGAATCACCAAATGACTTGTGAGATGTAAAAATCTTCACCCTTTAAGGTTTGCTTAGAAACAGTGTGTTTCTGTCTTCTCTGAATACTGCAATGGCAGAATTATGCTGAAATTATTTTAATATAGTTCATTAAAAAATAGAATTATTAGAGGAAATAGTCTTGTAATTTTTTTCCCCTTTATGTGGCTGTTTGGGCCACTCAGAGGTCGCTCCTGTGCATTAGGACCTCCCTACTTAGGTTGAAAAAGCTGATGTTTAATTAATTAATTTTGAGTCACAATGTTACAGACTTAATCTTATGGTAGACTGGCTTGCTTACCTCTTTTTACTTAGCACTTCCTACTTTATTAGAGGTTGCTTGTGGCTTTGTGTCCTCTGTTGTTACTAACATGTGTCAGCATGAAGTGTTTGTGTGTGTAAATAACAAGCCACTTCCATGGTGTTATGACTCAATGGGATGATAGGTTTCTTGCTGAAATGAAAAACGAGCTTTATTTGCAACCTTCTCCCCTAAGGTGCTGATGAAGATCTCTGAGTATAAATCCATTCCTTCAGAATCTTTGTTCCTCCATTTAAAACTGACTTGATAATGCTGTGTGCAAAAAGAACCTGTGTCACTGCTGCAAATTTTTGGTTTAATGGACTGCATGCACGCAGGGTAAGCACACACAGATCTCTTAAGTTTGTGGAACAAAAGAGATGCTCTGTATATCTTCTTCACTGCAGTGTGTGTATGAAAAACTAGTTGGGAGTGTGATGCAGCAAGACACAATGCAGTTCTGTCTCTCCACGGCTGCAGTAGACTGGCTGTGAGCAACTGTGATTGTGGATGTAATGCTGCCAGATAGTTCTCTATGGGTTTATGAATTTGCATTTCAGCCCTCTCACATAACTATGTCCACAGATCCTATTACTGCTGAATATTGGCTACCACTAAGAACTGAATGAGCTCTTAAATGATAACAAGTACTTTAAAATGCCTGCTGCTTAAAATGCTTCCTACCAAATTGCTTGTCAGTCACTGTTAAAAAAAGAGCAGTTATTTAGGCTACTACCACACCTTTTCCTCATGCAGAGATTGCTTCTCTCCCAGTCAGCACATGTCTTTGCAGTGTACAGACCCAGTCAGACAGGCTAATCACAAAAACAAGAGGAAAAAGGTAATCTTGGTTACTCATTTCTTTGGTGTTTCCCATTCGGTCTTTCTCATAGGTTTTTGGAGATGGAAATATATACGATTAAGTGGATTCTTATATTTTTGGAAGGGAATCAGTCAGTTGACACTGGGTAAAGGGTGCAAGACTGAACATTGTGACTGGAGCATACTCTTGCCAACTGAGTCTACTGAAGACAAATATCTGTGGTGGAAGCAGGGATAGCATCTAAAAGACATTAACTACAAAAATCTTTTGGCCATAAAAGCTTTGGGCACTGCTGAACTTTGCTATATGGCAGGACATCTTCTGTTGGGCAAAGGGTCTAAGCAAGTGGTATCAAAACCAGACCAATCTTCTAAGCCTTCTTAAGCTCTTATTACTCAGTGCTGCTCTACTGTCAACAACCATCTTTTGCAAAAGACCTTGCGAAGTAACTGATTGGAAAAGATCATCTGCAGACCTTCAGTCTGTTCTTCAGGGTGGTGTAGAGAGACAGTACAATGCAAAGTATTCATATGCTTCTCATCTAAATCCCAGGTTGTGTTCACTGCCAAAGATAGAGCTACAGCCATTGTCTTAGCTTGGTAAGCAGATACCACTCAAGGGTAGAGATGAGACAAGTGAAGAACAAAGGAAAGAGCCAGTGCCAAATAGTTCTGTAACTTAGAAAATAATTTGCTTTATAACAGTGTTAATATTTCAGCATTTTTACAGCAAAGGTATGTGAGCCATTCTGAATAATTACATGTTATAATGTATACCTGAGCAGGCACTTTCCAGTAGCTGATATAACATTGAGTGAGATTGGTTTTATATACTGCATACTCCCTGTGAAGTAGGCAGAGCTAGGGAGTACAAAAAACCCAAACCCACAACTCAAAGCTATAAGCTTGAGCCCTAGTGAATTCTCATATTGCTGTCTACAGGTCATATCCTGAGCTTGTCATAATCCGTAACACAAAACCTTTCAGAACTGTACAGCTTGGCCACAGCAGGCAGTTCATAACCTGAAAGGGAAGAATATTCCCAGTGAGAGCTGTGTAGCTGTGCTGTGAAACTCTCTGGAGTTTATAGAGGCGCTTACGTGTTGCTGTATTTAAACTCCTCAATTTTGCTGCTGTTCCTGGGATAAATAGGATGATTTCAGAGAGACTGTGCATTAGGAGATTATGTCATACTTATAAGGAAAGCAAGCAAGGTTCCTATATAGCGGAGTCCCCAAAGAATGCCCCTAAAAAGGTAATGTCTAATGCTGCTGGCATGAAAATTGAGGATTTAAGCCATTTGGAAAGAGTAATCCTGCTGTGTTTTTTTGTTTTCAGCCTTACCTGAAGTATGAAGATTTGTGGTGAGACTCTCTTGTCTATTCAGATACGTGAACACCTTACACATGTTTGGAAACGCAGAAAATCTGACATCTGCAATGTGAAACTTCTAAGCGCAAAACTAGAGAGTGGAAAAGACTTGTATGAAAAAGTGCATTTTTCAACATCAGCAATGTGATGTGCAGTTGTGAATGGTTGTGTAAACTCCATGAGCTTGGAAAGCAGGTAATTCGCAGTATGACTTTTGGACACAGGATTGCTTAGCATAGTGACAAAAGGTTCAGGTGCATTTTCCTGCAACTTTAAACAGTGTGAACAACCTATTTAATTGTTTGGGTTTTGGTGGTGTTTTTTTGTTGGTCGGTTGTTGTAGTTTGGTTTGTTGGACTTACTCAGTACTATGGATTTGCATTTTGCAACAGCTGGCTTTAACTAGCCTTGCCAGCAGCTGGAATTCATTTAAATCTATTTCTGGGACCAATACCCCTACCTTATTCTCTTATTAAAGTTACAATATCGCTATATGGCTGTAGGAACCCTGGCATTGAAGACACAATGGCCTAAACTTCAGTAAGGGAAAATCTCTATGATTTGTAGGCATGGGAAATAGCAAATTTTGATAAGTAGTGACTGAAGACCTTTCTAAGCTCTTTCACAGGGTTGCAAGCTCAACTCCAGAGCTATAATTCTAAATTTCCTTTGCAGGTGAGTGCCTCTTTCAGACTAGGGCAAACTCATGCGGTGTGATGTATATCTTTGAAACCCTCAGCAAAGTTAGTTGGCTGGAGCTGTTCCACAAGCTCCAGGACTTTCCCAGAGACTTGCTATGAAATAAGCAAGGTCAGATTTGGCTAAAGCAAAGCTAAATGCTGATCAAACTGCTAATAACAGCTCAAAGGGAGCCTTAAGGTACTCAGCAGGTGAAAGAGGATGGAAAATGGGATGGATTGTCTGTGCTCCTTTTTCCTTTATTTTCTGTGCCTACTGACTATAAGCAGCCTTAACATTATTGGGTGCATTTCATTAATTTTACCTCTGCTCTTAGGATGTCAAACGTTTGGTGTTTTTTTTTCCCTTCCTGATGAAAAGCCTTTCAAGGATCTAATAACTAGAGTAATCAGGTCATATGCATTTGTGTGTATGCCTGGAAAACAAATTGTGATGCTAAGGTGACTAGCGGAAATGTTGATAGTTGGCAGAACTGGCATCGCTTTGAGATGTTTGTCTCTACTTGCTTAACTTCAAAGGTTAGGCTGAGTTAATTTTGGCTGCTGAGGAGGTAACAGTGGTCTCCACTGAAGTAATATACTGCTGTAAAGATTAGACTTCATAGTCTCTATTGTCAGCAACTGATACACTTGAAGAGCTTTTATTGTAAGATGCTGTTTGTGTTGTTTTGACATAATGTCAATTTTATATACATGGAAATTTAAAAAAACAAACAACAAACAAACCAAGACCAATACATCTCAAACCAACAACCTATATAACTTCAGGAGAGTAGGCAAGCAAGCTTTTGATGTTGCTTTATGACTCTCAGATAAATCGGGGTATTAGGAGTGAATAAGAATTATAAATGAAACTGTACTTGTTTTTGCTATCCCCTCAAAGTTAAGAGAATTTACATAAAATTGTCTCCATGTATTATCAATAGCACCTGAAATTTAGAGAAATGAGACTAAGTTTTAGCAATATACTCACTATCAAGGAAAGAGCTAAAGGAAAAATAAAACCACTGTAGAGCTTGCCTTTGTATTAGTATTTATAGCAAGCAGGTGATAATCACACTGTAGATTGCCCTTAAATTGTTATACTATGGAAACTTTAGCACCATGTGGTCCTGGCTGAAGACTACCGGACATGTTCATATCATCAGGAATAATTAGAAAAATAAGTAGGCTTCACACAGTATTGTTTTTCTATCCTAATTATGACTGCATTACTAGTGCAGGCTGTAAACTACAAAACATAGTTTAATAGGACATGCTATCTGATTTTGGTCACAATGCTACTTTTTTAGTTTTGTTGATACGATTTACAAGACGTTTGCAGAATGAAATTAGTATCCTGATCTTAACACAAGAATTTGGATGCCAAATGTCTGTTCATAAACTTTTTCATAAATGGTTCATTATATGGGAAATAGAAACAGGATAAAGGTTTGCAAAGAAACTGAAAAACTGAAAGTAACACTACAGAAGCTGCTGGTGGTAGCTTTATTTTCCAATGAGGTACATCTCTGTTCCCCCTCTGCCTTCCTTTCTTTGGTCTCTCTACAGCTTGTGGATAAAATCAAGGCTAATAATCTGATCTGATAAAAGACATGTTAAAGGCTTCTCATAAAGCTGCTGCCTGCATTTAAAATAGTCTCCTTACTGTACAGTAGCTCTTCTGTAAGTCTAAGAAACCAAAGTGCCCTTTAGCTGTTGCAATTCTTTCCAAGCATGCAGATTTGTTTGTAGCGGCTCTGTGTATGCTTCTACTCTAGAAAAAGTAAACTAGCTGCAAATCTTTAATAATTTACTTTTGCTGTAGCAATATTCTGTTCTTCTCAAAATGTTCAAAGAGAATGGATATTTATTGAAAGCTTATTTAATACGGTAATTAGATGCTGCGAAGAGGCGTTTTCTTCCTTTTTAACAAGTTTTCCAGTTAATAAAATCTGGTAACTTCTATTTAATGATCCATCAATATGGAGTATGATGAGGAAGTTTGAGGAAAAATTATTTCCGGATTGTTACGTGCTGTCATGCAGCAGAACTGGGAATCATGGATTAAGCAATACTACTGCTCTATTTTTTTTTAATTTGTGGGGTTGTGTTTTTTTGTTTGGCGCTTTTTTGTTTGTTTTTTTTTTAAATTGAAGATACTAAATACAACTAGCTAATTTGGCCAAATAACATGAAATAATGCTCTGCAAGTATTTTCTAGTATGATAAACTGATCTGTTTTAATTAGCAGTTGCTGTTCTAGCTGGGATAAGACTTCAGCTGAAGCAGATCAGCAGCACAGGCACTGCTTGATTTAGATGACCCCTGGCTTGTCTCAACTAGTACTCTTTCTGCTGCTGCATGTAGAAATACTGTGGCAATATCAAATTAGGGAAATTGCTTGCCATGGATTTTTGAGGAGCTGTGAGTTGGTTTATATCTAAAGCTCTGTATCTTTTAAAATCAGGCTACTTAGTATGTGGTGAAATAAACACTTGAGCAGATTTCTTATTTAGAATATCTATTATTACAAAACATAATTTAAAATCAAGAAGGGGTAAGGGACTAATAGCTTCCAAAAGGCTGAAGGCATAAGACAAAAAAAACCAAAACATGGAGCTTTTCTACTCAGTTCATTATAAAATCGTGTGAGATCTGTATCAAGGCAGAGTGTCAGAAAATCTTTCTAAATACAGAGGATAATAGAAGCACTACGTTCAGAAACAAAGTCTGTAAGAAGAAAATACTTTCCACTGCCCTCTGCTGACTGCAGGCTATGCAGTCATCTGGTCCTGCTCAGCTGTATGTAGCTGCGTGCGCTTTTTCTCAAATCCGTGCACTTGAGAAGTAGGTGCTAGCCACGTTAGGAATGTTACTGTGAAAGTGAATCATACTTTCAGGATAACATTTTTGCTGCAGGTGCTGCTATAAAATCTCAAAGCTCTTCTTAATGCTCACCTGCAACAAGCCATGATATACTGGCAGATGTGAAAAGCTTTTTCAAGTCAACTTTTGAGTGCGAGGTTACATCCACTACTTATTTTTGGTGTGCTGTCCTTTGCTCGCTACTTGAAGCTATGTGAATTTTGGGCTCCCAAAAAGGTTTGAAGTACTGTTCTGGCCTTTTTGTATTGCACAATGTCAGTTTTATCCCAGTCACAGACAAAAAAAGGAAAACAAAATACACATAGAAGTTTTGCCATCTTTTCCAGAACAGCATGACAAAATGTTAGAGAGTAGAGGGCAAAGCAGGCTTTAGAATTACAGCATCTTCGTGCCCTCTCAGCCTTAGGTTTTTTGGGGACAAAAACAGCCTTTAGGGTACTTTAGCATGAAGGCACTTGAACTCGTACAGGCGATGCTGTCACTGAACAGGTTTAAGATACAATGTAAGAGTAACACAGCTCCTGCCTGCTTAGTGTTGTTAATTGTTGGGAAGCCTTGGTTTATCCATCTAAAAAGTAAATCCTTTCCCTGTAACTGTTTGTAGTCCAGATTCAGTATCAGGTTAGAAGAGACAGTGTTAGTGAAGGAGAAGGTTGGAGTTGGCTCCAGTACTACAGATTGGAGCAAGAAAATAATGTAACTGTCTATATTATAAGAATTATGGCCCTATATAGTATCTCTATACACCAATTATAACATTTCTAACATTATTTTAGTATCTTTCTCCTCTTAGTTACTTCTGTAATATCTCTGTGCTTTTTTTAATTCTAGTATCTTTCTCCCCAGCTTCTGCATTGTCTCTATGCTTTAATTTCAACCAGAAATGTCAGCATCCAGTAGTAGTTTCTCTGCAGCAACGTATGAGGATGCTCTGTGCAAGTATTGGTGTGGTCAAGCACCAGACACCTTCCTCATTTTGTAAACATGAAGACAGTCAGCCCTTCAAAGCCAGGCTAATATTACAGGCTAGGTAACAACTCTGGGTCAGTAGATACATTCCAGTAAATAGCACTTCACTAAGTCAGGCACCAGAAGTAGATTAAAAAGAGCAAGTTGTTTTCCAGGTAAGTCTTTTATCTCATCCTGGGCTCTGTAAAAGGTTTCTGAATGTTATGTTGTAGCTCAGGTTAGCTATAGTCAAGCTATACAGATGAACTAATGGTATGTAGCCATTGTCAGGTCTGAGGGATATGTAGATGTTTTAGAGATGCATATTACCATGAGGAAAGCAAAACATGAGGTAGAGTCTCAATTTTGTCATTACAGATTTTCTTCAAGGTATTGTCTTGTGATTGCGCTTCCATTCAGAGTGCTGACAGGCAGCAGCCTCCTTCTGTTTCATGTTCAGTATCACAAGTGATCTTCGGGGTTTCTTGGATGCTGCTGCAGTGCAACCTGTCTCATTGGCAGTCAGAACTGCCTTTGAATCCTGCATCTCCCTCTCCTGTAGATTTGAAGTACTCTTGGCACTTCAGTATGAACACGTGGGACCGGCTGTAAGAAATCATGTGCCCTTGATCTGCTGAGTTCAGAAACCTCTACCTCAGAGAGACAATTTGGAAGGTTATATGATTACATGGTGTGAATGCACCTGAGGGTCAGGATATGAATGGATAATGTAGGTACCCAGCTTACCACACCTGTCGTGTCCAGTATGTTCAGTTTACTGGCTGAAGGGATAATACTGTATGAAATGGTTGTCTAGCCTCTGCATCCTTAAATTAGGTCAATGATCACAGTTAAATGTAGCTTGGAGGAAGGCAGCATATGAAAGTCTGTCTTTTTCTTTAGCAAGAAACTTGGTAGCAAAACCTGTGCCAAGATTAAAGCCTGTACAGTCCTGAATGATTCCATAGATGGAGCACTTGCAGAATTGCCATTATCACTAATTACAAGAGCTGACCTTGTAAAGAAAGGTAAACCCTAAAAATGTGCCTGTAAAATAATGTTTTCCTGGCCTATCCTAAAAGGGGGGAAAAAACCACTCGGTATGGTTGTGTCTTTCATGTACAAAACACTTCCGTTCAATCAGTTCCAGAATGTTGTCTAAATGAAATAAATCAACTGTTGCTTTTTTGTGCAAGAAAAACCCTTTAGAGGAAGGTTCATGTGGTTTTAGCAATTTTCCTTTGGCAGCTGCTTGGGTCTTCTGTCTGTTGCACCCATCTGATGCAAAATTTTTCAGAAATCTTGTGGTCTACAGAATGAACCCCAAACCATTGGCTATATATTATTGGCTGCTACTTTATTTTACTCTGACAGCTTTAATTCCTTCTGGAATTCGAACTGTGCAGTGCCTGTCAAGATCAACGGGTACAGAATTGCATTTTAAGGTTGTTTCATCCAGTATCTAAATATTGACAAATTTTATTTTGAAAGCAGCCTTATAGTTAAAACATCATTGTCATTGGCTTCTTTGATAGAAAGATATCTACTTTAGATATATCTATTGACTGAGTTAATTACCTATTAACTGACTTAAATAACTACCAACTATGTCTACTTCTATTAAATGAGTACAGTTAATTTAGAAACTATTCATCTTGAAGACTGCTAACTCTGTAAACAGCTATGGGTACAATTATGATTACATGTCTCTCATCCATTTGATCACTGGAAAAGGAGCTCTGCAAAGTAATTGAAACTTGCTTCACAATACACTTGCAAAGTGTAATTGATTAGTACATAGTGACTATTCTGTCAGTTGGGTATAGAAATATGATGCAAATTATTCAATCTATCCCAATCCTGTAGGACAAAGAGGAGTGAAATGTATCATCTCTTATTTGACCTGAACTCAGATGATGTGAGACTGGCCACTTGTAAAGAGAATTGAAAGTTGCTGTTCTCACATTGTCATTTTTCTGAAAAGGACTGCAAATTAACAGTTCTTTTCAAAGGAGAATTATTTTCCTAGTAGACTGCTATAAAGTTGTTTATTCTTAATCAAATTTTGAACTGCTTGGGTTTGGACTAGATACATTATCCTTCGATGAGAATTAATATATCTTCCTTCTGGTTCAGTTATCAAGTCTAGGTCATATGTTGTGGAGTTATTCTTTGTCTACAAACGAAAAGATCACTATTATAAAAAACCACATTTTGTACCACATTTTCCATTTCTGATTCATGACTATAACAGGATTAAAAAAGTCTGTGATTATTTTTCAATCATCTTATTTGTGAAAAATTTCTACAGAGATGAATCTCCAAAGAATATCACCTGGAGCTTTGAAATGACGTAGTCACAAAAACTTGCCTTGAGAAGAGCATCCTCCCTCATGAAAGATCAATGAGGTATTGCCCTGAAATAGAATAGTTTCTCTGACCCTTTTGATAAACTTTTCTGTCTAGTAAGAAGCAAGGTGCTTCTATGCCATGATAGCCATGGCCTTTTGGTCAATCAGAGGTTTCCCCAACCTTTTGACAGAACCTATAAGGAGTATTTGAGGAGACCTATAGTTATTTCCATGTCTCCCACTTGCATGTCCATGTAGAAGCATGTAAGACCTTGAGGGAGCATGTCACCATGTTTCTCCAGCACTCCTCTTTGCTTCAGTTCTGCAGGGCTCTGACTCTGCTTGAGTCCAGTGGAAAAACTTCTTCAACTGAAAAGTAATGGGAAAAAAAACATATTTCAAAGGTTTAAGCCTTTAGAAAGTGATCTGTTGGATCTGAAGCACTTCTATTCAGAAAATCAGAGAGCATTGCAATTGTGCAATTCTACCAGAGAATTAAACCCCAAATAATCTTTAAAACAATCTGAAATGGTTTATTTACTTTACTGGTCATTTGGGGCTATGTTGTTTGTTTGTTTTAATTTTATTTCTATTATGACCTACTTGTAGAGTACTTGCATGTCCCAACTCCTTAGACATTGTTTGAGGCTCACTAACTTATGTACTCAGGCAGGACAAGGGAAGCTGTAGTTAATATAGAAGTGAGCAATTAGCTCTTTCTTCTAATTTCATAACTATTTTGGGAACTTGCTGTCTATATTTACATATGTTTCTACTTGCTGCCAAAGATGTTTTTGTCCTAGTTTGTCATTATTATCAATGTCTCTACTACAGTCTACTTGCAGATATTTGGTACACAGAAAGACAGAAGCATGTATTGAAACAAAAATGTGTGGGCAGATTTTTTGGTTAATATCTATCTTTCTTGGTATTACAAAAATATATTTAGGGATAGTTAAGACTATTTCCAGAACTGGAAATAATGTCCTAATACTTGTTAAGAAATATCTAACAGTTCTCCTGATGCAGCACTGTCTGGAAGGTACAACTATAGAGATCAGAAAATAAAAAATACTTTGTTGGATAGCCAGATATTTGACAGTAAGAAGTTGTGGAGCTACTACAGAACTGTACTGTATGTTATCTACTGCATAGCTGCATGCTAAACTCTTCAACAAGAAGCAATAAGGAGTGTGCAGTCTATTGACAAAGGCACTTAGATGGGAGGTGAGGAGCTCTGGACACTGCTTGGTAAACTGTTTTTTACTCTTTACCAAGCACTCAGTGTTAACAATATATGTGTTTTGTGTATAAATATATATATATAGCTATAAATGTGTGTGTGTACAGATAAAGTATTTTGGAAAGAAAGCAGAATGTTCCTCCTCCCCCAGGCTATGCACACTACTTGATATGACAGAGCATCAACAGCATCATGTTCTTTCTGACTTTAGAAGAGAAACTGAATGCGGTCTCCAATTTCCTGAATTGAGGATACTAATAATTTGTCTTTAACGTAATGTTGACAGTACCAGAACCAGCATCTGACTTGGAGGAAAAAATGGTGAGGTCCTGATAAACGGTTCTGCTCCTTGACTTCTGGGGAGGATTTGGGGTTGGAATCACTCAGAAGCAGGAACAGTGTGAGCCCCGTTCACCGTTTGGTCGCCCAGGGAAGGGAAAGCGGTTCACAGACATTTACTAGTCAATGTGAAATGCTATGCTAGTTTGAAGTTCTTGGTACACTCTGTACAGGGTTTGGAGGTGCCCAGCTCTACCTCATGCATAGTATACAAAACCTTAGCCTGTAATGTTGGGTTTGATTCCTTTTGAGAGGCCAGACCCCTAAGAACTCTGGTTTTGTGCCTAACCTGTAGTAACACAAGGCTGCTTTCTTAACACTTTTAATTAAGGGCAGTGGTCATTCAGCAGGTGTTATTCATTTTGTAAATCACTTACCTTCAGCACTCGATGTCAGGAAAATTAAAGCCAGATCCATTACATGAAAACGTGTTCCAACCTATTAGATCATATCACCAGGCCTTTCTTCCCTTGTAGGTAAATAATGATAATCTAGTGCCCTCCCTAGTGTGGGGTTATAATTAAGGTCTTTTATAGGCAGGTGTTCCATTGATCTGTTGTTTAGAGCCAGGCCAATACACTGTGGTGAATCTGCTCTCTGGCAGGAGTCCCTGTTAGAAGGGTGTGACGTTTATCAGCACACTAACTAACTAATGCTATTGTATATGTGAGGAATGTAGTAATACAGAGTGCTGATAGCGTTGGTTTTGCCCTGGTGCCCCGTTAAAACTATTAGCGCTAAATCTGAAGTATGGTGTCCTGGGCTCTCCCTGCCCTACCGGGATTTTCAGAGCTGTTGGCATCTTCGCATTTCAGACAGAAATTTTCTGTTTCCTTCTTGCTTAAAAATGGTGGGTTTTTTTCCTCTTAGGAGACTGGTTGATACTGTCTGTCATTTTACTTGACCACTATTAACGGTGGCAGTGGAAATAAATTCTTTCTTGCCAGAAATTCTTTCAAGTTTTAAGCTTAATGGCAAATCTGAAAGATGACAATCGGTTTATGTATTTGGCTTTATGATCAGCACTTTGATTCATGTTAGCTTGTGAATGCTTCCTATAGAATATCAACAGTAGATTTCAAAACAAATGCCCAGATGATTCCAAGTTGTTTCTTGTATGTTTAACTAAGTATGTGAATACCAAGTTTGTAATTCTTCAGTAACTATCAGTTTTTCATGTTTTCCAGGTAAAATATTTAGTTTTCCCAAATCTAAAACTCATAACTTTGGAAAGAACGATAAAATATTTTTAAAGTTAAAATTGGGACATTAAGACCTTTCTCTTGACCCATAAACACTGTTACAGGATATCCAACATGTATGTGCTTCTACACAATGCTTTTTATCCTGATTGATTCTTATAAAATTCCAAAGAGATTGGAAGGAATGATCCCTCCAATGGAAATCAGCTCTACTTTGGCATCACGTGAGGAGATGCAAAGTTTTGCTTGTCTTCAGCGGCAAGGCTATATAGCTATACAGCTACTTCCTCTAGATCTTCAGGAAGTCAGGGTTGCCTGTCTTCAAGTCAGGTCTCCCAGTCCTTTTGGCTAGAATTTTTGGCAGGGCAACCCTGCTGACGTTGTTTCCACCATGTACAGCAGCCTTGAGAATGCCAGGTAAGGAGCTCTATGTAGGGTAGTACCTTCTGTAGTTCACAGATTTAAAAAGAGCAACAACCAAAAACATGAAAAGAAAGAAACAGGTGGTTTTTTTGTTTTTTTGTTTTGTTTTTTTAATGGAGCCCACATGTAAATGTGGATTCTTGGCCTTGTCCACAGCTTTTTCACATCAGACTGCTGTGCAACAGCCCATGAGGTGGACTGTGTAATTCATTTCAGTGCAGTCCAAAATTAAACAAATGAATTATTGATATATCATATTTAGCATGGAGACAAACCCCTTTCTCTAAGGTTTTGCATAGAAAAAACATGCCAGTGTAAAACATTTTCCTTGTACACTCACACCTGGAGTTTTATTATGATGCATTT
The DNA here is from genome assembly GCA_013396935.1 of Baryphthengus martii. NCBI lineage: Eukaryota > Metazoa > Chordata > Aves > Coraciiformes > Momotidae > Baryphthengus > Baryphthengus martii. Next base: position 34,809 of record VWZK01006091.1, read on the forward strand.
TAAAACATCCACAGATAAACTATTGCTCGGTTTCTTCAGACTTACGTATATTTTTGACAGCTTTTTTGCAGTTGTAGCTACCATAACAAAGACTGCCTTTAGCAGATACACTGCTCTCGGAAAGCAAATGCTATACCTAGATAAGTGACTAACTTTTCAGGCACTGCCTTTGGGGGAGAAAAAAGATCCAAACTTCTTAAAGGTCACTTTGCAAACCAATAGTTTGTGTCAAATGCTTCTGCAGCTCTGGACACTCTCTAGTGGTCATCTATAATTGAAAATAGTAAGAAAATGTCATATCTTGTCTTTTTGTCACTTGTTCGTTACTTCTCTGAGGGGCCAGCTTCCCTTCTCCCCCACTCACCCCACTGCTTTTGCATTTAAGTAGTTCCATTTCAACTTTTCTCATTAAACAATGTTGCAGATGACCCTCTAGGTACTCTTTTTTTGTCCACACAGGAGAAATTTATCAGTATTATTTATTTTCCTGATAAGAAACTTTTAGAAAAATAGTGGTATGTTTCTATCTTCCTTTGTTTCTTAAAGAGGAATGAAATGTGAAACTTGATTCTGACAAATGTTTGTCTCTATGTTTGCTAATCCATCACATAAGAACAGTGCCAAATTACCTGTGCTTTTGTGCTCATTTCCCTGTTTTAGTTCTGCATTTAAACCAAACACCTCCTTTTTTATGCTATTTCAAGAAAAATTTGAGATGCGTGGTTTTGTCTTGACCCCATCAGACCAGTTTGACTACAGAGGCACCTTTGGTGATACTTCTCCCACTCTGTGCAAGCATCTTCCAGCCTTTCCACCTGCTTGTCAGGCAGCTGGATGTCACCTTGTTCAGTGTCATTTTCCCTGCAGACAGAGCTAGACAGCAGATGTTATTTCTGTCACCCTGGGTTTCAAGAGGACTTCTACTGTGCCAAATGACAGAGGTACTCGTGATGTGCAGTTTGGTAGCTGGCTGGAGGAGTGCCCACAAACCTTAATCATTACCTGGAGGACAGTGAGAGATAGAAATAGCTGGTGGTTGGGTTGCAGAGCCTTGGAGTGGCCTGTGCTGCTGCTCAAGGGTCTGCTTACACAAGGCTCCCCTTGCCTTGCTCTAGCCAGCAGACAGCAGGGAATCTAAGCCATTGGTGACTACAGGGTGTGTAAGGAGACAGACAGCCCTTCCACCTTCTTGGAGCACATGTGAAGGAAAAAAAAGAAGAGAAGGGAAGGCAGGCTATTGTCACCAAACTAGAGATATAAAGGTGCCGACATTAAAGTTGCCTGTAGCTGTTCTAAGTACAAGAAACCTTGTTTGAATGCTCACCTTAAATGATCATCACCATGAAACAGTACTATTATTGCCAGAGATAGCCAGCTGGTCTGTCTGGAACTTCATTTTCCATGATATTAAAATATATTAGGTGCTTAGTTTTGCTTCTTTAGCTGGCTGTCTTGAGCGTATTTATGAGGAAATTCACAGATGTGGTTAAACCAAAAGCTTTTAGTACAGTTTTGGGAGAATATTAAATTACCTGCAGAAATAAATTTTCTGAGAATTCTGATGTAATGCTCACTGAATAGCACATCTACACTTGCCTGAAGCTTACTAATCTTCAGAGGAACAACACACTCTGCAAATACTACACTTCAGCATCCCAGAAATTTAAAATGAGCATGGCCTTAAACTCTTGTACCATGCTGATATAGTATAGCCCATGGTGATGCAAAAGACAAGATGTATATACAAGATATAAATCGTGTTATTGGAAATGTGCACATACGGTGTCCGTTGCTGACTGCTTCTCTTGCAGCTGGGCTGATATTGCTAGTTACATTGACTTCCAGTTGGATAAATCAGTAAAGAAAATAACCAGTGTGCAGGGTATGTGCCTTACAAAAACATCCACTTCTAGCTGTGCTAACAATATGTAGCCAGTGAGAGATATAAGTGATGTTTTGAGCCATTGCATCCAAACTGTGAGTTAGTGCCATCTTGCCTTCAGCCTTTCAAGTACTCATTCAATCACCCTCATCTAACTGCTTAGCATATAACTGTTATTTTGTACTTGGCCTGACTGCGGTATGAGTGCAGCTTCATCTACAACAACAGAAAATAAGTGGGGTCCTTGAAAGAATGATAGGCAAATGAATCTCGCTGATGGTAGCATCAATTAGCTTAGTAATGTATTACAATTGCCATCACTAAAGAACACAAGCCTGAGCAATCTTCAGCATATCAGAGCTCCGCAGGATCCTAGCCTTGCACGCCTTGCCAGTGCAGCACTGCTAAAGGGTGAAAACTGCCAAATAATCCTTGCAGAACTAATGAGTAACAATTCAAGTTGTACTGGTGGGTGCAGTTCAGCATGCCTGCTCCTCCCTCTCCTCATACACACACAGTTTGAGACCACCCTCCACCAGAGCACGCTCTACATACTCAAAATTGATCATTAAAGAGTTTTCAGAATAACACCACGAATGCGTACCGCCAGGAAGCTGGAGTTGCTGGAACCATGTTGATTAATTAGGGCTCTATGGACTTCCAAAGCAGCCTGTTGGCACACCATGTCTTCAGTGTGCTGCTTCTATCCTTCCACTCTCTGTCATTCGCTTTAGCTACAGAAAGATGGGGCAGTGTGTTTAAACAGGCCCACTCTGGAGGCATAACTGGTCACTCACCGTCTGCAAAGAGACATGGCAGGCAGTAATGGTTGTTCCCTACCCTCTGTGAACCCTAGAATATGCCCGGGGCAAGGTAGTAACCATGGTACTTTACACTTTTACTACATGATTGGCATAGTACTTACATTTCCAGGACTTCATTTCAGCTTCATAGTGAAATAACCCCCCTAAAGAGCTGGTTTAGTTTTCACCTACCAAAAGATGATCTAGTAAAGAGCCTTCTTTGGTAACTGTCCTTGTATTAGTCTTTGGTTTGTTAGCTACAGAATTTCTTGGGGGGAAGGTGACTCTTTAATGCTGACATTATCAAATCTAAGATCTTGAATTAAAGAGAATACTTGAAGGGATTTTCTGGTTTAAAAGCTTACTATCCTTGCATTGTCTTCAAAAATGTGCCAAAAGTCAAGTACTTGAAAGTAAGAAAATGCAAGAGAGCTAACTGCAAGAGTACTAATTCCACATGTTGACTCTTCTCTACATTTGCATTCCAAAGGTAGGACAGCTTTTCTAAGAGAGAGAAAAAGGGAGCATGACTGACCACTGAGTGTCTGCATCATAATACGTACTCAAAGGAGGTAGGATTAAGATGGAATTTATTGTAGTGTTTGATTTTCTAATTTAATGTCCTCTTGTTGCAATTTCCATGGTTTCCATTTCTTTTGGAATGATGATAGTAAAGATTAACACTTTCTTCTGCTCTTAAAATAGATATAGATATATATTTTGCATGCTGGCATTTTCAGGTTTTCCTTTTGCCTCCGTTTTCTGAATGCAACAAGAATATGCAATGTGAGAGAACTATTTCATGTTTTTCTTCTCAAAATTTCTTTCAAAGAAATTTTGTAAACTACAGTTTTCTCAGGATTATAAATTTAAAAATTTTAGTTGGTATATGGAAAATGACATTTTTTCATCTTTGTTTCTTGAGAATGGCAAGACATTACTTGCATAAAATTGGAGGATTTAAAACTTTTCTGGCATAATCAGAAAGAATCCTAGGCTTGCTGATAGCTTTAAACATATGGAACTTTACATATGGTTGATAATCTATTTTGAAAATAGTAATTTGCAGGAAAGAATGTACTTGCAACCTAGAACTTCCTGAATAATTATTGAAACTTGATTGCTTTCTGTTTTGACATAGCTGACTACCCTTTTTTTGATAATACTTTTTTTCATGATACTGACACATTTATGTTCACAAATGTGGCCAGATCAATTCCTATGAAAACGATGCCTGCTGTTCAACAGAAGTTTTAAGGATCACTGCAGGGCCCTCAGCTAATAATATCACAGAATGGTAGGGGTTGGAAAGGACCCCTGGAGATCATTTAGTCCAACCTCCCTGACAAAGCAGGTTCACTTGGGGCAGACCACACAGGTGATATGATATTTCATTATACCCTTATCTAGGAATGTGCTATATAATGTGATTATAAGCGATTTTTTTCAATTAAGGTGTACCAGTTTCCCAGTTATAACTCTCTTTCTAACTAATAGTATTTCTTCAGTCTCATTAAGGCATGTTATGCAAGTAACCATTGAGCTCTTATGCTAGTAATATAAGGAAAGAATTGAGGAAGGAGACCCAGCTAGTTGGACAGTTCAGCCTTACATAAATACCTCTAAGTAGAGCCTGGAAAATAAATCATACGAATAAAATTTCATTTGGACTCCTACATAGAATTTACTTCTGCTACCCTTACTTCAGAGAAAATTCTGTTTCACCTCTGAGGGTAATTTTATATCCAGGCTTACAGGACAAAACTTCTCTTTGTTTTATAAGGACTCGGTCTCGTAGGGGTAAAAAAAAAATATTGTAACTTCCCAGCAATAAAGATTCAACAAATTTTGTTAGACCTCAGTGCAAATGCAACGATCCTGTGCATCTTGAATTGCTGCTATTTATCTAAAAAAAGTATAAAGAGCACTGTTAAAATTTTATTATATTAATATTCCTAATAGTAATGATGCTATATAACTTTATTCTCTTTTTTCGTCTTTTTAAAAAAAAAATAAAAAATTCAATTTTTATTAAATTCAGATCCAAATTCTGCCATTCTTTCCGCTGTTGGGTAGCGATGTTCTCTGCAAATGTTAACTCAGGTTACTGGCAAAGCCAAGTGCTGTTCAACTTGATTAAAGGTATTGTTAATCTTACAGTAATTGTTAATCTTACAGTATTTGAAGTTCTTGCTTTCTCGAAAAGGAAGAAATTGATCTTTCAAAGTGAGTTAGAAATATAATATCAATAAATTGAGATTTATGCACTGGAACACCTTTGGTGCAATTTGCTTTGTCCAGACTATAAGGCATAATGGATGTGTTTTTCTCCATAACTCAACAAATTCAGTAGTCTTACACATGTGCAAAGGATGTAAATTAGTTTGAACTTTCCCTCCTGTGATTTAACATATTCACATACAGCAATCAAAGCATAGACATTTTTCTTCAGTTACTAGACTAAAACATGAGCAATAATACCATAGTTTAAAGATGTGGTGGTTTGATTGTCAAGTATAACATGCTTTTGTCTAGTTCTTATTGGAACGGTTAGCTGAAACATTCACAATAGGAGGGAATGATGGTTTGGGGTCCATCTACATCCCCACCATCCCCAATCTCTTATAGTTCAGATTGTGCCTAATTAAATCCACATTTATATTTAGGTAGAGTAGAAATTAGGGGCTGCATATGTATTGAAAATATAGGCTGACAGAAATTCTGCCCTGGATTCCTCTAGATGTCTCAGAGATTTGGTGATGAAGGTGATTACCTGCTCTTAGTCACAACAGTGGGCTCCTGGGCATAACAAGATTGAGCTAGACAAAAAGCCTAAAATGTCACAATCAGCAACGGTGCGACCCAGGTAGGTGAAGGAAAAGAGCAACTTTGCTGAACTTAAAAGGCAATTCTGTTTTTCCTCTCCCCCTCTAAACTTAAAGCAATAGTGGAGCAGTAAAAGAGTTCCAGACAGTCTATTCAAACTACGAGGAAATATATTTTGAGGCAAAATAGTAGTTTTGGTGACATGAGTTAGACAAATATACATGGGGATGGTTTAATTGTGTAGAGCAGCCGCACAACTACACCAGCTTCTTCCTTAGGTTCCCCTTTGCTTCTGAGATGATGTAGTTACCACATCAATATGCGCTTCAGAGAAACTAGTCGCTCATAAAAAGGTGCCCAACACTTACAAGTCCTACATGGACTTTTACCCTTTGTCACATCCATTAAGCCATTGAATGCCCATAGCGATTGCAGAGCAGAAGCAGCACTTGTGCCACGTAACTACCTTTAATGTGAAAACAAAAGCATGATGTGGTTTTAACTAACATTAGACAAAGAGTTGTATTTCTATGCTAATAAATGTCTAATATTCCTTATGTCTAGTTCCTTATACCGTGTTTAGATGCAAGTGGAGACAGTGACAGGTTGCAGCTAAGGAACATAATGGAAAAGAAAATATTACAATTTTAAAACTTGCAAATACTTAAGAAAATACTGAGGAGGCACAACTCTAGAGCGGAAGAGCAATCCATAGAAGCTCGTGCTGTTAAGAACAAGGGAAAAGAGAAGAGACTGGCTAGAGGAGAAAACAACGTAGTTCTCAAAGAAGCTTCACACAGAATCACAGAATGTTAGGGATTGGAAGGGACCTCAAAGGATCATCAAGTCCAATCCCCCTGCCAGAGCAGGAACCTAAATGACATCACACAGGAAGGTGTCCAGGCGGGTCTTGAATGTCTCCAGAGAAGGAGAGTCCACAACCCCCCTGGGCAGGCTGTTCCAGTGCTCTGTCACCCTTACTGTAAAGAAGTTCCTTCTAGTGTTTAAGCGGAACCTCCTGTGCTCCAGCTTGTACCCATTACCCCTTGTCCTGTCATTGGGCATCACTGAGAAGAGCCTGGCTCCATCCTCGTGACATTCGCCCTTAACATATTTATAAACATTAATGAGGTCTCCCCTCAATCTCCTCTTCTCCAAGCTAAAGAGACCTGCACTATGGAAAAAATAAGTGAAAGCTTGACAGACCTCACCAAGTAGAATTTAATTAATACTTGGAGATGAGTTAGTGTGGCAGATGTTACCTCCCTAACAGACGAAAAAAGAGCAAACCCAGGGTGCGCCAGAGCTGCTCGGCACCTCGGCCATTAAGCTGCACCCGATGGTGCTGAGCTGCCGCCTCGGGGACCGGGCCTGTGATCAGTTTTGTCCGGCTTTGCCCCCTCCGCCCACAAGCCTCGGCTTAAGAACCGGCAGAGCCGCGGACCTTGCAGGCCTGACCCTCCCCTTGGATGTGCTGCCCAAGGACACTTCGAGAGTGAGTCGGCAGGACTTGAGTGAGCCTCCCCTCCCACCCCCACCCCGGGTAAGTGATCTTTCGGGCACTCCTGTGTGGGAGGTTTTGCTTTATGTGCCCCTTCTGGTTTCTTAATGTTTAGGAATTAGTTGTGTAGTAATAGTTACATTCCCAACGGACATCCGAACTTGTATTTTGTCAGGAGCGTCAGGCAACTTTGGTTGCAATAAACCGCCATTTTTGAATCTCAGCTGCTGTTTTGTGAGAGCCTCCATGACAGGCAAAGATTAAGGAGGGTAGATGGAGAGAGAGGAGGAGTGAAAGGGTTGAGGAAAGAAAGAAAAATGCATGTGAGAAGACGAGATTCACTCCAGTATGAAGTTGAGGTGTCATAAATAGCTTTGAAGCATGAAGAGGTCTGTCACCAGAGCACAATGGAGTGGTGTACTGTCTGCTGAGGGTGAAGACTGATGCAAACATGAAAAATTCACCACCAGATAAATAAGATTTTTAGAACAGCTGTCCAGTAAGTGTGATAGAGATCAAATTCGAGCTGACTTGTAGTTTCTGAAAATACATTATTTGTCATGGCTGTCTGACCAAGCTCATTCCTTTTTGCTCTTATGCACATAAAAAGTGCTGATACGTAAAAGGAACGGTTTTGATACGTGTTTCGCACATTTGTGTGAAAAGATCTCAGACAACGAAGGGGTTTCACGGTGGTTTTTTACTGAATCATCTGAGTTAGTTTACTTGGTAAGCTCAATAGCGCACACACCTATAGACAGTTGTTTACAGGAAGGAATCCATGGCAGCTCATTTGGTGTCATAGGAGATGAATGGAGGCTTCCTGACACTCCAATTAAGGGAACAAAATGGAAATTGAGCGTGAAAAGTGCTTAACAGTGCAACAAAAGACAGGATTGCTAAAGAAAATAAATCTATTTTGTTGCAAAATTGTAGCTTAGAATTGTAAGGTTTAAAAAATGGTCACAGCTCTCTAATGATATCCTATTGTCCCCAATGCATGAATGAAAATGAAAAGAATGAGTATAATGTTTTGATCTGAAACAGTTGTTTTAAAGTAGTGTTCAGATGAAGGAAAGAAATTATAATATGCAGTTATTCTTTATTTCATCTTTTTAATTCATTATTTACATAGCCTATTATGAATTTACACAGTCTATAGAGGATATCAGGATAATTACATGATTTCTTTCTTAATATAGTTGGTAATAAAAATAGAGTTCAAAAGCAGTAAGCAGGCTTTGCTGGGAAAAAACAATGTTTTAGTGTTTGTTTTGGAATTCAGTTAGTATTGCTATGCTGAGGGTTTTTGAACATTTTGATTTGTTTTGTTCCAAGCCACCAGTGAGTGTTTTGGGTTTTTAAAAATTTTTTTAGTCTCTGAATTTTTGGCTGAAACAAATCCAAATTTTAAAGAAACTCAGTTAATACTATTTAATCTTGCTATATAGTAGTACATTTAAAAATAAGAATTATTCTCATCTTTATTAAAAATTCAGGTTACACAGATTAGAACTAAAAAGTTGAACTATAGAAAATCGACTATGCAGGCCATGGTCTTACTTTCGTATATATAATGTTTTATTTGTGTGATTTGTACTTATTTTTCACTGTGTCCTATTGTACTATTTTTCTGGACACACATCCCACTACTAGAAACCTCTATGTGGTTGCTTATTCAAGATGACAGACATTATCATATTCAGATCAACAAATTGATATTGTGTTTTATGGATAAGTGTTACTGTTTAGCAGAAGGTTTAAAATGCTTTCCAGAAGGATGTTTTATTACTGGGAGCTGTACACTACCAGCATGTGGTGAAGTCTTTTACTTTTCCAGTATGGAAATTGCAGACTGAACTCCAGATGGATTAAGGCTCAAAATCTCAAGAGAAAAATGATAAAAGGACTTCTTAGTTCCATGTGAACAGATCAAAAAAAAAAAAATAAAAATAGAAAAAATAGAAACACAGAATGATTTATGTTGGAAAAGACCTTTAAGATAGTGGAGTCCAGCCATTAACCTGATGCAGCCAAGTCCATCACTAAACCATGCCCCGAAGCACCACATCTACACATCGTTTAAATATCTCCGGGGGTGGTGACTCAACCACTTCCCTGGGCAGACTGTTCCATTGCTGAACAATCCTTTTGGTGAAGAAATTTTCTCTAGTACTCTTCTCTAAAACTCCCCTGGTGCAACTTGAGGCCATTTCATCTTGTCCTGTCACTTCTTCCTTGGGAAAAAATACTGACCTCCACCTTGCTACGACCTTTTTTCAGGTAATTGTAGAGAGTGATAAAGTCTCCCCTGAGCCTCCTTTTCTCCAGACTAAACAAGCCCAGTTGTGTCCGCCTCTCTTCACAGGGCTTGTTCTCTAGATGCTTTACCAGCTTTGTTGCTCTTTGCATACACAAAATCATAGGATTATCAAAAAAAAAAGAGCAAAGTCCCTTCAGACTTCCTCCTTTACAGACAGCATGCATTCCTTATATGCTATATTCAGAGAACTGTGAGTAAGTCAGATCTGTATGACTAAGAGTATGACTTAGAATGCTTAGAAATACATTTCAGGATGGATGATCCATTAAATAGGAAACAAATGATAGGTTCTGGTAAGTTGAAGTGCTTTTATTCATACTGGAGATACTAGTATCAATTAACCCTAGGACAGGGGGGTTGCCATTGAAATGATGTCCCCCTGAGTAGTTAGAATAAGAGCTTCCCCTGCCTTTGGTTTTAAGTTTCTTAACCTAGGCACCCCCGAAAATTACTTCTCCATTTTTATTCAATATTGTGTTAAGGATTCTGTTGTTGTACAGAGGTAAATGGGAGGAAATGGTGACTATTAGAAGCAGGACTTTACAGTTGGTAAACTTCCAGAGTTGCCTAGAGTGATTAGGAATCACTTGTTTGGTGGTTGAGGTTTTTTGCTGCATAGTTTTAAGTCCTCATTCTGAAGCAAAAGAGAGATAGGTTCATCTTGAGCAGAAAAGTCATGGGCAGCTGAGGATAAAATGTGAATTTAAGACATTTTCAGCTAAGTTGTTGAATTTCCTACATCAGAATATGACTGACTTGCATGACTGAAGTATCTGCATTGTAACTACCACAAAAATGAAAATCTGGGTAAATTTGGTGTCACTTTCCTCATGTGATTTTTATTCCCCCTCCCCTTTATTTTTTGAAGACAATGCAAGGAGGGAAGGGAGGAAAAAAAGGGGAGGGGGGACAAGAATCCCAATACAGATGCCAGATCTTGAAAAGCACAGTGGGTATAGCACAAACATACTGAGAAGAGATTAATGTGTTATCTCGATAGGACAGATTGGAAGACTATTAGAAAACAGAGGCAGGGAAGGACTCAGGGGACTCCTTCCATGCAGGGAACCTTAAGGATAAAGAGGAGGATAATGATGATGATTAGAGTATGATCCTGGAACAGATTGTAAAGGTTAGGTGTCATATGCAGTATCTGCTGGTAAATTATTATGATGTTTCTTTTTTGTGATGGAAAGGCACTGACATAAAAATTGATTAGGTCCAGGTCAACTTTATTAGCTCTGGGAACATAAATGAATAGATTTCCTTTTGAACAGATACTGTTGACTTGTGTGATTTGGACCGATTATGTCAAGTAAAACTGTCCTATACCACATGTGTTTTATCCCAGTTATTTCTGTGACCTAGAAATACTTTGCTCACATGGAACTTTTGACTTTGAAGAATGTAACTTATAATATGAGAAGGGGAAGTGCAATGTAGAGCAAGTCACAGATCCATTGAGACTGAAACCTCGATAACTGAGAGAAGAAAAAGGACTTTGATACTCGTATGATGCCCTGTAATTGAAACGCTGGCTCACTTGAGTTACTGCTTCTATAAATTCAAGTGCACAATGTGAAGTAAGACTTTCCTCATGGGAGAGAGGCAAGACCTTGGCCCTTAAACAGGGTCTATTCAAAATAATGAGGTGCTATTCTATGTGTGAGCTTCAGAGATATTTGTAGTTTAAGACATAACAATTGATAAATCATGTATGTCTTAATTTGCTGTTCTTAGTATGAGAAACTTAGTGAGACATCAGACTGACAAAGTAATAAATTACATATACTTGTTTATTTTTCATAACTGACCGAAAAAAAGATAATTATCAAGACTGGAAAAAAATGGTTTGGTTTGATCAGTTAGTTGTCTTTCAGGAGAGTGGTGTGGAGTTTGTTTTAAAAACTTCGTGTGCAAAATGCAAGTGCTTTGCAGGATTTCACCCGTCGCTGAAAATGAGCTCTGATCCTGCACTATAAATGGTTCTTAGCTGTCCTTGCAGACATATCATCCTCTCCTTGGGCAACCTTAATAACAAATTGCTACGATCATATATGACACTCAATGATATACTGGAAGCAATTGTGGAGTAAGACCCTCACTAACTGGGACTTGCTACTCTGTTTTGTAGTGCTCTTTCTCCAATAAATGGATTTCTCTCTCCTCTCTCCCCCACCAAAGGACATCTCTAAACATTAGAAAATAGAAAACAGTTTGACACTTATATGTTCCTATAGTTTCTGTGACTGTTAATTAAATTATTAGAACAAAAATACTCTGCTGTTTCATCTAAGAGATGTTTTGTTCTAGTAATTTCCCTGCTATAGGAATTGTCTAGCTTAGACAAATTAAAACATGTAATTAAGTTCATGTGTGTGTTGTGAAATTAAGAAAGAGGTTTGTAATAATAACCTAGCCACTGTCTTCTGTAATAGATATCTGAGAGTCTTTTCAATGACGCAGGCAATTATTTACAAGCGCTCCAGGGTAGCCAGCATTGGACCTGTCCAAGAGAGAAAAATTATTTTAATTATTGTTTTAAGTAACTTAATCTCGGAGCTGGTAAATTTTTTTTTTACTCAAGTATTCATGAGCAGTTTTTTTCATCACTATGATCTGCCATTACTGAATGCAAGAGCATTTTAAGCTGTAGTATCTTAAGGCAAAGTAGATTAGAAGAGCACACAGTTTGCCTTTCTGTGTTGAACAGTAAGCAATGCCCTGCATGAAATTGCTTAATATTACTGTTTATAATGCTGCAGAATGTAAACATCTCAGCTACCACTGATGACCTTGTAAAATAATAATCGATACGGTTCATGGTGGAGGAGAAAGCAGTGTTCTGACGGATCTCAAAGTGCCCTTGAACTCTGTGGAGCAGGGGTAACCAGCCACCAGTGCCCTTCTTCTCAGCAGTTGGAGTAACAACAGTCAAAATCGTGGAGGCTTGTAGAGTTCAGCCAATGTAATTCAGCAGTGAATGAAACTAGGTGTTAGTCTAGCTAGTTAATTGATGACTTGAGGCATGAACTGGGATCCTAAAACTGATCTTCTCTACCTGACTGCTCTGAAGAATTTAATAGTGCTGCAAAGGTAAATGGGATCTTTCAATGGTCTGCTTTTTTTATCTGCAGGCAACAGACAGAATGTGCTGTTATAACGATCAGCTGTAATGCCATCGTGCCTTCACTGTTCAGTTGGTGAAAGTTGTGGCTTCTCTTGTTCTGTCTCATATACTACATGTTCCAGTCTTTTTAGTATTACGTACTTTATTCGTGTTATCCAAGGCTTTATCTGCTTCTCAATTTCTGTATTTCTCATTCTTAATGCCTACATAAGAGTAGTATTAATTTTCTAAAGGTAATTTTTCTCATTCATAAAATAGTTAATCACAAAAAAAAACAGATTTTCCATCCTTTATATAAATTAGCTTTGGGATTTTTCCATAATTTTATATCCATCATGAGTTGTTTTCACAATATGTAGTTCTACTGAAGTCTCAAAACCATGACTTGCTAATGACTGCATTAGCACTCTGGTCTAAATTGAATCTATGTGTGTTATTAAAGCCCCATGTTGTAAAAGAACTGCCAAGAATTTGTGCTTTTGTTTAATTAATGTAATATTCCAAAAGTATTCCAATGATTGCGATATGAAAAATAATTCCAAGAAGAAAAATAGTAGATTAAAAAAACCTGTAGAATTTTTCTGCAGTGTTCACTTGTAACTTGCTCTCCCTGTTAAGTGTGCTTGTTGGCAATCTACAATGATAAAATATTCCTTCAACCAGTCCCCAAAATGTGAGAAGGGTATGATTATGAGAATCACTTGCATTTAAATCATCACTTCCTCATCTGAAAGGTTTGGCTACCTCGCTGATGTTGCAAAAAAAGAAAGAAAAAAGAAAGAAAATTATTCTTGTCTAGGACTTCGATTTTCTAAAAAATGGAACCAAGTTAGTTTGGTTTTTAGCATTGGTTTAGCCACAAATTGCACAGATCACTTTGCTACCAGGCAAAGGGCTGCAGAAAATCTGGTCATTGCTGATTTTTATTTTTTGTTTTATTTTATTTTATTTTTTTTAGATTTGCCCTAATGTGACACTGGGAGCCAGCAACTGTTGCTAGTAGAAATTCCTGTTTCTAATTCTCTGCCCCCCAAATCATTATCACTTCCTTTCATTCTGTAACATGGATTTGTCTGAATGAAAAAGTATTTGTCCTGTACAAACTTGATCATAAAGCATCACTGTGCAGAGGAAAATTGAACTACTTTTGTCTCCTGAAGTGGAAAATAGAATATAAATATGCCTGTTTATATACTTTTTAGATCTGGTTATTCAATTTTTCTCCCATAATGCATATTTCATTCTATTTGAAGTGAATTTGTGGTACCTTCCCTTCATGATAGCAGGAATGTAAGTCAATAAATAGGAAACTAATAAAGATATAGTATTTATTAGAGATACTACAGCATTAGAGGATCTTTCTATAAGCTGAAATCGGATATGCTAGTAATGTAAGTGCATTACTGCCAGGAAAAAATGCAATCCCAGATTAGTTTCAAGCAAAATTATTGGTTCATAATTGGACATTTGATATGTGGAGCTTTTAGAAGTTAATTTTTTTTATTTCCTGTATATTAAAATGCTCATGTACATATGTTGTGTAGCAGGGTACATTTAGCAACAGAGGACAGACTACTGGAGAGGTCGCTTCGTTTTTGGCAGCAACTTTCCTAATATTGAGAATGACAACTTGTTTTGAAATATCAGGATATTTGTGCCTTCAGAATTTGCTGAAAGGATAAACGTCATAATAACCACTGCCCTGCTACAACAGCTGTGAAGGCCTCATATACCTGAATCATTATACTCAGTGTTTAATGTGACCTCTGTAAAACTGAGTATATGAAATTTCTAAGTGGATGATACTGACTCTTCACTTGCAGCTGCAATACTTCAGGTTTATTTAGTTTTCCGTATGTATAGCTTTGCATCATGGAAACTGTAGTTACAGAGGCTTCTTAGGCTGATCAACAAAAGATATGTGAAAAGTGATGGAATTAGATGACCCAGGAAAGAGATTAGACCTTTCTGCAGAAAACAGTTGTAATTTTCTTTTGTTCGCTGTAAGTTTACAGAGCATGTTTTTATGTTAGTTTCTTTGAAGATGTTTAAACGCATGGTTCTGTGAGGGGAAAAAAAAATCAGGCTTGCTGCACTCCTAAAGAGGGAATTCAAACAGAAACTGAGTTTTGATTGGACTTTGGAATTACTAGTGCAGGGCTATCAAGAAGATTGTGTGGTTGTGTTTGGTTTTTTGTTGTTAGAGGAGAGTGTTCTCTTTTGGTTTTTCAAGTGTTGGGGTGTGTTTTGTGGTGTTTTTTTCTTTTTTTTTCTCCTTCATTATCTAGGAAGGCACAAATCTGGAACTCTGGCAGACCTAGAAAAAATCAAAGGCAAAATATTAAATAGGCAAGTTGGCATAGAATGTGACATTTTAATTAATGCAAACTGAGTAAAACCTACTTTCACTGTTCACTTGTCAGTTGACTTTAACGGTGAGAGAGATCCTAAAGCCAGTTTAGATTTCAGTTTGAATAGTACCTTAGTCACTGTTGGCACATTTTTATGCTAAGTTTTATCCACATAAGGACAAGACTAATGCATTCATGTCAAGACCAATTATTAAGAACTTTATTAGTGTAGTTAGGTGTTGCTACAAGTTGAAACTTCATGTGTGTCTCAAACCCTCTGAGTTGTGCTTTACTCCTTCAAACACCACTAAGTGCCATTTAAATACTGTATATGTCCTAAGGAATGAATTTGAAAGCCTTGAAGATGAAAAGTTGAAGATGAAAAGAAGTTTTAAAACTAAGACTAATTAGATTGTTGGTAAACATGTTTAAATAGTATTAAACATCTGATTTCTGTATCTATTTCAGCAAGAATTTGAAGATTAAATTGACTTTTGAACTATATAAGTGTAGTAACTGAACTACTGCAAGGAGTAAGACAACTCTGAACTATGTACTCTACTGAAAATACCAACATTGGTGCTCTCCTGAGGAGAACAAAAGGACACATCAGGAGGATGGTGTAGATAAATCACACAAACAAGCCGTAAAAAACCTAGGGCTTGGCAGAAAAGTGGAATAATGAATTCCATTTAAATAAACCATTCTGTTTAGCTAGTGTCAGACAGGAAAAATTTCTAAGTCTCATGACTACAATAAAGTTAGGATTTAAGAAGAGATCTAAAAGGAGAATTTTTCTGAACACGTCTGCCATAGGAGTTTTTCCTTCTGTGCAGAAGGCATACTGTGGAGGGAGGGGAAAAGTCTGAAGGTAGTATCACAATTAAACTGTGATAGGAAGCAGTAAATTAAAAGACCCAACAGACAGGATGGAGAAACACTGAAGGCAGTCAAAGCAAAACTTCATTCAGGTGCTGTGCCACAGTACTCAAATTCAGCTTCCCTGGAATCAGCAGCCTTTTCCTTCTGGGGAGAACTGCAGGTGTGACTTGAGTTTTCTGTCATTAGTGAGAGTCTGAGGGCCTGATCCAGCTTCTGTCATTGATTGACGTGAACTCCACTGAGAGCAAGAGTGAGTTGTGCCAGAGGAGTGCTTCATGACAACTGTGGGAGTCTGGTAGACATACTCTTTAGGTAGCATACCGTGAAAACCTGTCAGGCCCTCATATGCACAAATAAATAGTTTCTTTCTCTGAGAGAATTTTGAGGTGTCATTAGAATATACTAATGATTTGTAAAACTTGGTTCAAGAAAGTACATTTCACTTGCAGATCAAAGTCGAGACAGGATGGGGAGTGTTTTCATTTAAAGTGGGCAAATTAAGGGGCATGCAGAAAGATTCATGAGCAAAACAAAGGTTACAATATTGGAAGTCAATGATATAGCTTAAGGACAAAGGAAGGTAATACAACGAAAAGGTGGTATTGGGACAGGATGAACATTTATCTAGCCTGCTATCTTGTGTCTGATAGTGGCTGGGGTGGGGAGAGGGAAAATGCAAATCTTTGAGGGAGAGTATAAGGCTTCTGAGGAAACTCATTACTTTCCCAGCCTCAAACCATCTATAACTAGGAAAGTTACTGAGCTAGAAGGGCTTTTTGTCTGTTTAACACTCAGAAGATTTCTCCTTCACGAAGATAACCAGGCACTCCTTGAACATGTACTAACTTGCAGCATTCCGTGGCCAGGAATCCCAGAGTTTTGTTACAAGCTATATGATGAACCGTCTACTTTTGTTTATTTAAAAATTGTCACCTCGTAATTTTTCACAGGATCACAGAATATTAGGGGCTGGAAGGGACCTTGGAAGATCGAGTCCAACTCCCCTGACAGAGCAGGACCCTAGAGTAGATCACGCAGGAATGTGTCCAGGCAGGTTTTGAATGTGTCCAGAGACGGAGACTCCACAATCTCCCTGGGCAGCCTGTTCTGGAGTTTGCACCCATTGCCCCTTTTCCTGTCATTGGGTGCCACCGAGAAGAGTCTGGCTCGCTCCCTCCTGACACTTGTCCTTTACATACTTATAAACATTAATGAGATCACCCCTCAGTCTTCTCTTTTCCAAGCTAAAGAGACCCAGCTCCCTCAGCCTCTCCTCCTAAGGGAGATGTTCTCCTCCCTTAATAAGCTTAGTGGCTCTGTGCTGGACTCTCTCCAGCAGTTCCCTGTCCTTGAACTGGAGTGCCCAGAACTGGATCCAGTACTCCAGGTGGGGCCTCACCAGCGCAGAGTAGAGGGGGAGGAGAACCTCCCTCGACCTGCTGGCCACGCTCCTTCTAATGCATCCCAGGAGGCCATTGGCCTTCCTGGCCCCAAGGGTGCCTTGTTGGCTCATGATCATCCTCTTGTCCACCAGGACTCCCAGGTCTTTTTCCCCAGAACTGCTCTCCAACAGGTCAGCTCCCAACCTGTACTGATCCATGGGATTGTTCTTCCCCAGATGCAGAACTTTACACTTGCCCTTATTGAATTTCATTAAATTTCTCCCCGCCCAGCTCTCCAGTCTGTGGAGGTCACGCTGGATGGCAGCACAGCCCTCCAGCATGTCAGCTACTCCTCCCAGTTTTGTGTCATTGGTGAGCTTGCTGAGTCCCATCCCCCCATCTAGGTCATGGATGAAGATATTAAACAGCATCGAACCCAGTACCAACTCCTGGGGGACACCACTAGTCACNTTGCACTCTCTGGCAACCTCCTTGTATTCTTCCCAAGTGGTCAGCCCCTTCTTCCATGTTCTATAGACCTCCTTCTTCCACTTAAGCTTATTCATTAGCTCCCTGCTCAACCATATAGGACTCCTAGCTATCTTGCTTGATTTCTTATTCTTTGGGATGCTCTGAGCTTGAGCCTGGAGGAAATGGTGCTTGAATATTAGCCAGCTTGCTTGGGCCCCCTTACCATCTAGAGTCTTGTCCCATGGGACTTTTCTAAGCAATTCCCTGAAGAGGCCAAAGTTAGCCCTTCTGAAGTCCAGGATAGTGATCCTGCTTGTGGTCCTGTGTCTGCTGCATATGATTCTAAACTCCACCATCTCATGGTCACTACAGCCAAGGGTGCCTCCTACCTTCACGTCCTTTTATTTGGGACAACTTAGTTCTTGTATCAGAACTAGTAGTGATTCATTTTATACCATTTCCCTCCATGCCCTTCATAATTTAGTGGACTATTGGTGCATGTCTTTCTCTTTATCCAGACTAATAAGCCCATACCTATTAATTTATAGAATATTTCAGGTTGGAAGGATTTCAGAAGGTATTCAAGTCTAGCCTCACTTCTTTGTACAGAATCCATCTAATCCTTTCATATTATATATATATATTTATTTTTCTTTTTTGGAAGACTTACTGATTTTACTAGACCCTGTGTAAACAGAGGATCATGCTGTTCATTTGCAAGTTTGTAAAGTGCTATGAAGTTTTCTGGTTTGTTTTTCATTCCTTTCCTAGATATCTGTACCTGTCCTTTTTTTTTTTTTTTTTTTTA